>SJYA01003436.1:253338-270701 GCA_006410615.1 Neotragus moschatus
AATTGGATAGTGAAGCAAGAGAATCAAAGAGAAGCTAAAGAAGCAGGATGCTTGGGACTGATGCACGGGGACGATCCAGAGAGATGGTGTGGGGTGGGAGGGAGGAGGAGGGGGTCGGGATTGGGAGCTTATATACACTCGTGGGTGATGCATGTCAATGTATGACAAAATGAATACAGTATTGTAAAGCAAAAATAATAATAATAATAATAAATTCAAAAAAAAAAAGAAAGAAAGAAAATCAACTGTTTAATAGAGGCATAACCCAAAAGATTCATTTAATACCATCAGTGACCAATACATCTAGTGTTTGGATTATCGTGACAGCCACTCCACATCCATGCCCTGTCCTTCCAATGCATTCTCCCAGAGCAGCCAGGGATATTTTAATAGCTAAACCAGTTAATTTCCCCCCCATGGTTAGAGCCCCCACTGCTTTTCCATCACATTTCAAATAAGATTGCACTGTGCTCAGTCATGTCCGACTCTTTGTGGCCCTCATGGACGGTAGTCCTCCAGGCTCCTCTGTCCATGGGATTCTCTAGGCAAGAGTACTGGAGTGGGTTTCCATTTCCTACTCCAAGGAATCTTCCCAACTCAGGGATCAAACCTCATCTCTTGCATCTCCTGCACTGGCAGGTAGGTTCAAATAAAATTCACTTAAAATACACATACCTTTCCATGTGTCTGGTATTTTTTCCATAAGCATCTTTACTGTAGACATCTTTGCTGCAAACATTTTCCTGCATAACTAATTGGCTGTAAGGGAATTTTGTTGTAAAAGATAAATTAATTGTTTGACAGTTTGGTTTCAACTGGTTGACAGTTTGCTTTCTTTTCTCCACTGACGCCATACTCTCAGTTTTACATGAAATACATCTTAGCCATCATAAGGGTCTACAACAGACATGACAATATGCCAAGAACATCAAGAGTATAGAGGGCTTTCACAATACAATACAAAGCTCAGCTACACACAGGCATGTTAGTATTTGGAAACGGACACCTCTCTTAATGAAAGAAGACATTTTAGTGAGGCTGGACAGGAAAGTTTTTAGTCAGGCTCCACCAAATTTCCTTCTTTGCCCATTCACCTGTCAGCTTTGCTATTCTCCAAGAAGCACAGGAGTTCCAGATTCTACAGGCAACCGTGTGTGAATCACCTGGGCCCAATAATGAATCCAAGGGGTGCTACTCAGCATCCTCACAGCCCTTTAGGGTAACGGATTGGAAGCTCATTACATATCTGCTCACTTCTTCTGTGGATGTGGGATGGCTTCATTATGCTCAAAGAAATTGGTCAACAATGCAAGACTTAATCAAGTCAATTATTTAGCCCCATGCAGCCAGGAGAAAAATAAAGGAGTGTGCCCAAATGCAACTAAATCCAAAAAAAATCATTTGTAGGTAAAGACAGAATCTTTCATCCTGGTGGGTAGGTTTATTGTGAGGGCAAAACTGAATGCCAATGGATAAATACAACTGAGGGCTGGGGCCATTTGGGCCAGCTCATCATCACACCTGCACCTCATACACTCACACTCCAGGTGGTGGAATTTGCCAGAACAGGGCCTGATTATGAGCTTAAAAGGCCCTTAGCAAGGAAAAGATTATGCTGCCCTTCTATTTGCAATTAAAAATAATGGTTAGCTATTGTATACCCTGTAAAATGAGTGTAAGAATGTTATCCACAGTTCTAGTTTTGCACATAGTGACAGATACCTGAGTACCTTGCCTTTTGAAATGTTTTTTTCTTTTGGTTTCTTTGTTCTCTCCTTCCTTCCTCTTCCTTCTGTTCTTTCTTTCTCCTTCAATCTCTCCTGCTTTTCTGCTTTCCTTCCTTCCCTCTCCCACCCCCTCACTTCCCTCCTTCCTTCCTTCATTTTCTCTGCTGTTCATACCCTAGTAAATCAGAGAAGCCTAGCAGATCTGAGCCTGTTCATTATAGAGAGGAAAACTGGCTGTGCTGGGAGAGGGGGAGGACATGATGGGAAATGGAAGCTAGTCATATAAATTGGTTAAAGGCATGATTATGTAC
The DNA here is from genome assembly GCA_006410615.1 of Neotragus moschatus. Lineage (NCBI taxonomy): Eukaryota > Metazoa > Chordata > Mammalia > Artiodactyla > Bovidae > Neotragus > Neotragus moschatus. Next base: position 255,377 of record SJYA01003436.1, read on the forward strand.
AGTCTTTAAAGAAAATCAGACAGTTTATTTCAGTTATGTAAAGTTTATGGATTTTCATAGTGACTGGCTTTAATGCACAAATGAAATTAGTTTGAAATTAGCCCATTAATTTGCTACAAAAGGCAGCTCTTGAAATGCTTTGCCATTTTTCAGTTTCTTCCTTCTGACTGTCATCCCTTTTCTCCCAGGGTTGTCCAGCCCCAGGGGAATGAGCATTTTTGGAAGTTGGAATCAATAGGAAGCTACTGTTGTTCTGAGGTATTGTCTGTCCACCATACCTGTGTGAGCTTTTGTCTAACTGGTAAGTGGAAACATGGTTCATGATCAGAGGTCTGCTGAGCATTTTCTTAGCAAGGTAGAAAAGCTTTTGTGACTGTATATTTTACTCACAACCTGCCTGCTCCCCCAGGACTCTGCTGACACCTGATTTCTCACCATTGTCCCAACATGCTGTCCATTTCTAGTCCTTTGCACCAAGTTTTCTCTTCGCTGGGCATGTCTCTCCATCTCTTCACCTAATACCCTCCAACTCAGGTTTCAAGCTCCATCTTAATGTCACCTCCTCTGTGAATCCTTCCTGAAAACCCTGGCATATTTAGTTTCTTCTCTGTGTTCCGCCAACCCTCTGTCCCTCTTTCTATTGTACCTACATGTGGTATCACTGCCTGTTCCCTTGGAGGCAAGCACCATGTCTTGTTCCATTATGTATCCTCTATCTTCTTGCCTTCCATTGCCTAGTCCAGTGATTTGTCCTTGGGAGACTTTCAGTAAATTCTCACTGAAAAGGGGAGAGGGGGTGAGGGAGAGATGGTCTCTTAGAGAAAGCCCTGCTGAGAGCCTCACTACTCAAAGTGTGGCTCTCAGTCTAGAAGCATCATGATGCCAGGGAGTGTCTCAGGCTTCACCTCAGATCTGCTGAATCAGAATCAGCATTTAACAAGATACCCAGGGCTTTCTTTTGATGACTAAAGTTTGAGAATCACTGTTAGAGCTGATAGAAGGATGGTGGAGGGACCAGTACATTAATGATATTATGTCTGTCACAGGAACAAGCTCAAGGTCAGAACAGATTTAAATGCTCACAAAGAAATGGGATGTTGGGACCGTTCAGAGAAGATTAGGAGAGCAGCTGGCTGACTGTAGTTCTCAGTAGTCCTCGGATTCCTCCAGATCATGCTGGCCCTAGCAGAACTAAGCAGATAGTGTTGTGGCTGTAAGGTTCCATAGCCATTATAATCAGCCAGGCGGCAGCAGGGCTGGTCCTTGGCTAGATGAAGCTGGCCAGCCAGTGATACTTTGTGGCTCAGATGGTAAAGAATCTGCCTGCAGTGTAGGAGACCTGGGTTTGATCTCTGGGTTGGGAAGATCCCCTGGAGGAGTGCATGGCAATCCACTCCAGTATTCTTGCCTAGAAAATCCCCATGGACAGAGTGAACCTGGCGGGCTACAGTCCATGGGGTCGCAAAGAGTCGGACACAACTGACCAACTAAGCACACACACACAGCCAGTGATTCAGGCCAGGTTACTACATCCCCAAACTAGCTGGTTTCAACACCTTCCGTTTGAACCTCTGGTGACTTCTGTGATCTAGCTTTGCTCCAGGTCATTAAAAGTAAAATTCATTTCCACTGAACCCTCAGGTTTCTGTTAATTTGGCCAATTTCCTTTGTTGCTACTATTTTTGTATTAGATAACAGCCAATTTTAGACCAATTAATGCCATTGCACATAAGAAAAGCCCCATGGTGGTCTCATCTCTTTGTAAGGAAATGGAAAGGTCACTGTGCTCCAAAACACAGACAACTCTCAGCTGGTCCAGGAGACAAAAGTTTTCTTTCCAATTAGTCACTTCTGATGCCCTTTTCATTTGAAAATGTTCTTTTCCGTGATTCTCCTGCCTCCCAAGTTTATCACTCCTTCCCATCTCAAAAAGAGTTGAAGCTTTCAACTCCACTCATATACTCCATGCTTCCATTTTTACCTAAGGCATGACTCGAGGGAGTTGTCAGTCAATACGAATGAGCAGAGATATGGAAAGCTCAGATACTGAACCCCTTCCAATAACAGCCCTCAGACCACATCCCCTGACCACATGCCTCAGGCCTTTGAATTCTTTCTTACTTTTACTACTAATGTAGCTTCTTCTTCACCTCAGCCAGACATCCAGCCCTTGGGTGCACCCTTTACTGTCTCTCCAGCAGCCTCTTCCAAGCCTCTCTTCCTTGCCTCCGAAGTCAAGCCACCATATGTGGTGGATCGGTGGGATTGCTCTGTCCTCGGTATTGGCTCCTTCACATTTGTCTCTTTTCCTTGCACCCACCCAACAGAATCCCAACGCTGGATGAACTGACCATCCACAGTCCATCTTCTTTGTTTTTAGATGCAGCTCTGAGTCCAGCTGGAAGAAGAACAGAAAACCATATTAGCCTCATTTTATCTGGGTCTTTGCTCAGTTGAGCAATCAGTGCTGCCCGGCAATCTTTTATCATGGCTATAATGAGATTTGCCACCATTTTTCATCCAGCAGCTAAGGGTCAACCATTACATTGTAAGTGAGAGGCAGTTTCAAAAAGGCCTAGCATGACTGCTTTGAAGCTGGCCAGAGAAACTCTTTGAATATTTACATTTACTAGTCACTATTCTAAACCTTTTCTTTTTGTCTTCAAGCTTCCTAATGAGTTTTCATCCTTCTTGCCTATAAAAAGCAACCTTGCTCTTACTCCCCTGATAGAAGTGAGAAATTATATCTCTCAGCTTCCTAGCTCTTCCTCCTTGCCTTTGTTTCTCTGACCACTTTACTATAGCCTTAGAGATGCCTCCTTCTGTTCGAAGGTAAGCTCTTCTCCCATATTCACACTTCTAAGTCCTCAGTCCTTCCTCTTCTGTCGCCTCTTCAAACTTTCCCTCTCTTTTCTGCTCCTTCATGATCCTTTTCTCTAATATCTTTTTTTTCTCTCCAAACTTGAAAACACATTTAAGTTTCTGTAATCTAAGTTTAAAAATCCTCTCTTGACTCTTTATCTTCCAGCCACCATGATCTCTTTCCCCCATCCCCTCCACTGCCAACTTCCTGGAAAGTGATATTTGTCCTCTAATTGTCTCTACCACTTACCCACTTCCCACTTACAATCTACTCTCCTGTGGCCTCTGCCCACCTCTCCACATAAACTGCTCTTGTCAAGGTCATAAGTAACTTCAGGTGTCTAAATCCCTTTGTCAAGTTTTAATTCTCTTTTTACTTGATCTCTTGATACCATTGAACATGTTGACTGCTCCCCCCTTAAAACACTGTACTCCTTAGACACATTACTACTCTTTTCATTCTCTTTGGGGGTCTCCACTTACTTAATCATCCATCAAATGTTTGACACCCCAGGGTTTCTTCCTCAAGTCCATGCCATTTCCCTTGGACATTCTTCTCCACTACTATGGTACTGAGTACCACCTTTAAGCTCAAGACCCACCCCCGAACACATACACACACACACACACACACACACACACACACACACACACACACGTTCTTTCTCTCTCTGACTTTTATCTGCAGCTCATAGCTCTCTGAACTCCCAATTCATGTAACAAACTTCCTGCCTGACATCTCTGACTGGACTCCATAAACTGAGAGTCACCAATACCACGAATTTAGAAGGTATCCAACTAGTCACTACAACATGCCCATTTCCCTTTGATTAACATTTCTCATACTGTTCATACTGTTCATGGGGTTCTCAAGGCAAGAATACTGAAATGGTTTGCCATTCTCTTCTCCAGTGAACCACATTCTGTCAGACCTCTCCATCATGACCCATCTATCTTGGATGACACCACACGGCATGGCTTGATTCATTGAGATAGACAAGGCTGTGGTCCATGTGATTAGATTGGCTAGTTGTCTCTGATTGTGGTTTCAGTCTGTCTGCCCTCTGATGCCCTCTCTCAGTGCTTACCAGCTTACTTGGGTTTCTCTTACCTTGGACGTGGGGTATCTCTTCACGGCTGCTCCAGCAAAGCGCAGCCTCTGCTCCTTATCTTGGATGTGGAGTAGGTCCTCTCGGCCACTCCTGGGCCATCGTAGCTGCTGCTCCACTCACCTAGAGCCAGACATCCTGGAATGTGAAGTCAAGTCAGCCTTAGGAGCATCACTACGAACAAAGCTAGTGGAGGTGAAGGAATTCCAATTGAGCTATTTCAAATCCTGAAAGATGATGCTGTGAAAGTGCTGCACTCAATATGCCAACAAATTTGGAAAACTCAACAGTGGCCATAGGACTGGAAAACATCAGTTTTCATTCCAATCCCAAAGAAAGGCAATGCCAAAGAATGCTCAAACTACTGCACAATCGCACTCATCTCACATGCTAGTAAAATAATGCTCAAAATTCTGCAAGCCAGCCTTCGGCAATAAGTGAACCATGAACTTCCAGATGTTCAAGGTGGTTATTGAAAAGGCAGAGGAACCAGAGATCAAATTGTTAACATTTGCTGGATCATCGAAAAAGCAAGAGAGTTCTGGAAAAAACATCTATTTCTGCTTTATTGACTATGCCAAAGCCTTTGACTGTGTGGATCACAATAAACTTTGGAAAATTCTTCAAGAGATGGGAATACCAGACCACCTTACCTGCCTCTTGAGAAACCTATATGCAGGTCAGGAGGCAACATTTAGAGCTGGACATGGAACATCAGACTGGTTCCAAATAAGAAAAGGCGTACATCAANAGTCTGTTGTTCCATGTCCAGTTCTAACTCTTGCTTCCTGACCTGCATATAGGTTTCTCAAGAGGCAGGCTAGGTGGTCTGGTATTCCCATCTCTTGAAGAATAAGGGCAGCTTACTTTGTCCCAAATCACACTCAGTGCATCACCACTGTCGGCCTTTAAATATTTGTGACTGACTGAGACTTCAAGCCTTCAGTTTCTGGCCTTCCGTGCAGCTTGGCACTCAAATTTCTCCCCTAAGAGTATGTCCATGCTCATTCTCCCCATGCACCACTTCGCCAAGTTCTCAAAGTCCTGGGATGAAGCCCGAGTCCAGACTATGTCACCCCTCTTGCCAGTGCCCACTGGAGAGGCACAAGCAGTGCCTGAGGACAGGCATCAGTGTCTGCTCGTGATGCCCTGCATCCCTGCACAGCACTGGGGCTGGCTCCTGGGAAACACTCCATACCCAATGGCCGGGGGAAGAAAGGAAGGCAGGCAGGAAGGTGGGGAGGGGGACATGGCTCAATCTTGGTACGGTTCTGAGGAATCTTAGAAACCAGAGCTCAGAAGAGGGAACTAACTGTTGGTGAGTGACACTGGTTTCAGTGGGTCTTCCCAAAAGGCAGATAAAACCCTTCAGGTGACCAGGTTTCTCAGCTTCTATTATAATTCAGGCCATTCTGGCCTCAGATTCAAGATAATATCAGCCAAAATATTTCCACTGTGACTGAGAAGGGAACTCTTCCATGACAGACAGCCCAGAGAAGCAGACGCTAAGTCCCAGCCAGAAACTAGTGCCCCAGATAGTCAATTCTAGCCAATGCAGTAGAAAAACTCCTGAACAGCAGGCAGAGAACAGGGCCAAGGGGAGGGTCGTGTGCATCATGGGTGGCTGGGAGGTGGGCAGGCAGGCAGACATTGACAAGGAGAAACAAGAGGAAGCTAGAAGAGGGGTGGTGTGTAGAGAGCAAATTCTTATTCAGGAAGCAGCTACCATGGGCTACTAGCACTTGACCTAAGTTGACTTCTTTAATTCTCACAGCAATCTGGCAAAACTAATGGTATTACTGTCCCCATTTTACAGATTCACACCCAAGCAGCATGGCTCCAAAAGCAAACTTAACCACAGGGCCAGCCTGGAAGGGACTTGGGCTTTAGTACTAGGAGGAGATTTGTTCAAGGCTGCAGCAGGCACAGCAGTGACCCCTGTGCCCCAGCTCTGGAGGGACAGTTAGAAAGGGTTCAGTTATGCATAGGCAGCCCCAAGCTGAAGGTAGAGCAAGGGCTTGGCACTCACTGGGCAGGCATGGGTCCTTGGTGCCAATTTGCCTCTGGCTATCAGCAGCCACCCTGCGGTCAGGCTCCAGGCTAGCACCTCCATGGAAAAGATGCTTGATAACTATCTGCTGAATGAATGAAATCTCCAGTGGGACACACGGAAAACAGGATTCTGCCCAACCAGTCTGGCAGAACACCATGCTGGGTCACTCCTTCAACAAGGGACTGGAACCACTAGTGTGGACACCATCACATCAGAAACTTTCCAAACTTGGACTGCTTTTGCCACCTGAGGCTTTATTTCTTTATAGATTAATATGGGACTGATGCCATATATCTGACACCAGTCATAGTCAGCCCCCGCCCCGCAGGATACACTGGACCCTAGAGATAGCAGCCCATGCCCCTAGCCCCTGCTGTCCTCACTGAGAAGCCCTTCCTGAGCTCTACACCCCCAGGTGCCCACATGCCAGCTCTGTCTCCTAGAGGCAGTCACTGGGCCCCTAGACTCAATGTGTCCCAGACTGACATGACTCTCTGACCTCAGCCCCAGCCCCAGTGCCTTATCTTGAGAAAGGCACATCTCTCCCTACCTATGCTCACTCTACAAACCTAGGTAAGAGTCATTCTTGACATTTCCTCCCCTTCCTCAAATGCTATTGGTTCTACTGCTGAAATTTCTCTCCAGTACCTTCTTCTGTGTCTATCCTGCCTGCTGCTGCCCTAGGCTTGGTCTCAACCCTGTCACAGTCTTCTGACTCATTGATTCTTTGCCTTCATATCCCCAGCCTCTTCTCTCCTCTACCTTCCATACCCAAGGGTGAGTTCAGTAAGTCCACACCCAGATCTATGTGTCACTCCTGCTTCTAAAACTCATGGAAAAATGCCCTCACCAAAGAAATAAACTTCATCAGGGTGGAGACTTGTCTGTTTTGTTTCTTCACTAAGTCTCAGAGCCTAGCCCCATGGCAAGCACATACATATTCTGGATGTGTGAATGAATAAATTCCCTAAACTTGCTCTGCACATTCCCAATCCACTCCTTGTTTCATGTTCACTTTTTCCCAGTTTATTTGCATCATAGACTTATGTCCTGATCACAATTTCCATACTTCTTTTCTTTCCCTGGTGAGATGATCACATCCATGTGAGTAGCGACCAGGAATGCCTTGTTCCCTACTGGGTCCCAGGGCCAAGGAGAGTGTCAGGTACTCATTGAATGGATTGAAAGATTGTCTACATAAAAAATACAAACTCTGTATTTGGACATTAAAACCCCTTCCTGATCTGACCAGAGCCATCTTTGAAGTTTCCTGTGAAACCATCTCCTGTTGGAGCCTGTTGTTGAGGGAAGGTGGCCTGGGCAATCACTGGCAGTTCTAAGGCCAAGGGCCCACCAGGCACACATCATGTCAGCCACAGCTGGGACTCAATTCCATGCGCATGTGCACAGTGCAAGCATTCAGGGACCCTCCCTCTGGAGAAGTCAGCCACCATTTGACGACTGAACCCAAAAGTTCTGTGCATGCTCCACCAGCAGCAGGGCCCAGACACTGGCAAGAGATAGACCGAGCTGGCTGCTCACGCTAGCTGCCTCCTACGACCATAGTCTGACAGGGATGGAGCAGACGCTGGATGGTCTGAGCTCAAGGGGACACACAGGGCAAGCTCAGCTGGAGGGCCAAAATGGGGAGCCTATCCTTGTCCCAGGCCTGCAGGCTGGTTCTGGAATCTTCCCTCAGGCAGAAGCTGTCATGGGCTTCACTGTAGAAATATCTGCCAAAATGGCAGTAGGGCTGGCTCCCAAAGCCTAAGAGACCCACAACAGGTGCCCTCCTTCCAGGATCTCCTGAAGAGGGCAGGGTGCAACTCAAAGAGCTGAAAGCAAAGGCTGCAGTCCCAGCAGAGTTTATGGTAGAAACGCCACATGTACATTGCCCTGCCCTACATCCATTACTCCTCACATGCAGGGAGCCAGGGAGCTCCCAGGGGTGCAGTCCCCATGCTCTGGCCTCGGATGCCCATAAATGCCCTGGGCAGGCTGGCAGTGGAAGCCGATGCAGCAGGTGAGGCCCACAGACTCCCCACTTTCTCCCACCCCACCCCTCTTGACCAGGTGCATTCTTGGCCCCTATGTTGTCCCCTAGGAGGTGGCAGCAGAGAAGGCAATGGCACCCCACTCCAGTATTCTTGCCTGGAAAATCTCATGGACAGAGGAGCCTGGTGGGCTGCCATCGATGGGGTCGCTAAAAGTTGGATATGACTGAGTGACTTCACTTTCACTTTCCACTNTTCTTGGCCCCTATGTTGTCCCCTAGGAGGTGGCAGCAGAGAAGGCAATGGCACCCCACTCCAGTATTCTTGCCTGGAAAATCTCATGGACAGAGGAGCCTGGTGGGCTGCCATCGATGGGGTCGCTAAAAGTTGGATATGACTGAGTGACTTCACTTTCACTTTCCACTTTCATGCATTGGAGAAGGAAATGGCAACCCACTCTGGTGTTCTTGACTGGAGAATCCCAGGGACGGGGGAGCCCAGGGGGCTGCCATCGATGGGATCGCACAGAGTTGGACACGACTGAAGCAACTTAGCAGCAGCAGCAGCAGGAGGTGGCAGGGAGGGTGGTTAGAGCACAGGCTTGGAGAAGGTCTAGCCTCACACATACTCAGTGCCTCCAAACCCCTAAAGCCCCCAGGGTTTCATTCATGCACTTGGACAAGGAACAAAGTCCCCACACAGTCACTTTCTCTCAGCTCCCAGGACAGACCAGGCACACAAGGGCCCCTGTCAAGTCCAGCTCCAGAACCAACACACATAGGGCTCCAAACCTGACCCTAAGGAGGCCACCGACCTTTCCTCACCAGTCAGAAGGCTTCCGAGGCAGGGTATCCCTTGGCCACAGTCTATAGGTCTGTCCAAGAAGCTTCCAGGTCAGAGACGAGCCCTCGGGGGCTCATCAGCACCAAGGGACAGTAGAGACCTCCCAAAGCTTCTGTCCCCAGACCAGGGGGACCCCCAAATCCCCATGCAGCTTCTCAGCCTCTCAGTCAAAGAACTGCCCGCCCTGCCTGAGGCCAGCAGGGGAGGCCGGCAGTGGCCCAGAGGAGCCCATGCCCACAGCTAAGGCAAGGTCGAGGCCTTGGCCCAGGGCAGCACTTGCCCACTGGAGAAACAGTTCTGCCCACTGGCTGGATGCCTGACCTTCTCACTGTGGGGCCCGCACACCCCAGGCTGCCAGTAGGTGAGGGCTGGATACTAGGCTGCCTGGCAGTGGAAGCTGCTCGTCTGCCCAGACCCAGGAGCCAGCCCCTCCCAAGCTCCCTGAGGAGCCCTCCCTTACGTGGAACTCGTACCGCTCATGACTTTGTGTCTAGGGACCCAGAGTCACCAGCTCACCACCCCCATGCACCTGCCTCCTGGCCTTTTCACAGTCTCAGCCCACCTACCTGGCTAGAGGGCCAGCCAGGCGGAAACTTGGGAGAGACGAGAGGTACTTGGGGTGGGGTAGGGTTGGGGGGAATCCATTCCTTCCCCTCCAGGGCTCCCTGGACTTGACATCCAAGAGGGGCCAGGGTTGGGGAAGCGAAAGTGGGTGAGAGCCCTTGGGTGGTGGCTCAAGAGGCCTGGATTTCTGGCTGCTGCCAGGTACACAGACCCCCTCCCTCCACACACCCTCCCATCCCACGTGCCACCTCTCCCAGCTGCTTAGACAAAGGACCTGGAATATGTTGAGTTCCAGCTTCTGCAAGGGCTGGAGGGGGTTTGAGGGCCAGCCCAATGGAGCAGGTGTATAGCTTTCCCCACCTGCACACATGCAGTAAACAATCCACCCACTAATACAAGAGACGTAGGAAAGGCAGGTTCTATTCCTGAGTTGAGGAGATTCCCTGGAGAAGGAAATGACAACCCACTCCAGTATTATGGCCTAGAAAGGTCCATGGACAGAGGAGCCTGGCGGGCTCCAGTCCATGAGGTCTCAAAGAGTCGGACACCACTGAGTACACAAGAAAGGGACTCATAGCTGGGGGGCCCAGCCTCTCTCCAAGGGCTGCCTGGGAGGGCTTGCATGGCTCCTCTGCACAGAGCCCGGGGCATGCACAGGGACACACGTCTGCACATGACAGTCAGAGTTTGCTGGGGTGCACACCAAGCCAATCATGGGACTTACCTCCATGCAGGCACTTGACGGGGCAGAGGCTGTGGGGGAGGACAAGGGGCTTTGTTAGCTGCATATGCCAGGTTATTTACCTGTTTCTGGAGGACACAGTGAAGCAGGACACGTGTGCTCTAATACCTTAAAGACACAGTGTGCTGGCTCAAAGTGAGAGTGCTAGGGGTAGTGAAGGTCCGAATGGACTGATTTTGCCGTGGGTTTCCACAGAAGGCAGGCCCATGTGAGCAAGGCGAGGCCAGCCCTCCCTTTGGGAGGCCATTTGGCTGGAATTATTCCCTGGAGACCCTGGTCAGAGACCACCCCACCAGCCCCTTCACTTCTGCTGGATGCCAGGTAAAGAAGGCAATGGAAGGTTGCCCCGCCCCTCCAGCAGCTCCTGATCCAGAGGGGAAATGACCATGGCCACCAAGCCTGGGCCACTTGCGGGAAGTGGCACAGCAGAGCACTAAACAACCTGCCACAGAGGAGCATCCCCTACCCGAACTATCAACGAGTCCGTCTCCTCCGCACTGGCCCAGCTTGTCCATGAGGAAGTTCAAGGTGGAAAAGGGTTGGGCACCTGCTGGAGTGCTTTGGCAAGGCCAAGGCAGCTTGACAGGGAAATATCAGCAAGAGGACAGATGTTCCAGGTGGACTAGGGCTGGAGGGCCAGGCAGACCACGCCAGCCCCAACAATAGGACCCCCGTGGAGTCCTGAAGAGGAGGCCAGCCTGGAGTGGACACGGTGCAGGCAGGCAGGGCCCAGATCAGTGAGCAGTCACTGCAAAGGTTGGAGGGGCAGCCACCTGGCCTGGGAGGCGTTTCTCCAGGGGCCGCCACACTGTTTGTTTGCATCTTAGCTAAATTGCTCCCAAGGGTGAACCGGTGTTTCACAACATATTTTCAACCAGACTTTTTCTGCAAACATGTCTGTGTCTGCTCGCGCACATGCACACCGTATCCCAGAGGGCAGGCCCGGCCCCGCCCAGCAGCACCTGGAAGCCTCTGAGCGTGGCCATGGCCTGATTGGAGCAGAAGCAAGGAGCACCTTCAGGAGCGCTGGAGGGAGGGAGGGGTGGCCTCCTGGTCCTCCCTGGGCCTTGTAGCCAGACACTGCCTCGTCCCCATTCTGCAGGGCTTTTCCTCTGGCACCCCAGTCCCACCCCTCTGCTCTGGGACCAGAGAGGGAATCTTTCAATGGTTTCTCTGCCAAATGCTCTTATTTCTGCTCTCAGCAGAGCCCAAGATCCAGTGGTCATGTGCATGGGATGGCACGGCACTAACAGGAGACCCACACTCTACTCTCAGAAGTACCGCAAGCCCCCGAGTGTCAGGAGAGGAGGAACACCTGCTTCACTGTATGGGGCCAATGAGGGCCAAAGAAGGAGTGGGGTGGAGTCAGAGCAGGCTCCAGGACTCAATTTTCTTCCCCTCACCCTCCCTCCTCACTCACATACACACACACACTCTCTCTCTCACACACACACGCACATGCCATCATGTTTATTTTATATCTAGTGACTAGCACACTCTCTCACCTTTAGAGATGGAGAAGCCTTGACCGACTTGGGGACTGAGATAAGCTCTGTTGAGCCACTAAAGCCAATAACAATGTAATGATCCAGGTCCTTGCCCGCGGAGAAATGTGTATTTAACCCTTGGTCCCAGAGAAAGGGCAGCAGTTTTTTTGATGGCCTCCTGGCCCCCAGCACATTGGCCCTGAGGCCAGGCCCGAAGCAGTGACACTCCTGCCCTCTTAGGCCAAGTCCCAGTACCCTACTCAGCACCCTGTCCTCTATGAGAACATTTCAGAGCTGTGGACACAGAGAAGAAGGGTTCAAAGTCCCTCTATGTGATCTCGTTTCCAGCCTCCGAAGCTGACCTGGGGCTGGTCCCCAATCGATCTGTTGGAGGAAGGCCAAGCCCTAGACCCTAGATGGGTTCAGGAGAACCCATCTTAGACCCATCCCTGTCTTGGATGACCCCAGGACCATGTTTCCCTTCTTCGGGCCTCACTTTCTTCCTGAGCAAATGGAAAAGTTTGTGGTCCTATCCAGGAGATTTCTCTGATTGAGTCCCTGTAATGTCCAACCAGAACAAGCTGCTGCTGCAAAACCACGTCCCCATAAGCATTCGCTGGCGGAAGTCCCACAGGAAGGGCTTTGCCAAACTCTGCCCCTAAGGAGTGCCCCCCCCCCAACTGAGCTGGCAATGGAGAGTCAGGAGAGGCCTGGGAAGGAGGAACCAAGGATTTTGTCCAGAGGGGCTGTCCCCACGCAAGTCCTGGATTCAAGAAACTCAGTCACCAGGGTTTGCTGAACTTTTATTGGGAACATTCTGTGTGCAGAGCCCTGAGCACAACATTGAAGAAAACAGGGAAGACACAGCCAAGCCCCTGCCAAGGATGGAACAGAAGAGACACTGAGGGCCCAGAGGCAAGGTCTAGCTCCAAGATGGTCACCATGGAGCCCTGACAGGGAAGGAGGAAGCACCTACCACTGCTGTTACTGTGGGGACCAGAAACCACCATCCTCTCCCTGCAAAGAGGCTGGATCTCAGTCCATTCTGACCTTCATGATTCTACACTTCCTCCACCTCCCAGCAGCTAGGGCCTGCCTCGGGCAGAGATGGAAAATGGCCGCGATGCTGTTGAAGGCTGCTGAAAGTTAGGAGGAGGATGAGCAGAGGTGGCTGAGGGAGAGAAGGGAAGATGGGGAGGACTGAAGGGCTCTAGCTGCATGGTGGACCGGCAGGAAACTTCACTGGCGCATCCACAGCCACAGGTTGGCAATGCAGGAAGACAGCAGCATGGTGAATAACAGCACCTCCCGTTGGTACCAGGTGGCACTCAGGTCCTCCAGGTAGCGCAGACGCTCAGTAATCACGAACAGCTGCATAGAGACAAGAGCTGGCTGGTGAATAAGGCTCATCTAGGGAAGTCCACAGCACACCAATGGGGGTAAAATATGACTTTAGACCACGGAGGGCCTCTGCTTTGCTTTGGGAGGAAAAGGGCCTCTGGACAAGAAGCAGGCAGAGCAGCTGACCAGGGGCTAGGGGTGGGCCCAGTGGAACCCAGAGACTGGGCTGTCCAGTCCCTGCCACCTTGCCCCCATCATCACCAGCTCTTCCCATTGTCTGGAAGAAGGCAGCTCATCCCAGCTGCCAAGGAAGGGGATGGGGGCAGCAAGAGTGAAGGCCTCAGGATGGGGTGACATGCAAGGCCAGAGAGGGCCACCAGGGAAGACATCCCATGCCCATGCCTGCAGGGGTCTCAAACCAAGGAGACCTGAACTTGGCCCGAATGAACATGACCCCTGGCTCAGACCTCTTGGCATCACTCTCTATGAATAAACTTCTCTTATGCTCTGATGTCCCCTCTTCCTCCTCGTCTCCTCCCTTCTCCCTTCCCACATGTCAGGCAGAGAGATGGGGTTGAGTCTAGGCCTCAAGATAGGACACTGGAGACACGAAGGCTGGGTGAATGGGGAAGCAAGCCTGACTTCGCCTCCACTGCCAGCAGGTGAATATGATTGGAGAGGCTGGGTATCCTCAAGGTGAGTGGCCCCATCCACCCATTCACCATGATTCTGCCTCCCACCTTCAAGTGGGTCCCTGGCAATCAGACACTCACCTGTCTTCTCATGATCTCCATCTCCAGCTCATTGAGCTCTTCCAGACCAATCCCAGCCAGTGTATTTAACTCTCGGCTGCTGGGAAATAAAACAGAGAGTCAGACCCTCCGGTGGTCCCAGGAGAGCCATAAAGGCAGATGGGTAAGGTTGTGGACTCCTCTGGACCATGAGTCTGTCCGCCTGGAGCTCTCCCCTTCTGTGGTCGCAGGTCCTGAAGCCTGAGGGCTGGGAGCTGGCCCCACTGTGGGATGCTAGGAGGCCCTGAACAGGCAAGGGGCCAGGGGGCTCTATGACTGTGGTGAGGAGGCAACAGAGTCCCCATACTCTAAGCATGGCCAGCTGTTCACTGCTCCCTCTTGGGCAGTCTGCTTGCCAACTCCCTGGGTCCCTGCCCCAAAAGCCCTGGCCTTTCTCTCCCACAGGGTCCATGGGATCCTTCTTACCGCTCATACTGGGACCTCATGCCCTGGGAGCCGCCAGGATTCTCCTGGGGTTGGACACCGTCATCGCCTTGTTCTCCCACCACTCCAACTCCCTGCAGCTGCAGCCCCTAGGGAAAGGAACCATCAGTTAAAGTATCCTGCTTGGGCCCATACTTTGGGAGCATCAGCGCACCCCATTGGGAGTCACATGATGCCTGATTCTCCAGAATCAGAAGAGCCTGGGAGTCACACAGTTTGGCTGCCTGCCACCACCCCACCTCCACCAGGCTCCTCTGGCCATGGGGCTCTCCAGGCAAGACTTCAGGAGTGAGTTGTAATTTCCTACTCCAGGCGATCTTCCTGACCCAGGGATCAAATCCATGTCTCCTGCATTGCAAGCAGTAAGATACCTCAAAAACAGCATTAAAAGGACAGCATGTGTCAGGAAGACTTTAGGACTATAAAGAAGAATTAGATGGAGAGTCTCTCCTAGAAAAATTTCCACACCACCCCCTTGATTTTCTTATAGATTGGGATCAGAAGGAGAAAATGCTTTTTGAGAGAGTTGAAGGCAAAATAAGGATGAGTGAGTAGGGTGTATTGTTTGTTTGTTTGTTTGAGGTAAAACATTTTATTTTTAACACGTCAATATCATAAGAATTAATTTAACAGTATATGCAAACCTGATGATAACTTGTGATCACCAATCATTTGATAGGTCTAACTGTCCAAAGGAGTTGTCTTTTTTTTCTTTTCTTTTTAATTTTAGAAACTCTCTACTTAGAGTTATATACATTTCAAAACATCAGCTTTTTATTTACATTTGATGGGGATTTTTAAAATCTATGAATTGCAGCAAGTGCAGCTTCCCTCTGTCAATTATTTCCAAAAATGTTATTTTTATTTTCATATATTTTTTAAGGCACACTACATCGTTTTTCCCAAATGAGCAGAGTAGTATTATGATTTTTTTTCCTTTCATGTTGTGGTTCTCTCAGAAGCAATAGCATTCCATTAATATTTTACTCAAAAATAAATAATGAATAAATATATAGAATTGATACATTTTATTCTAAGTGTCTAAATTTAATTTCTACAATCAATATAAGGACTCTATTTTTTAAAGGTATATTA
>SJYA01003436.1:280281-307211 GCA_006410615.1 Neotragus moschatus
ACTGTTCTAACCGTTGCCTCTTGACCTGCATATAGATTTCTCAGGAGGCAGATAAAGTGGTCTGGTATTTCCATTTCTTTAAGAATACTCCACAGTTTGTTGTGATATACACAGTCAAAGGCTTAAGCGTAGTCAATAATGCAAAAGTGCATGTTTTTTCCTAGAATTCTCTTGCTTTTTCTATGATCCAGAGAATGTTGGCAATTTGATCTCTGCCTTTTCTAAATCCAGCTTGAGAATCTGGAAGTTCTCATTTTATGTACTATTGAAGCCTTGCTTGGAAAATTTTGAGCATTACTTTGCTAGTGTGTGAGATGGGTGCAATTGTGTGGTAGTCTGAGCATTCTTTGGCATTGCCTTTCTTCAGGATTAGAATGAAAACTGACATTTTCTAGTCCTGTGCCAACTGCTAAGCTTTCCAAATTTGCTGACATATTGAGTGCAGCACTTTCACAGCATCATCTTTTAGGATTTGAAATAGATCAGCTGGAATTCTATTACCTCCACTAGCTTTGTTTGTATTGATGCTTCCTAAGGCCTACTTGACTTCACATACCAGGATGTCTGGCTCTAGGTGAGTAATCACACCATCATGGTTATCTAGGACATTAAGATCTTTTTTGTATAGTTCTTCTGTGTACTCTTGCTACGTCTTCTTAATATCTCTGCTTCTGTTAGGCCCATACTGTTTCTGTCCTTTATTGTGCCCATCTTTGAATGAAATGTTCCCTTGGTATTTCTAATTTTCTTGAAGAGATCTCTATTTTCCCATTCTATTGTTTTTCTCTATTTCTTCGCATTGTTCACTTTAGAAGGCTTTCTTATCTCTCCTTACTATTCTTTGGAAATCTGCATTCAGATGGGTATATCTTTCCTTTTCACCTTTGCCTTTTGCTTCTCTTCTTTCCTCAGCTATTTGTAAGGCCTCATCAGACAACCATTTTGCCTTCTTGCATTCTTTTTCTTGGGGATGGTCTTGATCACTGCCTCCCATAATATGTTTGAAACCTCCATCCATAGTTCTTCAGGCACTCTATCAGATCTAATCCCTTAAATCTATTTGTCACTTCCACTGTATAATCATAAGGTATTTCATTTAGGTCATACTTGAATGGTCTAGTGGTTTTCCCTACTTTCTTCAGTTGAAGTCTGAATTTTGTGAAAAGGAGTTCATGATTTTATCCACGGTCAGCTCCTAGTCTTATTTATGCTGACTGTATAGAGCATCTCCATCTTCGGCTGCAAAGAAAATAATCAATCTGATTTCGGTATTAACCTTCTGGTAATGTCCATGTGTAGAGTTATCCTTTGTATTGTTGGAAGATGGTGTTTGCTATGACCAACGCATTCTCTTGGCAAAACTCTGTTAGCCTTTGCCCTCCTTCATTTTGTACTCCAAGGCCAAACTTGCCTGTTACTCCAGGTGAGCTTCACGCAAGATGGCAAAGTAAAAATCTTCTCCAAAATTGCAACTTGCTGCTGAAGAACCATCAACAGGAGAATTTTGGATCCCACAGGAAAAAAAAAAAAAAAGATACCCTGTGTCCAAGGCAAAGGAGATGCCCCAAAAAGATGGTAGGAGGGGCAATATCACATTTAGAATCAAACCCCATACCCGCCAAAGATGCTTGGAGGGCTCAAACAAAACCTTGTGTGCACCAGGACCCTAAGACCCCCACAGAAACTGAGCCAGACCCGCCTTTGAGTGTTTGAGTGTCTCCTGCGGAGGCACAGATCAGCAGTGGCCTCTTGTGGGGACAAGGGCTCTGGTGGAAGCAGACCCGGGTCACACAGAATATGATATAAGCATTCTTGGAGGAGGTTGCCATTAGCCCCACCACAGAGCCACCAAGCAGATGATCCACAAACTGCAGAACAATTATAGCAAAGAAACTCTTACACTGTTAAGAAAACTCTAGGACCCACAACACATTTCCCACCTCGGGATCCAGCAAAGGGATTGAGAACTCCCAGGGAATTTGACTTTGGAGGCCAGTATGATTTGATTACAGACCTTCCACGGGACTGGGGAAACAGACTATTGGAGGATACAAACAAAACCTTGTATGAACCAGGAGCTAGGAGAAAGGAGCAGTGACCCCACAAGAGACTGAGCCAGACTTGCCTGTGAGTGTCCAGGAATCTCTGGTGGAGATATGGTCAACAGTGGCCTGCTACTGGGTCATGGGCACTGAATACAGCAGGGTACACACAAGTCCTCTTGAAGTAATTACAGTCACTACCCCTACCATAGTTTGGCCTCAGGCCAAACAACAGGGAGGGAGCACAGCCCTGCCCATCAATAGAAAATTGGATTGAAAATTTACTGAGCATGTCCCTGCCCATCAGAACAAGACCTTGGTTCCCCCACAGTCAGTCTCTCCCATCAGGAAGCTTCCATAAGCCTCTTATCCTTTCATCAGAGAGCAGGCAGAATGAAAACCACAATTACAGAAAACTGAACAATTTAATCACATGTACCACGGCCTTGTCTAACTCAATGAAACTATGAGCCATGCCGTGTAGGGCCACCCAAGTGGACAAGTCGTAGTGGAGAGTTCTGACAAAATGTGCACCACTGGAGAAGGGAATGGCAAACCACTTCAGTATTCTTGCCTTGAGAACCCCATGAACAGTATGAAAAGGCAAAAAGATAGGACACTGAAAGATGAACTCCCCAGGTCAGTAGGTGCCCAATATGCTACTGGAGAAGACTGGGGAAATAACTCCAGAAAGAATGAAAAGATGGAGCCAAAACAAAAATAACACCCCGCTGTGGATGTGAGTAGTGATAAAAGTAAAGTCTGATGCTGTAAAGAACAATATTGCATAGGAACTTGGAACGTTAGGTCCATGAATCAAGGTAAATTGGAAATGGTTTAACAGGAGATGGCAAGAGTGAGCATTGATATTTTAGGAATCAGTGAACTAAAATGAACTGGAATGGGTTTATTTAATTCAGGTGACCATTATATCTACTACTGTGGGCAAGAATCCCTTAGAAGAAATGGAATAGTCCTCATAGTCTACAAAACAGTCCAAAATGCAGTACTTGGGTGCAATCTCAAACATGATGGAATGATCTCTGTTCATTTCCAAGGAAAATCATTTGATATCACAGAAATCCAAGTCTATGACCCAACCACTAATTCTGAAGAATCTGAAGCTAAACAGTTCTATGAAGACCTACAAGACCTTCTAGAATTAACACCAAAGAAAAGGCCATTCACGTATGACCTCAATAAAATTCCTTATGAATATACAGTGGAGGTGATGAATGAATTCAAGAGATTAGATCTGATATACAGAGCGCCTGAAGAACTATGGACAAAGGTTGATAACATTGTATAGGAGGTTGTGACCAAAACATCCCCAAGAAAAGAAATAAAATAAGGCAAAGTGGTTGTCTGAGGAGACTTTACAAGTAACTGAGAAAAGAAGAGAAAGAAAAGTCAAAGGAAAAAGGAAAAGATATATGCATCTGAACACAGTGTTCCAGGAAATAGCAAGGAGAGATAAGAAAGCCTTCTTAAGTGAACAGTGTAAAGAAATAGGGGAAAACAATAGAATGGGAAAGACTAGAGATCTCTTCAAGAAAATTAGAGATGCCAAGGAGGCATTTAATACAAATATGGGCACAATAAAGGAGATAAATGGTAAGAACCTAACAGAAGCAGAAAAGATTAAGAAGAGGTGGTAAGAATACACAGAAGAACAATAAAAAAAAGGTATTAATGACAATGATGTGGTCACTCACCTAGAGCTATACATCCTGGTGTGAAGTTAAGTGGGTCTTAGTAAGTCTTACTATGAGCAAAGCTAGTGGAGGTGAAGGAATTCCAGCTGAACTACTTCAAATCCTAAAAGATGATGCTGTGAAAGTGCTGCACTTAATATGCCAACAAATTTCAAAAGCCTAGCAATGGCCACAGGAGTGGAAAACATCAGTTTTCATTCCAGTCTCAAAAAAGAGCAATGCAAAAGATTGTTCAGACTGCCACACAATTGTGCTCATTTCACATGCTAGTAGGTAATGCTCAAAATCCTTCAAGCTAAGTTTCAACAGTACATGAATCGACAACTTCCAGATGTACAAGCTGGATTTAGAAAAGGCAGAGGAACCAGAGATCAAATTGCCAATATTCGTTGGATCATAGAGAAAGCAAGGAAATTCCAGAAATATACATACATATACATACACACACACACACACACACACACACACACACATATATATATATATATATATTTCTGCTTCATTGACTATGCCAACGTCTTGGACTGTGTGGATAATAACAAACTGTGGAAAATTCTTAAAGAGACAGGAATACCAGACCTCCTTACCTGTCTCCTGAGAAACCTGTATGCGGGATGAGAAGCAACAGTTAGATCTGGACATGGAAAAACAGACTGGTTCCAAATGGGAAAGAAATATGACAAGGCTGTATATCATCACCCTGTTTGTTTAATTTATATGCAGAGTATATCATGAGAAATGCTGGGCTGGATGAAGCACAAGCAGGATTCAAGATTGTTGGGAGAAATATCAACAACCTCAGATACGCAGATGATACCATTCTAATGGCAGAAAGTGAAGAGGAACTAAATAAACCTTTGATAAGGGTGAAAGAGGAGAGTGAAAAAGCTAGCTTAAAACTCAATATTCAAACAGCTAAAATCGCGATATCTGTTCCCATCATTTCATGTCAAACAGATGGGGAAAAAGTAGAAACAGTGATAGATTTTATTTCCAGAGCTCCAAAATCACTGGGGACATTGACTGCAGTCATGAAATTGAAAGACACTTGTTCCTCGAAAGAAAAGCTATGACAAACCTAGACAACACATTAAAAACAGAGAGATCACTTTGCTGACAAAGGTCCATATAGTTGAAGCCATAGTTTTTCCAGTAGTCAGGTATGGATGTGTGGGCTGGACCATAAATATGGCTGAGCATCAAAAAATATTGACGCTTTTGAATTGTGGTGCTGGAGAAGACACAAGAGTCGCTTAGACTGCAAGGAGATCAAACTAGTCAATTCTAAAGGAAATCAACCCTGAATATTCTTTGGAAGGACTGATGCTGAAGCTCCAATACTTTGGCCACCTGATGCAAAGAACTGACTCATTGGAAAAGAACCTGATGCTGGGAAAGACTGAAAGCAAGATAAGAGTATGACAGAGGATGAAATGGTTCGATGTCATCACAAACACAACAGACATGTGTTTGAGCAAGCTCCAGGAGATGGTTAAGTAAGGGAAGACTGGAGTGCTGTAGTCCATGGGTTTGCAAAGAGTTGGAGTTGACTTAACAACTCAACAACAACAACAATAATGGTCANCTGAAAGCAAGATAAGAGTATGACAGAGGATGAAATGGTTCGATGTCATCACAAACACAACAGACATGTGTTTGAGCAAGCTCCAGGAGATGGTTAAGTAAGGGAAGACTGGAGTGCTGTAGTCCATGGGTTTGCAAAGAGTTGGAGTTGACTTAACAACTCAACAACAACAACAATAATGGTCAGACCACAGAGACTTTGCAAAGTGTTCTGAAGTCTCTAGCATTGCTCTGAAGTTACTTGTTGCCCATGTTATCTCTTGAAGTGGTGGATTTCTCCACACTGTCTTGGTCCTGCCCTGGCTAATTTTGATTCGGTTCCTCTTTTCTCCAGTGATACTTGTTCCATGATGCTGGTCTTCTTGCTTTCTTAGGTAAGAGTTTTTTGAGAGGCTTTTTTCTGCAAATTCCCTGAAGGTATTTTTTGACCTCTGAAGTTGTCTTGGGAACCTGAAGGGACAATTGTGAGCACAGATGGCCATTGGTTTGAGGTAATTGTTGGGGAATGAATGGGAACTAAGGTTTCATGAGAAGGGGTGTGGGCTGAGGATGGCTCTGGCAGGCAAGAACAGGGTAGAGGTCTTGGAGAGGTGTCAGTGAGGAAGAGGAGGAGGATCTTGGGTGTGGTCATCTCACCTTGATGCTGCTTCTGGATTTGTATTGACAGAGAATCTTCTTCCTCCTTTTGATGCTTGGGATCAGTTATTTCATACCTATGCTAAGGAATTGTGGTTTCCTGGTCACTTTCCCTGTGTCAAAATTTCCTAGTGGTCTGCTTCAGGTCTCCTGACCAGCCTATATACACCACTCCCCAAGATAATAAAGGCCACACTCTTTAGGTTTGTTTGATCAAGGGTAGCCCTGGGGGAAGAATCTTAGACACGACAAAGAACCATCCTGACATATCCATGGGGGCTTGCAGGAAGAAGTGAAAAGGCCAAGATACTTTGGCTGGAGAAAGGGGGCTTTTCTTTAGTACCTCTAAAGAACCTTCTCAAACTGACCACTGCTTCCTACCATCCCACATTCAATTCTGGTGGTCACATGTCAGGGAACAGGCCTTACCATCCATTTCAGTGGTTCAGTGTTATCTACCACCCTTTATCCTTAAACTGATTTTTGTATGTTCTTACATAAAATCCCTCCAAGGTAAAATGGATGTATTTAAGGTTCGTTAGAGATGTGAATCATCTCACTTCCCTTCTGAAGATTTCTTTTATATACCTTGAAAACCACTCACTTCTTGGCTACCACCAAAGAAACTTTCCATTCCACTTCCTTTTCTGAGGACCCATATAGCTCTCCTCACTTTTCTACTTTCCAGATTGAAATCACTGCCTAAAGTTTGTTTTTAGTATACAGATTTTCCTAACTGGGCATCTTAGTTTTGTTTCAAATCTGAGAGGGATGTCAGCGAACCTCACAAGTCATAGTACCCAGATGAGTTTTAACAGGATAAGGTGACTAGGCAGATATTAACCTGCCAGATATTGTGCTGGATGTTTGCATGTAGGAAACTGCACTCTTCCTTGCCCACCACCTCCTCCTCAAGGAACTTGGAGATTCAGAGTCTTAGTCTGAATGGTGCAGACTCAGGTCCACAAAGGGCAGGAAGTCAAGGCTCTGCTGAAATCAGCAAAGGGAGGAGTCCCAGGACTTGACAGATGTGAAGGTAAGTAAGGACCCTGAAGGAGAGCCCTGAGGGAATCCTGGACCGCAGAACAGAGTTGGTCCTGTGAGGCCTTGGGCTGGGATGACCACTTGCAGCACTTTCTGACATCCGACTCTCAGAAAGACAGGGGACCTTGTATAAGAGGTGGTGGCTCAGAGGGGCACATAAGAGAATCCCAGGTCCTGCTGGGAGTCAAGGTGAGGACCCTGAGGGAGGATTGAGGGTATCTTGGACCTTAAACAGAGGGGACCCCACCCCAAAACCAGATTCCTACCCTTGCTGTCAGCCCTGCAAGGACCTGGAGATAGATGAGCACAACAAGCCTGTTCTGAATTTTTGACATCCCAGTCTCAGAGAGACTGAGGACTCAGTGAAAGGGGCAGCGCCGCAGGTGGGTGGAGGGGAGAATCTCAGGTTCTCCCAGGAGTAAAAGTGAGGACCCTGAGGAAGGATTGAGAGACCCTGGACCCCAGAACAGAGGCGATCCCTGGGATGCTTTAAGGCAGGATGACCCCATGTAGCATCTCCTGACATCTGGGTCTCAGAGAAACTGGGAACTTGGTAAAAGGGGCCGGGCCTAAGGTCAGCAGAGGGGAGACTCCTAGGTCCCACCTGAAATCAAGGTGAAGACTCTGAGGACGGATGCAAGGGACTCTGCGAGAACAGAGAAGACTCTGAGAGGCCCTGGTGTGGGATATACACAGGAAGCATTTCCGGACATCCGGTCCCGGAGGGACTGGGAATCTAGCTTCAGTAGCGGGTCCTCGGTTGGAGAGAGGGGAGAAACCTAACAGGAGTCAAGGTGAGGCCCCTAAGGGAGGACTGAGGGGCTCCTAGGCCCCAGAACACGGGTGGAGGGTGAGGTGCCCCAGAGAAACTCCCCCCTCCCCTGCCCTCAGCTGTCGTAAGCTGTGCGGGGTGCCCTGAGTCCATGGAAACCTGTGCTGAATTCCTCATCCGGGTCTCAGAGAAACCCGCACCTGCCCTCAGCTGTGGTGAGCCGCGCGGCGAGATGAGCACGTGACAGCGTGTGCTGACTTCCTCATCCGGGTCTTGGAGAGCAGGGGTGACCTGTGATAACCGTCGCGGCCTCAGGTGGTCAGAGGCAGAATCCCGGATCCTTCGTGGACTAAGGTGAGGATCCTGAGGGAAGACTGAGGGGACTCTGTGAGANACCACTCCATCAATCATATCAGGTCAGGGATCCAGCAGTATAAAAAGAAAGAGGGCAAGCACTTCGCAGGCCCTGGCAGATGGTGGGCACTTGCTCAGAGATGCAATAAATGATAAGGTGAGGGATCTGGTGTCATTCCTGCTCCCCAGATATCACAGAAAGGAGGTGGCCACAAAGGCAGAAATGCTTATCATTATCAAAGATTACCAATACCTCTTCCCTATGATCCTCAGCCAAGCCACTGAGTGCATGAATCTGGTCTTTGGTATTGATGTGAAGGCGTTGGACCCCACAGGTCTCTTCTATGTCTTGGTCAACACCTTGGGTCTCACCTACAATGATTTGTTGAGTGGTGATGAGGAGAGCATGCCCATGGCTGGCCTCCTTGTAAATACCTTGAGTATAATCTTCATATTCGGCAACTGTGCACCTGAGGAAAAGATCTGGGAATTGCTGGGTAACATGGGGCTGTATGCTGGTATGAACCATTTCATCTATGGGGACCCCAGGAAGCTGCTGACTCAAGTGTGGGTGCAAGAAGGGTACCTGGAATACCAACAGGTGCCCAATAGTGATCCTGCCTGCTATGAGTTCCTGTGGGGTCCCCGGGCGTATGCAGAGACCACTAAGATGAAAGTCTTAGAATTTTTAGCCAAAATCAATGATACCACCCCCAGTGCCTTTCCTAGCTTGTATGAAGATGCTTTGCAAACTGAGAAAACAGGACCCCAAGCCAGAGTTGTAGCCAGGGCCAGGGCCAGTGATGGGACTTGTGCCAGGACCAGGGCCTATTCCAGGGCCACATCCAACAGCTTCTCTTGCTCCAACTGAAGTGGAGGCAAATGTTTCATTCTCTTTGATGAGAACAGTCATTTATGTAAGTAGTGGAGAGGCAAGATGGGGCTTGGGAGTTTTTAATATATTATATCTTTGTGTTCCTGCTGTATAAGTGTGATTTGGAGATTTTTTTTTTTTTGGTGCTTTTTCAAATGCTGTTCCTATTAACAAAAGGCTTAATTAACTTCAAGTTCTAAGTTTACAAATGACATTCATCAAAAATGTATTGCTGTTTATCCAGTAAGAAGTGAACATTTTATCTATTTTGTAGCTACAGTTACTGTCATAAGCTTGTATAAGTGATGGTGAACTCCTTTAGGTTTTACTTGTTTGAAGCATTTTTTATCCTTTTCTGAGTGATAACTTTGTAGGGTAACGAGCATATTGTTGGTTGGAAGTTTTTTCTTTTAGCCCTTTGAATATATCGTGCCCTTCTCTTCTGGCTGCAAAATTTTGGCTGAAAAGTCTTCTGATGCTCTTGTGGGGGCTCCTTCAAATGTACCAGGTTGTTTTTCTCTTGCTGCTTTTAAGATTTTCTGCATTTTGCTATTTTGTGAAACAAATTGGGAAACCTTTCGTTATATTTTATGATCTGGAATAAGAAAACATGGCATTGGAAAACTGCTTTCCTTGGAAATGTGAAAATAGAGAAATAGAAAAGTGAAAACTAGTTAATTTTTGTCTTCTGTTATCCCTTTTCTTGTGTTCTTCTGTAAAATTAAAAGATATGTACCTGGATATGCTTTGCTTATTCAAGAATGTATACAGTATTAAATCTAAATAAACAAGATTCTCTGTTCACTGGCTCTGTTATTCCTCAATCATTAATTAGAGATTGACTCTTTGAAAGGCCCTGTAGAAGTAGGGGGACACCAAGATAAGGGAGATACACCCCCTAGCTATAAAATTGTAAAGTCCAAGAGCAACAATCACATCAGGAAGATAATGAGCTATTCTCTAAATACTAACTAAGGGTTAAGGTCTAAGTATTGGGTTAGCCTAAAAGGTCATATTGTACAGCCTATGGGGTTGTAGAGTCGGACATGACTGAGCAACTTTCACTTTCAAAAGGTCGTATGGATTTTCCCATAATCCGGCATGGAAAAACCCAAACTACCTTTTTGGCTCACCCGATACTAAGTAACCAGTAAAAGAAAGGAAGAGGAGGTGAGTACTATGTATAACAGTAAGTGTAAGTGCCCCGAGTCAGGGCAGTTTGGAGCTTTGGGAAACTTCAGTTCTGGAGAAGCTAGGGATGATGAAGCCGGGTGGTGGCTGTGACCAGACTCATGGTGTGTCTTTGAGGTGAGAGGAAAGCCTGGAATAGAAAGCTGCCCTTAGCAGTTACCTTTGAGTCATTGAAAACCCAGAGAAGAATCTCCTCCTGGAGCAGGTAGGGAAGGAGCCCTGCAGGCGTGTTTCTTATAGACTAGATGCTTTATACTCATCATCTGTAAGAATTTCATGGGAAATACGGTGATATGACTTTGAAGTGGTGCCCAGAAGCCTCTCAAGGGACACTCTTTTCTCTGGCCGTGGAAAGCCAGAACACACTGTATTTAAAAAACATTTTAATTAGATGATCTTGAGTGTCATTTGGACAGCTCTAAGCAAGAGATAAATCTTTGGTGGGGTAGAATGAATGAAAGACATCGTTTGGATGGAAAAGCAGCTGGGAGGGAGGAATGGAGTTGGTCTTTGACTCAAATTCTAAGAGCTGTGAGTTGCATCCAGCTGAGGGAGACCCCCTCACTCCAAATTAAATAACATCTAGGAGGGCAACTGTACTGAGTTTTATTTACAAAGCAATATTGTTGGATGATTTGTTATTCTTCATCCTATTGCTTTGCATATTCTCTGAGATCGGAAAAATAAAAAGCAAACAAGGTTCTCAGAAGAGGGAGTAGTATGGTTTGTGGGTAAAATAATACTAGAAGTGACTGCCAGCCATCAAAGTTCCAAGATATGATAGGCACTGTGTGAGATGCTTTACATACAGTGCCCACATCCCTGAAGCCCTACAAAACAGAGCTCATCGAGCCCACTTGCTTCACAGATGAAGAAGCCAATGCCATGTGGGCATCTTCCCAGCATCACGTGTTACTAGGAGACAGGATAAGGACTAGACTCTGGCCTGAATTCCTCTTGAGCCCATGCTGTTTCCACCTACCCCAGCCCGTGGCTGACCTTCTGACTTGTAATTTGATTCTGTTCTCTCTACTACACGATGTGTCTGAGGTGACAAGGAGGATGTTGTGTCTAAGGTACTAAAAGCAGGCCTAAAGAAGAAAGATGAAAATGAGATTTAAATGCAGTGTGAGTACTGTCTATGGGCTTTATTAACCTAGGGTCCACCCACTTGAGTCCCAGAGTTCTTTGAAAACTGACTCTGCCTGGGTGCTAGCATTTTTTTCAGACCCAGAACTTTCCCAAATTACAGCACCCTTTCCCTGGTCTTCCTCTGTATGCTCTCCTGTCTAACTTTCAAGTCTAGCCTGCTAACCGGTTCGTCATTGGTCTCCATTGGAAGCCCAGAATCACCTATCTTCTCCCAACATAGAGCATTAGTCTTCTGGCTTTCATGACTCACCCTAGAAGGCCTGTGATATCAACAGCCCCATTGATGTAAAAATTAACCTGGGGACAGCTGCTTTAAGACACCTGGTCACCAGCCCTGTTATCTCTAACACAGTCTCCAAGTGTTTTCTAAATGGGGTGGTAAGTGCCATCTAATTTGGCACATCATCTATTTGTTCCTGGAATATAACTTGAAAGTTAGAGGGTTATTGAAACCACCATGATATTTTAAATAGGATTTCAATGAAGTGTCTTATCTTAAATTCAGTTCAGTTCAGTTCAGTCACTCAGTCGTGTCTGACTGTTTGCGACCCCATGAATCGCAGCCCGCCAGGCCTCCCTGTCCATCACAAACTCCCGGAGGTCACTCAGACTCACGTCCATTGTGTCGGTGATGCCATCCAGCCATCTCATCCTCTGTCGTCCCCTTCTCCTCCTGCCCCCAATCCCTCCCAGCATCAGAGTCTTTTCCAATGAGTCAACTCTTCGCATGAGGAGGCCAAAGTACTGGAGTTTCAGCTTTAGCATCATTCCTTCCAAAGAAATCCCAGGGCTGATCTCCTTTAGGATGGACTGGTGGGATCTCCTTGCAGTCCAAGGGACTCTCAAGAGTCTTCTCCAACATCACAGTTCAAAAGCATCAATTCCTCAGTGCTCAGCTTTCTTCACAGTCCAACTCTCACATCCATACATAACTAACTACTGGAAAAACCATAGCCTTGACTAGACGGACATTAGTCAGCAAAGTAATGTCTCTGCTTTTGAATATGCTATCTAGGTTGGTCATACCTTTTATTCCAAAGAGTAAGCGTCTTTTAATTTCATGGCTGCAGTCACCGTCTGCAGTGATTTTAAAATCACTATTGATCAAATACCTAACTTATGTAAGTGCTGAAAAACCAGAGACTATCTCAGTTGTAGATGAGGAAAGGTGACAGAAGTCATCATGGAGCAAACATCTAACGCTGAATTCCGAAATCCCTGGAGTTTCCTAGGAGTTAAAAATGGTTCCTTGGAAGACATGTCAGCTCTGATGAAAAATAGGATAATTACCCATCCTCCCACTGTCTCTTGCAATACATGCCACCAGGAAAGTCCCAACTTTCAATGTGCCTCATGGCACCTATCCAGGTACTCAGGCAAGTTTAGCCATGTGGAAGGTGAGCAGAGACTCAAAGGGTTAGAAGTGTGAGCTTGCATTAAGAGGAAGAAGTGCAGTTTCAGTTTTATGAGATTATAGAGATTGTTGCAAAGAAAAGTGCAGAAAGGGGCCACTGAATGAAGAAAGTGAATTCTCTCTGCTGAGATTTACAGAACCATTCAACAATTAGATGTGATCCTGTATTTGAAAGCATCTGTCACATAGTAGATGCTTGAAAATTTCAGAGCATTTCAAGGCAGATCTGACCTCAGAAACTCTTCCAAGCATTGAAGATGGTTTTGGTCTCAGCAAATCATAATAATTGCTTTTTCTTGGGCATCTACTTTGTAACAGTACATACGAGAGGCTCCAGTGCCCGTCCACATCTTGTCTTGCTCACCTTTCTGGACATGAGGGGCACTATGCTGCCAATCTGCTTGTAGTTAAGAGGGGTCGTGACAACCCTTGGCCACTGAGACACAAGCAGATGTTTACTGTCACCTGGAGGCACTTGAGAAGACTGATGCTGGTTCCACACTCTTTCCCTCGATTCACCAGCAAACATGGTGATACAGTGTTGAGGTGCTGAAACCACAAGACAGAAGCAGCCTGGATCCCTGGGTACCCCTAGAGCTGAGGGCCCCTGCTAAACCACATGAAAATGTACCTGCACAAAAACACACTGTTCTTGTGTTAGTCTTTCAAATGTCAAGGTTTGCCTGTTTCATCAGGTTGCAGTAACTTTAACAGATACAGCTACTATTTCTGTTGTTAGGTTTATATCAATATTTTAATTGCAAAGGTAGTAGTATACATGTTCCTACTGCAATTTCTAAAACTACAGAAAATTGGCAGAATCACCTTTACAAAGTTTTTTCCGTGACTCAGCCTCCTACTCAGAGGTCACCACAACTAACAATGTAGTGTGAGTTGCTTTAAAGCAGACTATGGGCTTTTTCATAGATATGCATTTTCTATCCTATAAAATATATTGATTTGATTCGACATACATAGATTACAACGCACATATTGATGTGCCACTAGCCTTTGTCCCTGAATTAAAACGATGCAGGATCTTCCCGTGACAGCATATACAGCTCCACTTCACTTTTGCAACTGCCTTTTGCAACGCTGAGGTATGTATGCACGATAATTAAACATCCTTAAGTTGCTTTTCTTTTGTTGTGTGATAAATAAAATAAAATTAGAATCTTAGAATTCTTGAGTAAATGTGGATGTTTCCTTATAAGATATACATACCAATGGGTTTCCCTCATAGCTCAGTTGGTAAAGAATCCACCTGCAATGCAGGAGACCTTGGTTCGATTCCTGGGTCGGGAAGATCCCCTGGAGAAGGGATAGGCTACCCACTCCAATAATCTTGGACTTCCCTGGTGTGCCTCAGCTGGTAAAGAATCCACCTGCACTGCGGGAGCCCTGGGTTTGATCCCTGGGTTGGGAAGATCCCCTGGAGAAGGGAAAGGCTAACCACTCCAGTATTCTGGCCTGGAGAATCCCATGGACTGTATAGGCCATGGGGTCACAAAGAGTTGAACACAACTGAGCGACTTTCATTTTCATGCATGCTAATATAGAAGTTGGGTTAATGTGGAAAGAGTGAGGATAATTTAACATTTTATAAATATTTCTGGTTTTTTTTCTCAAAACTGCTATACCTCTAAAACTGTCAGAAAATAAATTTGTGCTAAGTCATGATAATGTTGGTAATTTATTTCAGTGGCAAAAGGAGGCAAATACCATCTATTAAAACCGTATAACTTAATCCCCTTTAAGAACACAATTGAAGTGGTTCCTATAAGAGCTAACTGGGACAGACTTATTTGAAAACAGCAAATAGTCGGACATGACTTAGCAACTGAACAACAAAAATAGCAACGAAGATCCTTTTGAGTATTGATTTAAGCTTTGTTAGGTGAGATGAGAGCAGTGTTTATAACCTATGGTCAGTATTTCTTCACTCCTAAGGCAAAATCCTTCTAAGTACTCTTAACAATGCACAATGAATTAGGAGCTTTTCTATTCTGACCATTGGGAACAAGAATGGTCCCCAACCCTATGAGAGCTATCTAGCCACCATGGCCCCCCTGATCTTCCAGCTCCATCTTCTCAACAGAAGAAGACAATCAGGCTCCCCACTGTGCACCGTGGTGTGCAGTCTCTCCCCAGGAAGTAAGTTGTAGGACACATGTCATTTGTTTTTTATCAGAAATCACCATCCTTTGTTGCCTAATTCCAATCATTTGTCAAGTTTTGTCTCATCTATTTTGTGCAGATAATTTTTAGTTGTTTCAGGTAGGTGTATAAATCTGGTTCCTACTTCATCTTGGCCAGAAGCAGAAGTTCTATATTCTGATTTTAAAACTCAAATTATCTATACATAACAAATGTCCCAATATATCAAACTAATTCAGAATAAAACCAGAATTGCAAGACTGTTGGACACACATACACGCAGGCATACACACGTCTATATGTTCATGTAGACATACACAAAACTGAGAGTATATATAAAAATAGCAATAATACTCTTCTCTTGCTAACAGAAATATAATTTATTTGCTTAGTTATGCTTTCAATATTTTCTAACCCTCTGAAACACATATGAATGCCCTTCATAGTTTTAAAATATTATAAATATGTTAAATGTGATTTAGACTATCAAAAATAAGTATGCATTCTCTAGATAGTTTATTTCCAATAGTGATCAGCTTCTTGCTGGATTCAGCTTTCCATATGCTTACTGTTTGTGAACTAGAAAGAAACAAAAAACTTGGACAGGGAGTCACTCAACTTATTTCAGACTTGCAAATACAATGCCATGCAGATAAGAATCTCCTTGTTCATAAAGCCCTAGCTCCATGTTGTAGTACCTTAATGGTGGTTTAAATTTGTATTCCTGTGTTTACTAAATAGATTAACCGCCATTTTATATGCTTATTGTCTATCTTTTCTTATGAAGAGTCTGTTCTGGTCTCTTGCACATTTTAATATTATGATGTCTTGTTAGTGGATGAGGTTGTAGAATTTCATAAATTTTGTAGAATCTATGTGGTAGGTATACACACATTCATAACACAATTTTTTAAACTTTTTTGTGCATTTGAAAATTTTTATTATAATGAAACATTGAAAGCAAACTTCATTGTCACTCACTATTCTATATTGGGTACATTATAGTATAAAGAAAGAAGTCAGAGGCAAGAATAAATTTCTTCCTTCAGAGGTAAAATGAAATTAACCATTCTACTTCACAGACATAGTCATTACTACTCCTACACTGATCATATAGTGAAGATATGTGATTTCCCAAAACTTTGAGATAGGCGTTTCACTCAAGCTATATCAAAGATAATTTTAGTATAGATTACTATTGATACTATGCCATTTTTCCCACCTTCAAGGAAGTCCTCATTGAATTTAAGCTCAAAAGTGATTTCCAGAAACTTATTGTGAGAACATATCCCCTGGGAGGATACCAAGAATTGTATCAGGCAGTACCAGCCTGGAAAAGACAAAAGCGGACTAAGTACAGAAAATTGTTATATAGCTGAAAAACGAACCAAGGGAGGCCACTCCATGAAGAAAGTAAGAAATCTCTACCATCTCCAGGTTTGGGAGGACCATGGAGAAAGTGGTGAGACCAGAGCTCAGAAGCTGGCATCATCATCAGTGCCTCTTACTGACCAAACCTATTTGAAAACCAGGTAGCAGGCTAACCTGAGAAATATAGTGCATTGCACTGCAGAGTAGCACATGCTCAGGCCACAGAAAGCATGTGAAAGCAAACAGGCTAGTAACTGGCACAGGGAGAAGTGAAAGTGAAAGTCGCTCAGTCTTGTCTGACTCTTTGCAACCCCATGGACTATACAATCCATGGAATTCTCTAGGCCAGAATACGGGAGCAGGTAGCCTTTTCCCTTCTCCAGGGGACCTTCCCAACCCAGGGATTGAACCCAGGTCTCCTGCATTGCAGGTGGATTCTTTACCAGCTGAGCCACAAGCGAAGGCATAGGGAGAGTTCTCTCTCTCTCTCTCTCTTTTTTTTTTTTTTNTCATGGCACCTATCCAGGTACTCAGGCAAGTTTAGCCATGTGGAAGGTGAGCAGAGACTCAAAGGGTTAGAAGTGTGAGCTTGCATTAAGAGGAAGAAGTGCAGTTTCAGTTTTATGAGATTATAGAGATTGTTGCAAAGAAAAGTGCAGAAAGGGGCCACTGAATGAAGAAAGTGAATTCTCTCTGCTGAGATTTACAGAACCATTCAACAATTAGATGTGATCCTGTATTTGAAAGCATCTGTCACATAGTAGATGCTTGAAAATTTCAGAGCATTTCAAGGCAGATCTGACCTCAGAAACTCTTCCAAGCATTGAAGATGGTTTTGGTCTCAGCAAATCATAATAATTGCTTTTTCTTGGGCATCTACTTTGTAACAGTACATACGAGAGGCTCCAGTGCCCGTCCACATCTTGTCTTGCTCACCTTTCTGGACATGAGGGGCACTATGCTGCCAATCTGCTTGTAGTTAAGAGGGGTCGTGACAACCCTTGGCCACTGAGACACAAGCAGATGTTTACTGTCACCTGGAGGCACTTGAGAAGACTGATGCTGGTTCCACACTCTTTCCCTCGATTCACCAGCAAACATGCTGATACAGTGTTGAGGTGCTGAAACCACAAGACAGAAGCAGCCTGGATCCCTGGGTACCCCTAGAGCTGAGGGCCCCTGCTAAACCACATGAAAATGTACCTGCACAAAAACACACTGTTCTTGTGTTAGTCTTTCAAATGTCAAGGTTTGCCTGTTTCATCAGGTTGCAGTAACTTTAACAGATACAGCTACTATTTCTGTTGTTAGGTTTATATCAATATTTTAATTGCAAAGGTAGTAGTATACATGTTCCTACTGCAATTTCTAAAACTACAGAAAATTGGCAGAATCACCTTTACAAAGTTTTTTCCGTGACTCAGCCTCCTACTCAGAGGTCACCACAACTAACAATGTAGTGTGAGTTGCTTTAAAGCAGACTATGGGCTTTTTCATAGATATGCATTTTCTATCCTATAAAATATATTGATTTGATTCGACATACATAGATTACAACGCACATATTGATGTGCCACTAGCCTTTGTCCCTGAATTAAAACGATGCAGGATCTTCCCGTGACAGCATATACAGCTCCACTTCACTTTTGCAACTGCCTTTTGCAACGCTGAGGTATGTATGCACGATAATTAAACATCCTTAAGTTGCTTTTCTTTTGTTGTGTGATAAATAAAATAAAATTAGAATCTTAGAATTCTTGAGTAAATGTGGATGTTTCCTTATAAGATATACATACCAATGGGTTTCCCTCATAGCTCAGTTGGTAAAGAATCCACCTGCAATGCAGGAGACCTTGGTTCGATTCCTGGGTCGGGAAGATCCCCTGGAGAAGGGATAGGCTACCCACTCCAATAATCTTGGACTTCCCTGGTGTGCCTCAGCTGGTAAAGAATCCACCTGCACTGCGGGAGCCCTGGGTTTGATCCCTGGGTTGGGAAGATCCCCTGGAGAAGGGAAAGGCTAACCACTCCAGTATTCTGGCCTGGAGAATCCCATGGACTGTATAGGCCATGGGGTCACAAAGAGTTGAACACAACTGAGCGACTTTCATTTTCATGCATGCTAATATAGAAGTTGGGTTAATGTGGAAAGAGTGAGGATAATTTAACATTTTATAAATATTTCTGGTTTTTTTTCTCAAAACTGCTATACCTCTAAAACTGTCAGAAAATAAATTTGTGCTAAGTCATGATAATGTTGGTAATTTATTTCAGTGGCAAAAGGAGGCAAATACCATCTATTAAAACCGTATAACTTAATCCCCTTTAAGAACACAATTGAAGTGGTTCCTATAAGAGCTAACTGGGACAGACTTATTTGAAAACAGCAAATAGTCGGACATGACTTAGCAACTGAACAACAAAAATAGCAACGAAGATCCTTTTGAGTATTGATTTAAGCTTTGTTAGGTGAGATGAGAGCAGTGTTTATAACCTATGGTCAGTATTTCTTCACTCCTAAGGCAAAATCCTTCTAAGTACTCTTAACAATGCACAATGAATTAGGAGCTTTTCTATTCTGACCATTGGGAACAAGAATGGTCCCCAACCCTATGAGAGCTATCTAGCCACCATGGCCCCCCTGATCTTCCAGCTCCATCTTCTCAACAGAAGAAGACAATCAGGCTCCCCACTGTGCACCGTGGTGTGCAGTCTCTCCCCAGGAAGTAAGTTGTAGGACACATGTCATTTGTTTTTTATCAGAAATCACCATCCTTTGTTGCCTAATTCCAATCATTTGTCAAGTTTTGTCTCATCTATTTTGTGCAGATAATTTTTAGTTGTTTCAGGTAGGTGTATAAATCTGGTTCCTACTTCATCTTGGCCAGAAGCAGAAGTTCTATATTCTGATTTTAAAACTCAAATTATCTATACATAACAAATGTCCCAATATATCAAACTAATTCAGAATAAAACCAAAATTGCAAGACTGTTGGACACACATACACGCAGGCATACACACGTCTATATGTTCATGTAGACATACACAAAACTGAGAGTATATATAAAAATAGCAATAATACTCTTCTCTTGCTAACAGAAATATAATTTATTTGCTTAGTTATGCTTTCAATATTTTCTAACCCTCTGAAACACATATGAATGCCCTTCATAGTTTTAAAATATTATAAATATGTTAAATGTGATTTAGACTATCAAAAATAAGTATGCATTCTCTAGATAGTTTATTTCCAATAGTGATCAGCTTCTTGCTGGATTCAGCTTTCCATATGCTTACTGTTTGTGAACTAGAAAGAAACAAAAAACTTGGACAGGGAGTCACTCAACTTATTTCAGACTTGCAAATACAATGCCATGCAGATAAGAATCTCCTTGTTCATAAAGCCCTAGCTCCATGTTGTAGTACCTTAATGGTGGTTTAAATTTGTATTCCTGTGTTTACTAAATAGATTAACCGCCATTTTATATGCTTATTGTCTATCTTTTCTTATGAAGAGTCTGTTCTGGTCTCTTGCACATTTTAATATTATGATGTCTTGTTAGTGGATGAGGTTGTAGAATTTCATAAATTTTGTAGAATCTATGTGGTAGGTATACACACATTCATAACACAATTTTTTAAACTTTTTTGTGCATTTGAAAATTTTTATTATAATGAAACATTGAAAGCAAACTTCATTGTCACTCACTATTCTATATTGGGTACATTATAGTATAAAGAAAGAAGTCAGAGGCAAGAATAAATTTCTTCCTTCAGAGGTAAAATGAAATTAACCATTCTACTTCACAGACATAGTCATTACTACTCCTACACTGATCATATAGTGAAGATATGTGATTTCCCAAAACTTTGAGATAGGCGTTTCACTCAAGCTATATCAAAGAT
The DNA here is from genome assembly GCA_006410615.1 of Neotragus moschatus. NCBI lineage: Eukaryota > Metazoa > Chordata > Mammalia > Artiodactyla > Bovidae > Neotragus > Neotragus moschatus. Next base: position 300,495 of record SJYA01003436.1, read on the forward strand.
AATTTTAGTATAGATTACTATTGATACTATGCCATTTTTCCCACCTTCAAGGAAGTCCTCATTGAATTTAAGCTCAAAAGTGATTTCCAGAAACTTATTGTGAGAACATATCCCCTGGGAGGATACCAAGAATTGTATCAGGCAGTACCAGCCTGGAAAAGACAAAAGCGGACTAAGTACAGAAAATTGTTATATAGCTGAAAAACGAACCAAGGGAGGCCACTCCATGAAGAAAGTAAGAAATCTCTACCATCTCCAGGTTTGGGAGGACCATGGAGAAAGTGGTGAGACCAGAGCTCAGAAGCTGGCATCATCATCAGTGCCTCTTACTGACCAAACCTATTTGAAAACCAGGTAGCAGGCTAACCTGAGAAATATAGTGCATTGCACTGCAGAGTAGCACATGCTCAGGCCACAGAAAGCATGTGAAAGCAAACAGGCTAGTAACTGGCACAGGGAGAAGTGAAAGTGAAAGTCGCTCAGTCTTGTCTGACTCTTTGCAACCCCATGGACTATACAATCCATGGAATTCTCTAGGCCAGAATACGGGAGCAGGTAGCCTTTTCCCTTCTCCAGGGGACCTTCCCAACCCAGGGATTGAACCCAGGTCTCCTGCATTGCAGGTGGATTCTTTACCAGCTGAGCCACAAGCGAAGGCATAGGGAGAGTTCTCTCTCTCTCTCTCTCTTTTTTTTTTTTTTGGTTCTGGAAGATTTTGTGTTAGGTTAATGTTATTTCTTCCTTAAATATTTGGTATAATTTACTGACAATACCTGAGTCTGGGCTTCTTTCTGGGAAAATTTGTAACTACTTATTTAATTTCTTTAATAGTTATATAATTATTGAGGCTTAACAATTCCTTTTCACATACATTTTGATAAATTACATTCATCAGGAATTTGAGAATTTTAGGTAAATTTTAAAATTTATTAACAAAAGCTGGCTTTAATATTTTTCTGGAGCTTAAAAAATTTTTTTATTTAGAAGCATTTTTATTGAAGTATCTCCAGAAAGAAGAAAGAGAAGTCGTTTAGTCATGTCTGACTTTGCGACCCCATGGACTGTAGCCTACCAGGCTCCTACATCCATGGGATTTTCTAGGCAAGAATACTGGAGTGGGTTGCCATTTCCTTTTCTGGGGGATCTTCCCAACCCAGGGATCGAACCCAGATCTCCCACATTGCAGACAGATGCTTTACCATCTGCGCCACCAGGGAAGCTTTTGAAGTATAGTTGATTTAAAATGTTGTGCCAGTCTCTGCTGTTAGCAAAGTGACTCAGTTTGCAAACATATACATTCTTTTTTGTAGTCTTTTCTATTATTTCATGGTCTTTTAATTTTCTTTTTTCATTCTTGGTATCAGTTGTTTGTAACTTTTCTGACTTTTTCTCAGTATGTCTTATCAGTAATTTTTTAAGTTTTAGTATTTTTTTTTTAAGAACCAACCTGGCTTTTGTATCCTTTCTACGGCATGCTTATTTACTATTTAGTTAATTTATACTTTTATTATTATTTTTCCATCCTTCTTATTTTCATTGGGTTTAATTTTCTATCTTTTCTTTAGTCTTTTTAGATAAATGCTCAGCTAATTTATCTCAGCCTTCCTTCTTTTCTAGTGTGTACATTTAACCTTTGAATTTTTTTCTTTACAAATGACTATTTTTGCTGTATCTCACGTTTGCATATGTAGCACTTTCCTTTTTATTTCATTTGAAATGTTATCTACTTTCCATTATGATTTGTTTTTTGATCTTTGAGTTATTTAGAAGTGTGCTTCTTAATTTCCAGATGGGTATTTTCCTGTTATTTTTGCTGAACAGCAGAGATCTTCTGGAGGAGGAAATGGCAACCCACTCCAGTATTCTTGCCTGGAGAATCCCGTGGACAGATGAGTCTGGCAAGCTACAGTCCACGAAGTCACAGAGAGTCAGACACGACTGAAGCGACTTAGCATGCACACACGCAGTCAGTATTCATTTAAATTTACCACATATTTGCCATTTCTTTTGCTCATTGTTATGCTTTGTGTCTTTGAGCTTCCAACTGGGATCACTTTCATTTTGCCAGGAAACTATTTTATTATTGCTTTTCAGAGAGGTCTAATAGTGATGAATTTGCTCAGTTTCTGTTTGTCTGATAATGGCCTTCTTTCTCCCTCATTCTTGAAGTATATTTTCTCTGGATATTGGATTCTAAATTTGAAGCTATGCTTCTTTTGTGCTTTGCAGACATCATATCATTATATTGTGACTTTCATAATTTCTGTTGAGAATCCAGCTGTCAGTCTAATTCTTGCTCTTTTGAAGTATGGTAGGCTGAATGAGGGCTTCCCTCGTGGTTCAGCTGATAAAGAATCCATCTGCAATGTGGGAGACCTGGGTTCATTCCTTAGGTTGGGAAGATCCCCTGGAGAAGGAAACAGGCACCCACTGCAGTATTCTGGCCTGGAGACTTACATGGACTGTACAGTCCATGGGGTTGCAAAGAGTCTGACACGATTGAGTGACTCTCACTTTCACTTTTCAGGCTGAATAATGTGCCCATTCCCTGCAAAGACATCCATGTTCAACCCCTGTAGCCTGTGTATACTGCTTTATATGGCAACTTAAGGATCCTGAGATGGGGAGATTATCCTGGATTATCCAGAGGGGCCCTACTGTGATCACAAACGTCTGTAGAAGACAGAAGCAGAGAGAGACTTGACACAGACAGAAAGGAAGAAGCCGATGTGATCACAGAGGTAGAGACTAGAATGATGTGGCTACCATCAAGGAATGCTACCTGACACCAGAAGCTGGAAGAGGCAAGGAACACATTCTCCCCTAGAGCATCTGGAGGGAGCATCGTCCTGCTGACATCTAGATTTTGGCTTAGTGATATTGATTTCAGGCTTCTGATTTCCAAAAGTGTGAGAGGATAAATTTCTATTGTTCTAAGCCACCAAGCTCATGGTAATTTGTCACAGTGGCCATTGGAAATTAACACTTGATTTTTTTTTTCTTTTTTCAAACTTTTGCTCTGATCTGCAATAGTTTTAAAATAATATGCATAGAGTATATTTTTATCTTGCTTGTGTTCATAGGCATTCTTGAATATCCTTGGTCATTGTAGGAAAGTTATTACCTTGATCTCTAGATATGGTGTTTGCTCCTTTCTCTCTAACTCCTCCTGGATTCCTTTTACACGACATTATACCTTGCCCCTGTATCCTCTATGTCTCTTACCCTATCTTATGTATTTTTCAGCTTTCTGTCTTTACTTCACTCTAGATATTTTCTCCTGATCTATTGCCTACTTTATTTCCTACAGTGACAAATCTGTTGTTATACCTATTCATTTATTTTCACTATCAGTAATTGTATTTTCAGCTTTAGAATTTTCATTATTAGCAGTTTCTTAAAAAGAAAATTTTCAATCTATTGTTTCATTTCCTTGAACATATTACACATTGTTACTCAAAATTTGTGACTAATGACTCCTAAACCTGGAGTCCTCTGAGTCTGTTTTAGTTGTCCTTCCCAGTTTTTGTTGATGTTGTCATTATTATTGTTGTTATCATCTGTGTCAGGAGTCTCTGCCACACTTAACTGGGAGGTGGGAGAGAGGAAGCAGTCTTCATTTAAATACCACAGATTCTGGTCTTATGAAATCTTTGAAAGTGAAAGTGAAAGTCACTCAATCATGTCCGACTCTTTGCGACCCCATGGACTATACAGACCAGAATACTGGAGTGGATAGCCTTTCCTTTCTCCAGGGGATCTTCCCAACCCAGGGATCTAACTCAGGTCTCCTGCATTGCAGGTGGATTCTTTATTAGCTGAGCCACGAAGGAAGCCCAAGAATACTGGAGTGGGTAGCCTAATCCCTTCTCCAGGGGAATCTTCCCAACCCAGAGATCGAACCAGGGTCCCCACATTGCAGGCAGATTCTTTACCAACTGAGCTATCAGGGAAGCCCATGAAATTTTTGTACATATTACCAAATAGGTGTTTCTTGATTTGTTGTTCACCCTTAAGACCATTGGCAGAGTCTCTAAATGATTACTACTTCTGTTGATTGTGTAGCTTTTACCCTTTCATTGGTGAGTGGATTAGCAAAACTCTGTCCCATCTTACAGGAAGGTGATCTTTCTCCTTTATTTTTTAATTTACCAAAACTCTGAAGGTCCTCAAGTCTTTACTCTTTGCCCAGTCTTCTCTTAGGCCATGTACGTGAATGCTCTTCCTTCTTCAGAATTTTGACCAAAAGCTTGCTCTTAAGTCAGCTGCCACCTAAACTGTTTGCTACCTCTCTTGCTATCTCTTGGATTGAGATCTAGTCAAGATCTAAGAAATAGAATGTAATCACGTTCCTCGTAAAGATCCAATATTCCCTGGCATAGAGTTAATATTACATCGCCCGTGAGAGGTTGGAGTTGAAATTTGACCACCATGTGGCTGGGTATCAGTATTTCCTTTGCATGCTTGCCATGACACTTCAGTCCTGTCTGACTTTTTGTGACCCTGTGGACTGTAGCTCACAAGGCTTCTCTGTCCACGGGATTTCCCAGGCAAGAATACTGGAATGAGTTGCCACTTCCTTTTGCAGGGGAACTTTTCAACCCAGGGATTGAAGCTGCCTCTCTTCCATCTCCTGCATTGGCAGGCGGGTTCTTTAATCACTAGCTCTACCTGGGAAATCCTTTAATATCAGTCAAACTTGGGGATGAAAATGGGAAACATTTAACTGATCTCATTGTAGGATGCTGTTATTCAGTTATTAAAATATGAAACAGGTTTGAAATCCATACCAACTGTAGGCCTCTATTGCGAGGCAATCTTTTTAAAGGAGTTCCCAAAACTTTTAAAAGCCCATTTTTGTGGCAAAGAAACCATTTACTATTAATATGTCACTCCCTGCCATGCTCAAGTCCTGGCAGGATAGATCCTGTGATTTGGGAAGTGCTTATGAGGCTATACTCAGTTGTGGATGTGACTGGTGATAGAAGCAAGGTCCGATGCTGTAAAGAGCAATATTGCATAAGAACCTGGAATGTCAGGTCCGTGAATCAAGGCAAATTGGANAAAGACCCTGATGCTCGGAGGGGATTGAGGGCAGGAGGAGAAGGGTACGACAGAGGATGAGATGGCTGGATGGCATCACTGACTCAATGGACATGAGTTTGAGTGAACTCTGGGAGTTGGTGATGGACAGGGAAGACTGGTGTGCTGTGATTCATGGGGTTGCAAAGAGTCGGACACGACTGAGGTACTGAACTGTACTGAACTGAACTGAGTAAGCATCATTTTAGCGTTTTACTTGTCTACTTTTAATTCAGTTCCCTATCAGCTTCACTGGACTCTGGGAAAAACTAAATTTATCAGAGAATTAACCATGCCACATGGTTATTAAACCCAAACTAGCTTTATTGAATATGCCCTGAAGGGTAAGCAAGCATCATGGTTTAAGTATCCGTTCTCAGATCTTGGGTTTTCAAGAGCATTATTTAAAACTACAGGACCCTGTGGATTCCCTTTGTGTCCTGGAACTCCAGGTATGCTCCTTTGTGCAAAGATCAAGAATTTAAATGATGCAGTGAATGGAGAGAAACATCTTACCTGCAGAGTCTTATCCATCAACAAATGTTATTGGCTCAACCTTAACAATTTTCCCATTACTATTCTCTTCATCCTAGTCCCATGCACCATGAATTCTCACCTGGACTTTGTAATAGTCTCCTAACCAGCATCACTGTCTCTACCCTTTCTTGATTCCAGGCTAATTTTAACACTGTAGCTTGGGTGATTCTTTAAAAAATTAAGTCAAATCAGGTCAGCTCATTTCCCTGTTCAAGAGCCCTCAGACTCAGAGGGATAGACAAAGACCTTACAAATGACTGAGTGAACCTGCATGATCTGGCTCCTTTCTGCCACTCTTACCTCTCTATTTATTCATCCTAGAGTGCAATCGAGTTCAGCCCCTCTCATCTCCATTCCACACTTCATCAACATCAGGCATGCTTCTGCCTCACGGGTTCTGCACTTCCTGTTCCCTGTGCCTGGAGCAGACTTTCCCTGAAGAGTTAGAAAGCTCATTTCCTCACCTCCTCCAGGTTCCTCATCAGTGAGTTCATCTCTGAGCTCTCAATCTTAAAAGGCCCTCTCCCAGTTCTCAGATACTCCTTAACTTCATTGTGCTTTCTTTTGCTCAGTAGCATCTAGCATAGGTTCTGGCACACAGGGAATCTCACTTCGTATCTCTTGAATGCCAACATTAATGATCTTGTTAGAAAAACAAACCCGTATCAGAGAAACAGTGAAAATCTATGCATGATGATGTTGAGATGCTAAGGTAGTCTTTGAATTTCATATCATTCAAAGCAGTGGGACCACTGGACTTGCTTTGGCACCACTCCTGCTCTCCAGCCAAAGCCAAGGAAAGCCTGTTCTGAGTTTGTATACCCAGAGACAGTAGTGTATCTCTGTTAGAGATGTAATATTATAAATCGTATGGAGATCCAATATTTAAATAAAATTGGCCACTTAGTCATTCTTGAAACTCCAAATATGTGATCCTACATCCAAACCATTCAAGTTAGTATAGCCAGAGATAGCTAGACATTTTCTTCTTTCTTTCTTTTTTTTTTTTTTTGAGTTCTTTTTAAAAAAAATTTTAATTGGAGTCTAATTACTTTACAATATTGTATTGGTTTTGCCATACATCAACATGAATCCCCA
>SJYA01003436.1:338368-356705 GCA_006410615.1 Neotragus moschatus
GGGGACGCGATCGGTCCCAGGCCGCTGCAGTGGTTTGGAAAGGGGGGTTCCCAGGGGGTAAAGGGAGGGGGCACGGGAGCGGCCAGGTGACAGGCGTCCCGTCTTCCTTCCTGGGCGCCCCTTCAGGGGCCCAGGGCTCCCATCCTAGGGGAAGCGGGGCGAAGGCCTGCCGCGTGCGTCGAGCAGACGCGGGACCAGGGTAGATCATGCGAGGGCCTGGGGCAGGCGGGGAGTGGGGCTCGAGGAACACGGGATGCGGGGGTCTCAGGAGCCGGCCTCACTCCCGGGGAGAGGGAGCGGGTCCTGGGCGGGGACTCCTGGGTCCAGGGCTGGAGACTCACCACGGAAGGATTACCAGCGTGGCCAAGAGGATCAGGAGAACTTTGGTCGACATTGCGTCGGGGACCGGCGCGACCACCTGTGCGGAGGTCGCTGCGCGCGGTCTGGCCGCACTGAGCTCGGCTTGTAGGGTTTTGTCGGGCTCCAACTTTCACTCCTCCCACTCGCCCCGCCCCGCGCCCCCCGCCCTGGCTCCTCCCCCTAAGCCCCGATGGAAATGTCCGACGACGTGTACACGGCTGCGGCAGAGGGAGGGGTGGCTCCGGCCAGGCGCGGGGAGGAGGAGGGAGACAAGGAAGAAGCCTGGTCTCCAAGGCCCCCCGCCCCCCACCGCCACCGCTGCGGAGCTGCCAGACAGCCAGGGGCGGGGGACGTGGGGGAGGGAGGAGGAGGCGAGCCGGCGGTGCGCGGGCCCCAGACAGGGAAACCGGCCGGCCGCCGCTGCGGCTGGGAAAAAGACTGCAGGCTGGGCCCGGCAGGGGCAAGATGCGGGTACTGCGACCCTCGGCCCTGCCAGCTCGCTGGTGCGCCATGGGATCGCACTGTGGCTTCCAGCCCCTGTCTTTCCGCGCCCCTCGCCACAACTTGTTGCACCTCATCACTTTCCCAAGTCCCCTGGCCTCTGAGATTTTCCCCCACCCTCACTCCACGCCTTCCAGCCCTTCAGAGCACATTCCTGGGAGTCCAAAGGAATCTGGGTAATTTAGCACCTTCCTTGGCACAGGGGAAAAAAAGAGACTTGAGAGTCTTCCCAGAAAACTCTGATTTGAGTTAGTTACTCCGTGGGCCATTTCCCCAGATATTGGAGGAGGAGGACCCACCACCAAAGGACATTCACTGGAGGACTTTTTCTGAACCCAAAGGAAACTGATGGCAATTTGGCTCCCAGTTCAGCGCCAGGGCCTGGGTGTGAGAGGGAGCACCTGGAGGAGGAGGGGGAGCTTGGAAACCCCCTTTCCCAGATTGACTGCCCCTATCTTTCCAAAGACTTGGCTCCTAGTGACCTCCAAAGTAAGTGAGAAGCTCCTAGAGGTGGGGGATGGAATCACTAACCCCTCTCACAGGGAACATCTCCAGTCTCTCTCAAGCATCCTTGGACTTCGTCTTTATCGCCTAGAAGCTCATGATTCACTTCAGAGGGGAAGGGATTGCAGAGATCTGCCTGCGGAGTTGAGGCCAAACACTAGCAGCATCTTCAGGTGTTGCTGTAACAAAGGGTTGTGAGCTCCTTGGACAGGCTTTGCTGTTGTTAGGCTCAGTCGCTAAGTCATGTCCGACTCTTTGCGACCCCGTGGACTGTAGCCCACCAGGCTCGTTTGTCCATGGAATTTTCCAGGCAAAAATACTGGAGGAGGTTGCTATTTCCTCCTCCAAGGGATATTCCTGACCCAGGGATCAAACCTGCGTCTTTTGCATCTCCTGCATTGGCAGGAGGATTCTTTGCAACTGAGCCAACTGGGAAGTCCTGGCTTCGCTGTCACATGCTAATCTAATACACTTTCTCCATCACTCCACCCCCATCTCATCACTATACTTTGTCATCTTCAAGACAGTGCTCACTAACTGATGATGTTCTTGGGCATTTGTTTGTGAGATTGTTTATGGAACGTTTTGTCACTGAAGTAAGCTCAGTGCCAAAAAAGAAAACTAAACAAAACTGTACAAAGAGTATTTCTGGTTTTTCACCATATCCCTGAAACTTAAGATGAGTTTTGGGCACACAGTAGGCACCCGACAAAGATTTGTTACTGGCCTATGTGCCGTTGTGTGTGTCTTAGTGCCACTGATTTCACTGGTATCTTCTCCCTTCAGACTTTGCAAGAGAGAAGAGATTGTAGGATACATTCAGGCATGCCATGTATATCCTTCCCAGCCATGCGGCAGGGCCAGCCTCGTGGGCATGTGGCCTGTGCAGCGCAACACAGCCCTACACACAGAGGTGCCTCATGCTTTCATGCTTTGTCACTTTCTTGAAATTCTTAATAATTTTTGAGTAAGTGGCCCTGCATTTTTATGTTTCCCCAGGGCCCTGCAAGTTATGTAGCCACTCTTGCTCTAGGAAATGCTGGGCTGAATGAAGCACAAGCTGGAATCAAGAGAGAGTGCTGGGAGAAATATCAATAACCTCAGATATGCAGATGACACCACTCTTATGGCAGAAAGTGAAGAGGAACTAAAAACCCTCTTGATGAAAGTGAAAGAGGAGAGTGAAAAAGTTGGCTAAAGTTCAACATTCAGAAAACTAAGATCATGGCATCTGGTCCCATCACTTCATGGCAAGTAGATGGGGAAACAGTGGAAACAGTGGCTGACTTTATTTTGGGAGGCTCCAAAATCACTGCAGATGGTGATTGCGGCCATGATATTGAAAGACGCTTACTCCTTGGAAGGAAAGTTATGACCAATCTAGATAACATATTAAAAAGCAGAGATATTACTTTGTCAACAAAGGTCCGTGTAGTCAAGGTTATGGTTTTTCCACTAGTCATGTATGGATGTGAGAGTTGGACTATACAGAAAACTGAGTGCCAAAGAATTGAGCTTTTGAACTGTGGTGTTGGAGAAGACATTTGAGAGTCCCTTGGACGGCAAGGAGATCCAACCAGTCCATACTGAAGGAAATCAGTCCTGGGTGTTCACTGGAAGGACTGATGTTGAAGCTGAAACTCCAATATTTTGGCCACCTGATGGAAAGAGTTGACTCATTTGAAAAGGCCTTGATGTTGGGAAAGATTGAAGGCAGGAGGAGAAGGGGATGACAGACGATGAGATGGTTAGATGGCATCACCGACTCGATGGACATGAGTCTGAGTGAACTCCGGGAGTTAGTGATGGACAGGGAGGCCTGGCGTGCTGTGGTTCATGGGGTCGCAAAGAGTCAGACACAACTGAGCAACTGAACTGAATTTGCTCTAGGAACACATGCTGCAGAGCAGGGAACAAGCAAGCACAGAGCATTCCTAAGCCTACTAGAAGGGGAAATCTGCCTTTCTATTCAGCACCAGACTGCTGCAGAGAGGTGATTTTGCACATACTGTACCCAGTCTTGGGCTTGAAATGTCTTCTATGCACGTATTCCATCTTTTCTCTACTGACACTGGAGCTCCAAGAAACAGAGGTTTCTCTGATTTACCTGGATTCCTGTGGGTTGAGAGCAGTGCCCCAATACTTAAAAATTGTATTTGCTGAATGAATGCCTGAATCCAGGCACCAAAAGAGGCCGACGGTTCCAGCTTCCCATTAGACCACCCAGCCAGGGCACCTTTCTCTTCAGAGGACTGAGACTGTTGCACTTTGCCATCCCCCTTATAAAGCTCATCCACAGGATGACTGCAAGGACCTTTGGACACTCTGGGATTCTCCAAGTATTTGCCATGTGTTGCTCTTTGCCAGGTCCTAGACTTGGTGATGATGGATATACAGCAACGCCTCAAACACAGTCACATGTATTTCAAGAGAAGAGAGGGGATTTATTTCAGAAATTACTAGTGCATGGTTCAGTTCACTTCAGTCGCTCAGTCGTGTCTGACTCTTTGTGACCCCATAGACTGCAGCATACCATACTTCCCTATCCATCACCAACTCCCAGAGCTTGGTCATACTCATCTCCATTGAGTTGGTGATGCCATCCCAACATCTCATCCTCTGCCATCCCCTTCTCCTCCTGCCTTCAATCTTTCCCAGCATCAGGGCCTTTTCAAATGAGTCAGTTCTTTGCATCAGGTGGCCAAAATATTGGAGTTTCAGCTTCAGCATCTGTCCTTCCAATGAATATTCAGGACTGATTTCCTTTAGGATTGACTGGTTTGATGTCCTTTCAGTCCAAGGGACTCTCAAGAGTCTTCTCTAACATCACAGTTCAAAAGCATCAATTCTTTGGTGCTCAGCTTTCTTATGGTCCAACTCTCACACCCATACATCACTACGGAAAAATGATAGCTTTGACTAGATGGACCCCTGTGGGCAAAGTAAAGTCTCTGCTTTTTATATGCTGGCTTCCCTGATAGCTCAGTTGGTAAGGAAATTGCCTGCAATGCAGGAAATCCCGGTTCAATTCCTAGGTCAGGAAGATCCTTTGGAGAAGGGATAGGCTATTCCTATTCACTCCAGTATTACTGGGCTTTCCTTGTGGCTCAGCTGGTAAAGAATCTACCTGCAATGCAGGAGGCCTGGGGGAGACCTGGGTTTGATCCCTGGGTTGGGAAAATCCCCTGGAGAAGGGAAAGGCTACCCACTCCAGTATTCTGGCCTGGAGATTGAGACACAACTGAACAACTTTCACTCACTCATTCACTCTAGGTTGGTTATAGCTTTTCTTCCAAGGAGAAATTTTAATTTCTTTTAATTTCATGGCTGCAGTCACCATCTGAAGTGATTGTGGAGCCCAAGAAAGTAAAGTCTGTCACTATTTTCATTGTTTCCCCATCTATTTGCCATGAAGTGATGGGACTGGATGCCATGTCTTAGTTTTTTGAATGTTGAGTTTTAAGGCAGCTTCTTCATTCTCCTCTTTAGTTCCTCTTCACTTTTGTCATAAGAGTGATGTTATCTGCATATTTGAGGTTATTGATATTTCTCCCAACAATCTTGATTCCAGCTTGTGTTTCATCCAGTCTGGCATTTCACATGATGTACTCTGCATATAAGTTAAATAAACACGGTGACAATATACAGCCTTGATGTACTCCTTTCTCAGTTTGGAACCAGTCTGTTTTTCCATATCCATTTCTAACTGTTGCTTCTTGACCTGCATACATATTTCTCAGGAGGCAGGTAAGTTGGTCTGGTATTCCCATCTCTTGAAGAATTTTCCAAAGTTTGTTGTGATGCACATAGTCAAAGGCTCTGGTGTAGTCAATAAGGCAGAAGTAGATGTTAATCTGGAACTCTCTTGCTGTTTCTATGATCCAACGGATGTTGGCAATTTGATCTCTGGTTCCTCTGCCTTTTCTAAATCCAGCTTGAACATCTGGAAGTTCTCAGTTCACGTATGTTGAAGCCTCGCTCTCGCCTCCAAATGCCATATTTCTTATGTGTAAAATGGGAGATGCAGTGCTTTCCAGTTTACATGGAATTTGTGAGGATTCAATGGCATAGATCATGTAAAGCCTTTAGCACAGGTTCCAGCAATGCAGCAAAACTTATGTGCCATTCTCACCATTCCTATAATTAGTTCATAACTGATAAATACCAGTGTAGGCACAGTTGGTATCCCTGGGGTCTTGAACAACACCTAGGAAGATCTTACCAAGGAGCAAGAGGCCAGCCCCAGATATACACTACAGAGCAAGGCCTTGTCCCAAGATAGTAGAAATGGAGTGGACAAAACAGGACTCTAGACCTCAGAAAACTGGACCACTCTGAGAATCTCAGGCTGGTGGTACTCAGGCCCAGTCTACATGCGAGAGGAGAGGCATGCCTGGAGATGGAGACTGAGAGTCATCAGCACATGGGTGCTGTTCAGAGTTATTTGTCCGGATGAAGTCATCTAAGAAGAAAGCAAAAGGGCTTAAACTTGAGTCCTGAGAAGGCTGTCATAGCAGCCAACAGAAGAGCAGGCATTTCTACTTGGATGGCATGTTCAACAATATTTCTGTAAGGGAAGGGTTGAATGGTATTCATTGAATTTATCAACAGGGAACCTGACATGAGCTATTGCAGTGGGGCATTGGATGACTCAAATAAGTATAGGTAGAAAGCAGGAACCAAACGTAAGGGGTGGCGGGTGTCATGTCTTCTTCTTCTCTGAGCTACTAGGGCCTGGACCAAGGCCTTGGAGAGGAAGAGAACGAGATTCAAGGAAGGGACTAACAATGTTGGCAAATGATACTGGGCAGCAGTTGAGAATAATGGGGTCCAGAAATTGTTTTCTGTGAGAAGTGAATGTAGGAGGTAAGGATGTGGGGTCAGAAAACATAGACAGCTTCTCAAGAATTTTACCATGAAAGGGTACAGAGTGCAGCAGTTAGAGGGAAGCAAATATTTGAAGCATTTTGACTTTGGTGTTTTAAGGACAAATGAGACACAAGCATGTTTACTGGCTAAGAGAAAGAAACCAATTGAGAGGAAGAGCGAGAAACTATAAAGAGAGAGACAAGGACAATCTTAAGGAGGTAGTTGGTAATGATCACATCCCAGTTTGCAGAACTGGTGTGCCAGTGCAGATGGGCACCTCTTCCTTACAGGAGGAAGGGAGGGAAAGGGAAGAGACAGGCTCATTCATTCAAGTAACATTTGTTATGTGTGTGCTAAGAAAAGCAAAAAATAAATGAAAATTCCTGCCCTTGTAGGGCATACTTTCCAGAGGGAGGAGACCAACCTCTCTCTCTCTCTCTCTCTCTATATATATATATATATATATATATATATATATGTGTGTGTGTGTGTGTATATATATAAAGGGCATTTCAGAGATAGATTTTCTTCCCCCAGCCAATACCAATAGTACCTTTTCCCAAAAGTATACATGTCAGTGAGAGTCGATTAGGTCACTTGTGTTCTATTCTTTCTCCCAGGACATCTGACAGTAAAGAGAATNGAGGTATCATACATAAAAAATTACACAGGAGTGTGTGTGTGTGTGTGTGTGTGTGTGCGTGTGTGTGTGTGTGTGTGTGTGTATATATGACTACAGCCTGCCAGGCTCCTCTGTCCACGGGATTCTCCAGGCAAGTATACTGGATACTGGAATGGGTTGTCATTTCCTTCTCCAGGGGATCTTCCTGACCCAGGGATAAAGCTCAGTTCTCCTGCATTGCAGGCAGATTCTTTACCCACTGAGCTATGAGGGAAACCCATACATATGAGACCAACCACTATATATTTGCAAATTTATAACATAGCCTAATGGCTTAGAGAAAAATAACAGGCAGACTGAGGTAAGTCAGACTGGAGAGTGGGTTACAATTTTACATAGGTTGGTCAGGGAGAGCATCACTGAGGTGGCACTGGACTATGCAAATGTCTGAAGGGAGAGTGCTCTAGAATAAAGGAACAAACAGTAAAAATTACCTAAGGTCAGAACATACTGAGCACTCCAGGAACAACGGGAAAGCCGGTGTGGCTGGAGTAGAGTGAACAAAGAGGAAATATTAAAATAGTAGGAGGTGAGGTCAGAGAGATAATAAAACGGGGCCAGCAAATCACAGGATACCATATAGTCACTCAAAGAATGTTCACTTTAATTCTGCCTGAAAATGGGAGCCATTGGGATGGTTCTGAGAAGGAGAGTGACATGATATGGCTTACTTTATTTTTTAAGGACCACTGTATTTAGAATAAAGTGAAAACAGTAAAGATAAAAACAGGAGGCCATTGTAGTCAACCTAAAAAGAGATAATGGTGACTTGGAACAGGGTGATGGCATGGATATATAGTGAGAAGTGTTCAGACTCTCAATATATCATAAAGGTAGCACCAATAGGATCTCCTGACAGATAATATCTATGAGGTGTCCAAGGAAGAAAAAAGATGAAGGATAGAATTGCCATCTGCTGAAATAGGAAAGGCTGTGGACAAAACAGTGTTTGTTCATTGCTTACTTTGTTTTGCTGGAATTTTGTTTTTTGTTTCATTTTGTTTTGTTTTTGGTAGATAGGTAGGAAGTTTAGTTTTAGACGTTGAATATGAAGTGGCTGCCTCAATTTCCTAGTACAGATGCATTTATGAGTCTGAAGTTTGTATGAGAAAAAAAGTGTCAGTTCTGTTCAGTCACTCAGTCGTGTCCGACACTTTGTGACCCCAGGAATCGCAGCACACCAGGCCTCCTTGTCCATCACCAACTCCCGGAGTTCACCCAAACTCACATCCATCGAGTCGGTGATGCCATCCAGCCATCTCACCCTCTGTCATCCACTTCTCCTCCTGCCCTCAATCCCTCCCAGCATCAGGATCTTTTCAAATGAATCAACTCTTTGCATGAGGTGGCCAAAGTATTGNTTTTTCTTTTCTTTTTTTTTTTTTGCATTTATTTTCCATGGGGATGGTCTTGATCCCTGGGTGTGCAGGGCCACCCAAGACAGATGGGTCATAGTGAAGAGTTCTGACAAAATGTGATCCACTGGAGGAGGGAATGGCAAACTACTCCAGTGTTTTTCCTGTGAGAACCCATGAGCAGTATGAAAAGGCAAAACTGGAAGTTGTGCCCCCCAGATGGGAAGGTGTCAAATATGCTCCTAGGGAAGAGCAGAGGGCACTTACCAATAGTTACAGGAAGAATGAAGCAACTAGACCAAAGCTGAAATGAAGATCATCTGTGGATGTGTCTGGTGGTGAAAGTAAAGTCCGATGCTGTAAAGATCAGTATTGCACAGGAACCTGGAATGTTAGGTCCACGAGTCAAAGTAAATTGGATATGTTCAAGCAGGAGATAGCAAGAGTGAATATCAACATCTTAGGAATCAGTGAACTAAAATGGACGGGAATGGGTGAATTTAATTCAGATAACCATTATATCTATTACTGTGGGTGGGAGTCTGTTAGAATAAATGCAGCAGCCACATAGTCAACAAAACAGTCCAAAATGCAGTTCTTGGGTGCAATCTCAAAAATGACAGAATGACCTCAGTTCATTTCCAAGGCAAACCATTAAACATCACAGTAATCCAAGTCTATGCCTCAAACACTGATGTCGAAAAAGCTGAAGTTGACCAGTTCTATGAAAACCCGCAAGACCTTCTAGAACTAACATCAAAAAAAAAAAAAAAAGAAAGAAAGAAAGAACGAAAGATAAAATTTTCACCACAGGGGATTGGAATGCAAAAGCAGGAAGTCAAGAGATATCTGGAGTAACAGACATGTTTGGCTTTGGAGTACAAAATGAAACATGCTGGCAAAGGGTAACAGAGTTTTGCTAAGACAACAGATTGGTCATAGAAAACACCCTTTTCCAACAACACAAGAGATGGCTCTAGAAATGGACATTACCAAATGGTCATTACTGAAATCAGAATTATAATATTCTTTGCAGCCGTAACTGGAGAAGCTCTATACGGTCAGCAAAAGCAAAACGAGGAGCTGACTATGGCTCAGACCATTAGCTCTTTATTGCAAAATTCATACTTGAATTGATGAAAGTAGGAGAAACCTCTAGGCCATTCAGGTTTGACCTAAATCAAATCCCTTATGGTTACACAGTGGAGGCGACAAATAGATTCAAGGGATTAGATCTGGTAGACAGAGTGCCTGAAGAACTATGGACAGAGGTTTGTAACATTGTAAAGGAGTTAGTGACCAAAACCATCCCCGAGAAAAAGAAATGAAAGATGGCAGTGTTTTTCTGAGGAGGCTTTACAAATAGCTGAGGAAAGAAGAGAAATGAAAAGCAAAGGAGAAAAGGAAGGATAGTCCCAACCAAATGCAGAGTTCCAGATAATAGCAAGGAGAAATAAGAAACCTTCTTAAGTGAACAGTGCAAAGATATAGAAGAAAACAATAAAATGGGAAAGACTAGAGGTCTTTTCAAGAAAATTGCAGGTATCAAGGGAAAATTTCATTCAAGGATGAGCACAATAAAGGAAAAAAATGATAAGGACCTAAAAAAGCAGGGAAGATTAAAAAGAAGTAGCAAGAATACACAGCAGAACTGTTCAAAAACAGGTCTTAATGAACAGGATAACCATGATGGTGTGGTCACTCACCTAGAGCCAGAAATCCTGGTGTGTGAAGTCACATGGGCCTTAGGAAGCATTACTACAAACAAAACTAGTGGAGATGATGGAATTCCAGCAAAGATATTTCTTCAGTGCTAAAAGATGCTGCAGTTAAAGTACTGCACTCAATATGTCAGCAAATTTGGAAGACTGAGCAGTGGGCACAGGACTGGAAAAGGCCAGTTTTCATACCAATCCCAAAGAAAGACAATGCCAAAGAATGTTCAAACCACCCTACAATTGTGCTCATTTTGCATGCTAGCAAGGTAATGCTCAAAATCCTTCAAGCTAGGCTTCAGCAGTTTGTGAACCAAGAACTTCCAGATACACAAGCTGGATTTAGTAAAGACAGAGGAACCAGAGATCAAGTTGTCAACATCTGCTGGATCATAGAAAAAGCAAGGGAATTCCAGAAAAAAAGATATTTCTGCTTCATTGACTACACTAAAGCCTTTGACTGTGTGGATTGCAACAAACTGTGGAAAATTCTTAGAGATGGGAATACCAGACCACCTTACCTGTCTCCTGAGAAACATGTCTGCAAGTCAAGAAGCAACAATTAGAACAAGACATGGAACAATAGACTCATTCCAAATTGGGAAAGGAGTTATCAAGGCTGTATATTGTCACCCCACTTATTCAAATTATATACAGAGTACATCATGGGAAATGCCAGGCTGGATGAAGCCCAAGCTGGAAACAAGTTTGCCTGGAGAAATATCAACAACCACAGATATGCAGATGATATCACTCTAAAGGCAGAAAACAAAGAGGAACTAAAGAGCCTCTTGATGACAATGAAAGAGGAGAATGAAAAAGCTGACTTGAAACTCAACATTCAAAAAAACTAAGATCATGGCATCTGGTCCCATCAGTTCATAGCAGATAGATGGGGAAACAATGGAACCAGCGACAGATTTTATTTTCTTGGACTCCAAAATCACTGTGGACAGTGACTTCAGCCACGAAATTAAAAGACATTTCCTCTTTGGAAGAAAAGCTATGACAAACCTCAGTTCAGTTCAGTTTAGTCATTGTCGAGTCCAACTCTTTGCAACCCCATGGAGTGAAGCATGCCAGGCATCTCTGTCCATTACCAACTCCCGGAGTTTACCCAAACTCATGTCCATTCAGTCGGTGACGCCATCCAACCATGTCATCCTCTGTCCTCTCTTTCTCTTCCCACCTTCAATCTTTCCCAGCATCAGAGTCTTTTCAAACAAGTCAGTTCTTAGCATCAGGTGGCCAAAGTATTGGAGTTTCAGCTTCAACATCAGTCCTTCCAATGAATATTCAGGACTGATTTTCTTTAGGATGGACTGTTTGGATCTCCTTGCAGTGCAAGGAACTGTCAAGAGTCTTCTCCAACACCACAGTTCAAAAGCATCAATTCTTTGGCACTCAGCTTTCTTTATAGTCCAACTGTCACATCCATGCATGGCTACTGGAAAACCCATAGCTTTGACTAGATGGAACTTCATTGGCAAAGTAATGTCTCTGCTTTTTAATATGCTATCTAGGTTGATCACAACTTTTCTTCCAAGGGGCAAGCGTCTTTTAATTTTATGGCTGCATTCACCATCTGCAGTGATTTTGGAGCCCCCTACCCCCCTGCAAAAAAAAGAGTCTCTCACTGTGTCCATTGTTTGCCCATTTATTTGCCATGAAGTGATGGGACTGGATGCCATGATCTTGATTTTCTGAATGTTGAGCTTTAAGCCAACCTTTTCACTCTCCTCTTTCACTTTTATCAAGAGGCTCTTTAGTTCTTTTTCACTTTCTGCCATAAGGGTGGTGTCATCTGCATGTCTGAGGTTATTGATATTTCTCCTGACAATCTTGATTCCAGTTTGTGCTTCATCCAGCCCAGCATTTCTCATGATGTACTCTGCTTATAAGTTAAGTAAGCTGGGTGACAATATACAGCCTTGACCTACTCCTTTCCCGATTTGGAACCAGTCTGTTGTTCCATGTCCAGTTACAACTGTTGCTTCCTTACCTGCATACAGATTGTTCAGAAGGCAGGTCAGGTGGTCTTGTATTCCCATCTCTTTAAGAATTTTTCACAGTTGAAAAATCTAGAAGGCATATTAAAAGACATCACTTTGTTGACAAAAGTCCATATAGTCAAAGCTATGGTTTTCCCAATAGTCATGTATGAATATGAGAGTTGGACCATAAAGAAACCTGAGTGCTGAATAATCAATGCTTTAGAACTGTGATGTTAGAGAAGACTCTTGAGAGACCCTTGGAAAGCAAAGAGATCAAAGCAGTCAATTCTAAAGGAAATCAACCCTGAATATTCATTGGAAGGACTGATGCTGAAGCTGAAGCTCCAATACTTTGGCCACCTGATGCAAAGAACTGATTCATTGGAAAAGACCTTGATGCTGGGAAAGATTGTGGGCAAGAAGAAAAGGGATTGATAGAGGATCAGATGCTTGGATAGCATTGCTGACTCAATGAACATGAGTTTGAGCAAACTCTGGCAGATAGTGAAGGACAGGGTAATCTGGCATGCTGCAGTCTATGGGTCCCAAAGAGTTGGACACAACTGAGTGACTAAAGAATAACAGCAGCAAAGAAATAAAATTGGGAATCATCAGCATAGAGAATGCATTTAAAGCCATGGGACTGAATGAGATGACCATCAGAATAAGTGTAGCTAGAGAAAAGAAGTGAATCAAGGACTGAGCTCCTAGTTTTTTAAGGAATCTCCATACTGTTCTCTGCAGTGGCTGTATCAATGTGTGTGTATCATTCCCACCAGCAGTGCTAGTGTTCCCTTTTCTCCACATCCTTTCTAGTATTTATCATTTGTAGATTTTTTGATGATGGCCATTCTGAGCGGTCTGAGATGATACCTCATTGTAGTTTTGATTTGCATTTCTCTAATAATGCATGCTGCATCTTTTCATATGTTTATTGGCCATCTGTATGTCTTCTTTGGAGAAGTGTCTGTTTTAGATCTCCTGCCCATTTTTTTTAATTGGACTGTTTGTTTTTCTGATATTGAGCTGTATGAGCTGCTTATATACTTTGAAGTTTAATCCTTTGTCAGTTATTTTGCTTGTAATTATTTTCTCCCATTCTGAGGATTGTCTTTTTAAAGTTGCTCATTGTTCCCTGTGCTGTGCAAAAGCTTTTAAGTTTAATCAGATCCCATTTGTTTATTTTTATTTCCATTACTCTAGGAGGTGGACCAAAGAGGATCTTGCTGTCATTTATGTCAGAGTATACTGCCTATGTTTTCCTCTAAGGGCTTTATAGTTTCTGGTCTTATCTTTAATACATTTGAGTTTACTTTGTGTTTCGTGTTAGGAAGTGTTCTAGTTTCATTCTGTTACATATAGCTGTCTAGTTTTCCCAATACCATTTGGCCCAGCAATCTCACTACTGGGCATATACCCTGAGAAAACCATAACTGAAAAAGACACATGTACCCCAATGTTCATAGCAGTACTATTTACAATAGCTAGGACATGGAAGCAACCTAGATGTCCATCAACAGATGAATGCATAAAAAGATGCGGTATATATATATATATATATATATATATACACAAAGGAATACTACTCAGCCATAAAAAAGAATGAATTTTAGTCTGTTCTAGTGAGGTAGATGAACTTGGAGCCTGTTATACAGAGTGAAATAAATCAGAAAGAGAAAAACTATGGTATATTAACGCACACATATAAGATCTAAAAAAAATAGTATTGATTAACCTATTTGTAGGGACGGAATGGAGACACAAATATGGCGAATGGACTTTGGACACAGTGGGGGAAAGGAAGAGTGGGATGAATGGAGAAAGCAGCAGTGACATATATACATTCCCATGTGTAAGGTAGGTAGCTGACGAGAAGCTGCTGTATGACACAGGGGGCCCAGCCAGGTGCTCTGTGATGACCTAGAGAGGAGGCGTGAGCAGAGAGGAGGGAGACTCAAGAGGGAGGTGATATGTGTATAATTATGGCTGATTTGGCATCCTGACTGGATGGCCGCGAGTCTGAGTGAACTCCGGGAGTAGGTGATGGACAGGGAAGCCTGGCGTGCTGTGATTCATGGGGTCGCAAAGAGTCGGACACGACTGAGCGACTGAACTGAACTACACTGAACAGCAGAAACCAACACAACACTGTAAAGCAATTTTCCCTTAATTAAAAATTAAATTTAAAAATAAAGGACTAAGCTCCAAGGTACTCCAATATTAAGAGACCAGGGAGAAGAGAAGGAGTCAGCACGAAGACAGAAATGCGATCAGTGAGGAGGGAGGACAATCACGAGAGTGAAGCATTGTGGGAGTCATTAAGGAGGGAGAAATTCAATTTGCAACTGCTGCTGACAGGTCAAGCGGGATAAGGCTAAGAACTGAGCCCTGGAGTGAGCAGCATGCAAGTCATATAAAATAAGTTTCTATGGTATGTGTGGTTTGGGGAAGGCATGGGAAACAGAAGCTAAGACTGACTGAAACAGCTTCAAAAAAGACTAGGGACTGTAGATAGGGAGCGCAGGCAACTTATTGAGGAGTTTTGTTTGTAGCTAAATGGTGCAGTTATTAGACAAGGAAGGAGGATCAGAGAAGGTTATGTGGGAGAAGTGATAATCTTGTGTATAAGCTGAAGGAAATGTCCAAGTAAGAGTAAAACATTATACTTTAGGGGAGTAAGGGTGAGGCTTCCTGGGATGTCACTGAGTGAGTAAGAGAGGATGAGATATAATGCTTTGGAAGCAACATTAGTGAATGTGACAACCTTACATCAGACCCTGAGGGACACAGAGTACCGGAGAATACTTGCTTTTGATTGATCTACAGACTTGGTGCCCAATCACTGTGCACTGACTGAATTAATGACTGAGTGCATAAATGAGAGCCTTGTAGGGGAAACCTTGTCCTCCAGGTGGAAGAGCTACAGTAGGATTTGGATAAAGCAGTGGAAGTAGAGTTCATCAAGAGGTGGGAGCAAGGCTCTGGTGGGCTAGTGGGAGGTGCTGAAGATGTAGAGGGGGTGCCAGAGTGGTCCGTAGTTCAGTGGAAGCTGTAGAAGCACAGAGCAGTGCAGGGTTGGGTATACTAGCGAGCAAGATGGAGGACTGGGGTATGGAGTGTATCGGGTATTGTTGGAGTCTGAGAGAAATGATTAGCCACACACCCCCACCCCCCCTCCAAATTCAGAGTAATTCAAAAATAAGATTCAAGAGTCAGACAGATAGCAAAAGACAGATAATTCTCCACATTTCCTAATAAAGTGGACAGAGGCTCCAAATTGGCTTCCACCTCATCCTTTTGCCCTGCCTCACTTTAAACTTAGCAGCTCTTCCTGAGGACTGCTGCTGCTACTGCTGCTAAGTCGCTTCAGTCATGTCCGACTCTGTGTGAACCCATAGACGGTAGTCCACCAGGCTCTCCTGTCCCTGGGATTCTCCAGGCAAGAACACTGGAGTGGGTTGCCATTTCCTTTTCCAATGCGTGAAAGTGAGAAGTGAAAGTGAAGTCGCTCAGTCCTGACTCTTAGCGACCCCATGGACTGCAGCCTAGCAGGCTCCTCTGCCCATGGGATTTTCCAGGCAAGAGTACTGGAGTGGGGTGCCATTGCCTTCTCCCTTCCTGAGAACAGGCAGCTACAAAAGGCAGAAGACCCTCTTGTGGACCTCAGAATCCCAGTACAGAAAACACCAGGGAACTGAGATTGCCGCATTTCCTTCGTTCTGTCTTCCCAATCAGGTTGGGCTTCCCAGGTGGCTCAGTTGTAAAGAATCTACCTGCAATGCAGGAGACCCAGGTTCAATCCCTTGGTCAGGAAGATCCCCCTGGAGAAGGAAATGGCAACCCACTCCAGTATTCTTGCCTGGGAAATTCCATGGACAGAGGAGCCTGGAGGGCTACAGTCCATAGGGTTGCAAAGAGTCAGACAAGACTGAGGGACTAAACAACAACATATCACTTACAGTCTCCAGGTTTTATTTCTTTTAACCCCTTAAGCTTAATGATTAAGTCTGAGATTAACCAGCAGTGGGGCTGTGACCCTCATGTTTGTAGGCGGGATTGGAGGGAATGGCCAGTATATCAGAAAGCACATATTTACAGAGTCCTGTTCTCCCCTGCATGTGACCCTTCCCCCATTACCACCCCATGCCCCCCTGTGTATCTTCGCATAGAGAGTAAATCACATTTCCATCCTCCCTCTCCTTTCTCACAAATGCTGTTTTGGGTGCTGGGGATACTGTGACAGGCCAGAGAAGTCTCTGCCTTCATGAAGCTTATTGTGTAGGGCAAGAGCAAATTAGCAAAGATGGCAGTGGTCAGACTCCCTTACCCCACAGACTCTCGCTCTCCCCCCACCTTTTGTAAATGAATGGGTATGTAACAGCTAAGATCACTTATAGCACTGTGCATGCACGACGCGATGAACCTGCCTGGCCACGGAGCTACTTTTGCTCTGTAAGCATATATAAGCTCCACCTAAAAAGCCCTCGAGGCTGTGCTATGACTGTGTCTGTTGGGTCGGCCACAAGAGGAGAAAATACGGCATGTCTGCTGCTATTGCTGCTGCACCAGCCTGGAGAGAATAAGCTTGTCTGCAGTTCCTATGGCTCCTCGAGTTTTCTTACAGCTTCCCCACTTACATCTTGCCTACCCTGGGGTCAGCAAACAGTGTAAACAGTGAAACACATTGTTATGTGAGAAAATGGGCAATACACAGACAAGGAAACAAATCTGATAATATCCAGTATGAAGTGTCATGAAGCAGTTAAACTTGGTAATACAGCCCAGGATGACTATAGGAGGACAGTGGAGTGTCAGTCTGGCCGGGGTGATGGGAATGTTCTGGACTTTCTGGGAAGCTTGGAAACTCAGGGCAATCAGCCCTGAAACCATTTTTGCCACTTCTAATTTCATTGTGAAATACAGGGAGCGAGAGGAAGGTAAAATGACAAGGCTATTAATATATGAGAGGCTGCCAAGCCATTATCATTTATTTCAAGTGGTGGTAAAAGCAGATGACTCATCCTTCAGAGCTGCAGGACTTTTCACCAAACAGTCTTGATGGTTTACTGGCTTGCCTGTTTTCCCAAATCTAAAGTTCAGGGGACAAGGCTTTGGAGCATGAATATTGCTGAAGAACTGTATTTTTTTTTCACTCCAACTGTGAAAGGTCCCAAGGGAGCCAACAAATGCTTCAGCAAAGATTGGGAGCAGGGTGGTTTCCTGGTGGGGCTGGAGATAGGCACATGGATGGAAGAGTCTGTGTTTCCTTTGCCGGTGCTCAGCAGGCACACTTCCATGCCTTTTGTAGGTTACAGAGTCGCTTGTTGGAATTCCCGGGAGGAGCATATTTTCCCTGGTGCTCTGAACACATGTATTTAATGAAAGCCATTTCTCCCCCCAAGCCTGTGGAAAACCAATTAACAATTTCATTATGTCTGCTGGGCCCAGCTGCCAATCATTCATAACAATTGCGATTGTTGGGTTTGGTCAAGTGCTCTGGGAGCCTCCATGGATGGAAGCTCCACCATTGAATCTATCAGCTTGTTATACAGAAGAGATTTGCTCCCAATATATTGGGAGGTGAGTTCACTGAGGAAGTATGTGCTTTCAATGTAGATGCATCATCTATGACATTGTTTGTTGGGCCTTGGTTCCAAAATTGGTTGGCCTTGGTTCGGGCTCTTATGTATACTAGAAAGGGCTCTGTGGTGGATTAGATACATTTGAGACTTCTGATTTCTATGGGTAATTTTGACAGGAAAAATATGTTTTGGTCTCTTAAGAGTCTAGTATGATGGAGGAGTCAGGATTTGGAAGGAACTATAAATAATTTGATGAAACTGGTCCTAACTTTCTCTCAGAATACGAGTACCTGTTGCAGTCTCCCTCACAAATAGGGTGTTCAACCTTAGACTGAAGCAGGGGTGGGGAGCCCAGGACTCAGGACAGCCTGTGTCACTTTCAGATGAGCTCTACGACAGAGAACTCCTTTGATACAGTAAAAAAAGAACTTCTTAAAGAAGGTATAAGGGCCAATCAGACTCCCCTTTGTTTACAACCCTAAATTATCCAGGACAAAACATTTAAACTTGAAATTAGAGAGCCTGTCCATACCAGTGTTTTGCCCTGCCCACATAGGCAGGCGTGATTTGATCCCCTCCTCTATGGATATGTGCTCTGTGGCATTCAGTAATCATTTTCACACACACTAAAGCTAAATAGGTGACACGTTATCATAATACTTCTGATATTATTTGGACCAAAGATTAGCCAGTAGTTTAGAGACATCACAGTCACCTGAATGTCTCAGAGTCAACAGTAAAGCTTCTGCCAGTTTTTCATAGGCAAGACCTTAGG
>SJYA01003436.1:393170-406190 GCA_006410615.1 Neotragus moschatus
AGGCCTTAGTATAGAATTAATATATAATTATGGGCTATCAGGTGACTATGCAGCTCACTTTTTATCATAAACTAGTTGTTATCTGACCCAGAAGGACTTAAAGTTGAGCATGCACACAAGAAAAGTATCATCAGGTGAAAATGATATCTAACAGGTAAGGCAGGTCTGGAAGACACAGGTAATTTGCATGAGCATATGGCTCAGACTCTCACCAGCTGCATTGATTCCTCTCACTCTAATAATATCTATGATCTCATAGGGAGTCTCATATCAGTGACTGAGGAGGAAACATCAGGCCTATTTTTATAGATTTTCTGCATGATATTTTGGATGTGGACATCTGCAGCATTAAAGCCCCTCTCAAGGATGACCTTGAAGGACAGTGGTGAAAGAGAAATCTCCCAGTGGACAAAGTTTCAAGCTATATATTTTGTTGTTGACTTGATGTGGAATGAAGGATGGTCAGATGTACAAAAATATGCTGATTCATAGCCATTTCTCAAGGGTTTAGCTCTCTAGTCAGAGACTTGGAAGAAATGAAACTGGAAGATTGGAGACAATGAGAGAGCTCATAGAATAGAGTATGAAGGTATTTGTTTACATGTGAATGCTCACTGCACACTAAAAGGCATACAGTGCAGATGCATGGTAATTATGTAGACCACATGATGCATTCTGTCAATTTCTGATGATACATTCTGTCAATTTCTGCCAACCTGTTCTCCGGCTACCCAAATCCTTATTCAGTAATTCTGAACAGAGTGACCATGGTGATGGGTATGGAAGTTATGCATGGGTTAAACAATTTATCTGGCTACCATTACACTTAAGCACTTTATTTGTCAATATCAGAGAACAACATTAAGTCTGTGATAGGGCAAAATTACCTTGGAGGATACCATCTAGCTAGCTGGTGGCAGCTTGGTTATAATGGCTCTAATCCATCATAGAAGAGGAAGAGGGTTCATCCCCACTGGAGTAAAAGTATGGATTTGCCTTCTCTACCTGAAATACTTCTGCCAGTGTCACAAGTCACGAGTTTGGTTGCCTAATCCATTGTAATTGTATTCAACATGGCATTCACTTCTGATCAAAGAAATAATTTCACTGCAAAAAAAGGGGGTAACAATAGGCTCATGCACACGTAATTCAGTGTTTTACCATATACCTCATTACTCAGAAGTATTTGACATAAAGATAGTAAAAATGTATAATGCTGGGATAAAATAACCTGAAATGCTAGAGCTTTGTTTTATAGAATGTGGTATGTGCTTTGAATCAGAGACCAGTTATCTCAGTCTTCTCAGGCTAGTATAACAAAATACCACAGTTTGGGTGGCACCAGAAAATTACTTTCTTACAGTTATGGAATCTGGGAAGTCCAGGATCAAGTTTCCAACAGGATTTGGTTTCTAGTGAGAGCTTTTCTTCTGGCATGGAGAAGGCCCCCTTCTCACTGTGTCCTCACATAGTGGAGATAGAGATACCCAGTGTTTCTTCCTATTTTATAAGGATAACAGTTTTATCAGATTAAGGATTCACTCTTATGACCTTATTTAATATTGAAAAAAAGTGAAAGTGAAGTTGCTCAGTCGTGTCTGACTCTTTGCGACCCCATGGACTGCAGCCCACCAGGCTCCTCCATCCATGGGATTCTCCAGGCAAGAATACTGGAGTGGGGTACCATTGCCTTCTCCAGAAGGAAATGCTATTTAATATCAGGCACTTCCTTAAAGGTCTTAAATCAAATACAGTCACATGAAGGGTTAGAGTTCCAACAGACTAATTTTGAAGAAATGTAAGTCAATCAATAACACCAGTGCATGCATGCAAGCTAGGTTGCTTCAGTCATGTCCAACTCTTTGTGACCCCATGGACTGTAGCCCCCCATGGGATTCTCCAGGCAAGAATACTGGAGTGGGTTGCCATGCCTCCTCCAGGGGATCTTCCCGACCCAGGGATCAAACCTGTATCTCCTGCTTGGTAGTTGGATTCTTTATCACTGAGCCACCCAGGAAACCAATCCTGCCATCTTAGAGACATCATAATCCATGTCCTGCTATCTCTCCCTGAGAGATCTGAGTTCCATACTTATAAAACCATCTTCTGAGCTCGGAGACACCAGCATCTGCTTCCAGCACACTTTCCTAGAAGTGTAGGTTCCAGTCCCAGGTACTTCCTCTGAGCTCAGAGATACCACAATCAGCCTGATGGAGCTCTATGCTCAGAGGTCTGGGGTTCAGCAACAGTGGATCCTCCTGTAAGTTTCTAAGTTTCAATAATTTCAACCTTTTCTCTGTTCCATCAGCCCTACTACATGAAGTCATTACCTTTATGATAGTTTAGAGTTTACTTTCTACCCTTTCAGTTACCTAATTAATAGTTATGCCTGGTTAAAAATTTTTTATATTACATGCTCTTTGCTTTAAAAAAAAAGGTGTGGTTCCTGAATCCTACTTGGAAACTGATAATAACTGATAACATAGGGAGTGTTAGGGAATGGTTATTTAGTCCATAGGTGGCTTTAGTGGTGAAGAATCTGCCTGCCAATGCAGGCAGTATTCTTGCCTGGAGAATTCCATGGGCAGAGGAGCTTGGTGGGCTACCATCCATGGGGTCACAAAAGGTCCGACACAGTTTAGTAACTAAACAACAACAGTACTAAAACAGGGTACTGATGGGGAGTAAGGGAGAAATGGATGCCATCTAGAGATCTTGACTTGTAATTTGCCACAGGAACTGGTGAGTCTTTGGATTTATGCCTTTTGGCATAGGGCTGAATGTATTTTCAGTTGTAAGGGTATTAAATAGCATTATTTTTAATAGGAGAAAAAATTGATTTATGTGTTATATGTGAGATGGAAGGTAGATATTAAAAAGTCAAAGTGATCAACCATAATGGCTGCCCTGACTCTAAATCTAAGGCTAGATAGAGATGGGAAGAAACAGTGTCTGCAGAATCCCCTTGACTGGAGGTAATGGCAACAGAGATAGCATCACCTGTTTTCTAAGCTAGCAGTTGCCTCTATGGTTCTAGTACGAATATTCCTTGTCTTGCATCAGTAATTGTTTGTGCCCCTACGTGGTAGAGAATCACTTGGCTGCCTTCTCCAGCTCAGCTGGAGCCTTGGTCTTATCCAGGAAATTTCCATATCTGGTTCACAAGCACTCTCCCCAGAGTATGTGGGTTACCCAATTCCCTTCTAGCTAATTCTTTTTGTGCTTATATAAACCTAAGTGAGATTTGATTGCTTGCAACTTGAATAATAAATGTCTATTCTCTGTCACTCTATTCTCTAACTCTGTTTGCTACTCAGCAGGTCACAAGGAGATGCTATGGGTTCAGAAGGCCAACAAAAGGGTTAATTTGCCTTTTTATCTCAGTCTGAATTGTCATTCCTACATCAGGATATAGGTTCATTTCTCTCTTACAGCCCACAGAGCTACATACATGCAGCCCACCCATCTAAGTGGCATGCGAGCCACAAGACCTAGGAACCTAAGTGGAGCAAAAGGGATTTTCACAGTAGTAAAACTATACCATTCTGTGTTAATGGATACTTGACATTATGAATTTGTCAAAACCCAGAGAACTGAGGGAACCCGAGTGTCAACTATCAGCTTTAATCAATAAAATGTGTTAATATTAGTTTATCAATTGTAAGAACTGCACCACACCAAGGCAAAACGTCAAAACTGTGGGGAGAGGAAAAGGTGCAGATAGGAACTCTCAATTTTCTTCTCAATTTTCTGTAAGCCTAAGAAAATAAATTTCATAACAGTTGAAATTGTTGTTATTGTTATTGTAATTGTTGTTACAACTGAATAATAAATTTATTATAAATTTAAATAATAAATTTCAACTGAAATTGAATTAATAACAATAACAATTACAACAACAATTACAACAATAACAATTGTTATTGTTATTAATAAATTTCAACTGTTCTAATAAAATAAAGTTCATTATTTTTAAAAGTGCTAAAAGTTTTGAGCTGAAACATCAGCCAAAAAAGACATGCAAACATCAAATAAGCTCATGAAAAAATGCTCAGCATCACTAGCCATCAGATCCATAATGCATACCCATTCCAGTGACTAAAGGTTAAAAGATTACCAATATCTAGTTTTGGTGTAGATGTGCAGCAATCAGAATCTCATATATTGTTAATGGGAATGCAAAATTGTGTAACCACCTGGAAAATGGATTGGTAGTTTTCTNAGGAAACCAATCCTGCCATCTTAGAGACATCATAATCCATGTCCTGCTATCTCTCCCTGAGAGATCTGAGTTCCATACTTATAAAACCATCTTCTGAGCTCGGAGACACCAGCATCTGCTTCCAGCACACTTTCCTAGAAGTGTAGGTTCCAGTCCCAGGTACTTCCTCTGAGCTCAGAGATACCACAATCAGCCTGATGGAGCTCTATGCTCAGAGGTCTGGGGTTCAGCAACAGTGGATCCTCCTGTAAGTTTCTAAGTTTCAATAATTTCAACCTTTTCTCTGTTCCATCAGCCCTACTACATGAAGTCATTACCTTTATGATAGTTTAGAGTTTACTTTCTACCCTTTCAGTTACCTAATTAATAGTTATGCCTGGTTAAAAATTTTTTATATTACATGCTCTTTGCTTTAAAAAAAAAGGTGTGGTTCCTGAATCCTACTTGGAAACTGATAATAACTGATAACATAGGGAGGGTTAGGGAATGGTTATTTAGTCCATAGGTGGCTTTAGTGGTGAAGAATCTGCCTGCCAATGCAGGCAGTATTCTTGCCTGGAGAATTCCATGGGCAGAGGAGCTTGGTGGGCTACCATCCATGGGGTCACAAAAGGTCCGACACAGTTTAGTAACTAAACAACAACAGTACTAAAACAGGGTACTGATGGGGAGTAAGGGAGAAATGGATGCCATCTAGAGATCTTGACTTGTAATTTGCCACAGGAACTGGTGAGTCTTTGGATTTATGCCTTTTGGCATAGGGCTGAATGTATTTTCAGTTGTAAGGGTATTAAATAGCATTATTTTTAATAGGAGAAAAAATTGATTTATGTGTTATATGTGAGATGGAAGGTAGATATTAAAAAGTCAAAGTGATCAACCATAATGGCTGCCCTGACTCTAAATCTAAGGCTAGATAGAGATGGGAAGAAACAGTGTCTGCAGAATCCCCTTGACTGGAGGTAATGGCAACAGAGATAGCATCACCTGTTTTCTAAGCTAGCAGTTGCCTCTATGGTTCTAGTACGAATATTCCTTGTCTTGCATCAGTAATTGTTTGTGCCCCTACGTGGTAGAGAATCACTTGGCTGCCTTCTCCAGCTCAGCTGGAGCCTTGGTCTTATCCAGGAAATTTCCATATCTGGTTCACAAGCACTCTCCCCAGAGTATGTGGGTTACCCAATTCCCTTCTAGCTAATTCTTTTTGTGCTTATATAAACCTAAGTGAGATTTGATTGCTTGCAACTTGAATAATAAATGTCTATTCTCTGTCACTCTATTCTCTAACTCTGTTTGCTACTCAGCAGGTCACAAGGAGATGCTATGGGTTCAGAAGGCCAACAAAAGGGTTAATTTGCCTTTTTATCTCAGTCTGAATTGTCATTCCTACATCAGGATATAGGTTCATTTCTCTCTTACAGCCCACAGAGCTACATACATGCAGCCCACCCATCTAAGTGGCATGCGAGCCACAAGACCTAGGAACCTAAGTGGAGCAAAAGGGATTTTCACAGTAGTAAAACTATACCATTCTGTGTTAATGGATACTTGACATTATGAATTTGTCAAAACCCAGAGAACTGAGGGAACCCGAGTGTCAACTATCAGCTTTAATCAATAAAATGTGTTAATATTAGTTTATCAATTGTAAGAACTGCACCACACCAAGGCAAAACGTCAAAACTGTGGGGAGAGGAAAAGGTGCAGATAGGAACTCTCAATTTTCTTCTCAATTTTCTGTAAGCCTAAGAAAATAAATTTCATAACAGTTGAAATTGTTGTTATTGTTATTGTAATTGTTGTTACAACTGAATAATAAATTTATTATAAATTTAAATAATAAATTTCAACTGAAATTGAATTAATAACAATAACAATTACAACAACAATTACAACAATAACAATTGTTATTGTTATTAATAAATTTCAACTGTTCTAATAAAATAAAGTTCATTATTTTTAAAAGTGCTAAAAGTTTTGAGCTGAAACATCAGCCAAAAAAGACATGCAAACATCAAATAAGCTCATGAAAAAATGCTCAGCATCACTAGCCATCAGATCCATAATGCATACCCATTCCAGTGACTAAAGGTTAAAAGATTACCAATATCTAGTTTTGGTGTAGATGTGCAGCAATCAGAATCTCATATATTGTTAATGGGAATGCAAAATTGTGTAACCACCTGGAAAATGGATTGGTAGTTTTCTACAAATTTAGACATGCATGCATACATGTGTGAGTGCTAAGTCGCTTCAGTTGTGTCTGACTCAGTTTTGTCTGACTCTTTGGAGCTTCCCTGGTGGCTCAGACAGTAAAGTGTCTGCATGCAATGTGGGAGACCTGGGTTTGCTCCCTGGGTCGGGAACATCCCCTGGAGAAGGAAATGGCAACCCATTCCAGCACTCTTGCCTGGAAAATTCCATGGATGGAGGAACCTGGTAGGCTACAGTCTATGGGGTCACAAAGAGTCGGACACGACTGAGCTACTTCATCTTTGCGACCCCATGGACCATAGCCCTCCAGGCTCCTCTGTACATGGGATTTTCCAGGCAAAAATACTGAAGTAGGTTACCATTTGTTCCTCCAGGGGATCTTCCTGACCCAGGGATCAAACCCTCATCCCTTATGTCTTCTGCATTGCAGATGGATTCTTTATCACTAGTGCCACCTGTGAACCCCAAGTTAGACATACGTTTACCTTAAAAATTCTATCAACTGTATTCACAGATATTTACCCAAGATAAATAAAAATATATGCCCCCACAAAAAACTCACAAATGACCATGCACCAGCTTTCATCATAAAAATAAAAAATTAGAAATAATCCAAATGGCCATTTACTGGTGAATGGATAAATTAAATGTGACATATACCTACAATGAAATATTGCTCAGTGATATAATGAAGAAATTACTGGTGCACATAGCAGCATGGATGAATTTTTAAAGCACTCCACCAAGTGAAAGAAGTTAGATACAGAAGGCTAACTACTGTATAGCTCAATTCATATAAAGTTCTAAAAGTGAAAGATCAGTGAGTTCATAAGTCTGTAGAGGAAGAAGAATTGGCTGTATAAGTGGACATGGTGTGATGGAAACAGTCAATTTCTTAACTGTGGGGTTTATACAGCTGTATATTTTTTTCCAAACTAATCAAATCATGTACCTAAAATAGGTGAACTTTATTGAGTGTAAATTATATATCAATAAAATGGATGCATTAAAACAACTTATAAAAGGTATAGTAATTTAGAAAGTGACATTAGCACAAGGATAAACAGATAGATGGGACTTCCCTGGTGCCTCAGATGGTAAAGAGTCTGTCTGCAATGCAGGAGACATGGATTCTATCTCTGGGTTGGGAAGATCCCCTGGAGAAGGGAATGGCTACCCACTCCAACATTCTTGCCTAGAGAATTCTATAGACAGAGGAGCCTGGAAGGTTACAGGCCATGGGATTGCTGAGAGCTGGACACAACTGAGCAACTAACACCATCACAGACAAATAGATAAATGTAACACAAGTAGAGTCTAAAAGCAGAACCATGCATATTTGGAGAATTTTAATTTGAAAATGCTGGCATACAGAGAAAGGTTTTTCAATGTACCAGTATGGCTACACGGATGTCAATGTGGAAAAATATAAAATTTGACCACTAACTTAAAAAACCAATCCTAGATATATTTGAAATCTAAATGAGAATGGTAAAACAATAAAGCCGCTAAAAGAACACATAGTACAACATTTTCATGACCTTGGATTGGGGGAAAATTTCACAGCTATAAAGTACAAGATCTGCAAAGTGTACCTCAGTAATAATAAAGATTTCTGTCCATCAAAAGACATTATTAAGAGAATATAAAGGCAAGCCACAGGTTGCAGTTGTGGGTGAAACTTTTCAAAACTGCCTGCCAGACAGTCATCTTCATGTCCTTCCTTTTATGTCCCTTCATAGGAGCATAGTTGATGAGAGATTCTAGGCTTTGGACTTGCCTGAACTTGTGCTGGCTATGGGGTCGCCCAGAGGCCTACAAACAAAGAAATGTTCTCTTTCAAGTATAATGCCAGCTCATACCTCCCACATGTGAAGGGTCAGGGTGTAAGGATTCGGGGGCAGAATGGAAAAGGGAATAGTGAAAGGTACAATGTTTTTCTTGTGAACTTTTTCTGGAGAGAGCTAGTTACATTCTCATTCCATTGTGTGTCCTTTCAGACAATGTCCCATAGTTCATTTGGTACCATTTAGTACCAAACTAGTACTTTGATAGTGTTCACTATCTTTGATGATGTTCATTTCATCTCAGCTTCCTAAGCAGCAAATGTTTTGTTAGAAAAAATGTTTTTTTGTTTGTGTGTGCAAAGTTCATAAATATGGCCAATTATTTATAACAAGTTAGAATTTCAATTATGGCCTGGGCTAGGACATAATCAAGCAAGGAGGCAGTTAACAACTATGCACTTTTAAAAAATAGTTTGGAGAAAGTATAGAGGATGCAGTTAAGTCTTTCTAGACACTTGTGTGTTCTCAGAGCAATTCAGTGTTGTCAGGAAAGCATGAGTGCTAAGTCATTTCAGTTGTGTCCAACTCTTGTGACTCTATGGACTGTAGCCTTCCAGGCTCCTCTGTCCATGGGATTTCTCAGGCAAGAATACTGGAGTGGGTTGCCTTGCCCTCCTCCAGGGAATCTTCCTGACCCAGGGATTGAACCCACATCTCTTATGTTTCCTGCATTGGTAGGTGGACCTTTACCACTAGTGCCACCTGGGAAGCCCCAGGAAAGCAAGGTCTCAGCATTTAGATGCAGTCAAGGATGTGACTAAAAGAATCCTTTGTTAAGATATCAGACTGCTTCCCTGGTGGCTCAGATGGTAAAGAATTTGCCTGCAATGCCAGAGACCCCAGTTTGATTCCTGGGTCAGGAATATCTCCTGGAGAAGGGAATAGAAATCCACTCCAGTATTCTTGCTTAGAGAGTTCCATGAACAGAGGAGCCTGGCAAGCTACAGGCCATGCAATCACAAGAGTCGGACATGACTGAGTGACTAACACTAAGATATCAGACAATATTAAATGGAGTTTTATAAACCTTCCTCAATGGGGAAAAAGGGCTTTTTAAGAATTATTATAAGGCCTCTAAACAGTATGAATATCTTTGTTGAACAGCTGAATTTCCAAAAATTTTGAGGAACCCATCATGCAATGATTGCCTCACAGGGGCCCCAAGCTAAGGAAAGCTTATCTCTTGAAGAGATTTGTGGGTTTTCCATTTGTCTAATGGAGTTGATTATAAATTGATATGTAAACTCGACAAAGTCTTTTAAAGGAATTATACCAGCATGCCCTGCAAGTGGTAGTTCAGTTCAGTTCATTTCAGTTACTCAGTCATGTACGACTCTTTGTGACCCCATGGATTGCAGCATGTCTGGCCTCCTTGTCCATCACCAACTCCTGGAGTTTACTCAAACTCATGTCCATCGAGTCGGTGATGCCATCCAACCATCTTATCCTCTGTCGTCCCCTTCTCCTCTCATCTTCAATCTTTCCCAACATCAGGGTCTTTTCAAATGAGTCAGCTCTTCGCATCAGGTGGCTGAAGTATTGGAGTTTCATTTTCAATATCAGTCCTTCCAATGAACATTCAGGACTGATGTCCTTTAGGATGGACTGGTTGGATCTCCTTGCAGTCCAAGGGACTCTCAAGAAATTTCCAACACCAGAGTTCAAAGCATCAATTCTTTGGCGCTCAGATTTCTTTATATTCCAACTCTCACATACATACATGACTACTGGAAAAACCATAGCCTTGACTAGATGGACCTTTGTTGGCAAAGTAACGTCTCTGCTTTTGAATAAGCTATCTAGGTTGGTAATAACTTTCCTTCCAAGGAGTAAGCATCTCTTAATTTCATGGCTGCAATCACCATCTGCAGTGATTTTGGAGCCCCCCCAAATAAAGTCTGTCACTGTTTCCATTCTTTCCCTATCAAGTTGCCATGAAGTGATGGGACCGGATGCTGAATGTTGTTTTATGCCTACTTTTTCACTATTCTCTTTCACTTTCATCAAGTATTTCTTTAGTTCCTCTTCACTTTCTGCCATAAAGGTGGTGTCATCTGTGTATCTGAGGTTATTGATATTTCTCTTGGCAATCTTGATTACAGCTTGTGCTTCATTCAGCCCAGCATTTCTCATGATGTACTCTGCATAAGTTAAATAAGCAGGATGACAATATACAGCCTTGGCGTACTCCTTTCTTAATTTGGAACCAGTCTGTTGTTCCATGTCCAGTTCTAATTATTTCTTCCTCACCTGCATATAGATTTCTCATGGGGGAGCTCAGATGGTCTGGTATTCCCATCTCTTTCAGAATTTTCCACAGTTTACTGTGATCCACACAGTCAAAGGCTTTGGCATAGTCAATAAAGCAGAAGGAGATGTTTCTCTGGAACTCTCTTGCTTTTTTGATGATACAGTGAATTTTGGCAATTTGATCTCTGGTTCCTCTGCCTTTGCTAAAACCAGCTTGAACATCTGGAATTTCATGGTTCACATACTGTTGAAGCCTGGCTTGGAGAACTTTGAGCATTACTTTACTAGCGTGTGAGATAAGTGCAATTGTGTGGTAGTTTGAGCATTCTTTGGCATTGCCTTTCTTTGGGATTGGAATGAAAACTGACCTTTTCCAGTCCTGTGGCCACTGCTGAGTTTTCCAAATGTGCTGGCATACTGAGTGCAGCACTTTCGCAGCATCACCTTTTAGGATTTGAAATAGATCAAGTGGAATGCCATCACCTCCACTAGCTTTGTTTGTAGTGATGCTTCCTAAGGCCCACTTGACTTCACATTCCAGGATGTCTGGCTCTAGGTGAGTGATCACACCATCGTGATTATCTGGGTCATGAAGATCTTTTTTTGTACAGTTCTTCTGTGTATTCTTGCCACCTCATAATATCTTCTGCTTCTGTTAGGTCCATACCATTTCTGTCCTTTATCGAGCCCATCTTTGCATGAAATGTTCCCTTGGTATCTCTAATTTTCTTGAAGCAATCTCTAGTCTTCCCCTTTCTATTATTTCCCTTTATTTCTTTGCACTGATAACTGAGGAAGGCTTTCTTATCTCTCCTTGATATTCTTTGGAACTCTGCATTCACATGGGCCTATCTTTCCTTTTCTCCTTTGCTTTTCACTTCTCTTCTTTTACCAGCTATTTGTAAGGCCTCCTCAGATAGCCATTTTGCTTTTTTTGCAAATGGCAGAGAGAATACAAAATAAAAAATCTCTGGACCCTACCCCAAATTATATTGTCAGGAAACAGGATGTAAAATCTTCAGCTGCAAACACAGACTACTTTGCACAGAAAAGGAAGACTCAGAACTGAACAAAGGGCAAAGATGACAGAGCCAAGAGGTGGGGAAAATCTAGGAAGCAGAACTTGGGCCTAATTTTTTTAATGGCATCATTTACCCCACTGACCTGAGAATCCCCATGGAGCAGTGAAACCTATATGCTCTCATTTTGAAAAGAGTATCTATTGTGAGTATCCTATGCCAGTCCCACAATTGTATCTTGTGAGGTAGATAACTTTTCACTTTAGTTCACAAGTCTTCAGATCAACAAGAACCATATAGGAGAAGCTAAACATAGGAGTTTCATTCATATCTGAACTTGGTTTAGATAACAAGATCTTATGTCTGATGCCATGAAGGGACTAGATTTCAGTTTGGTTTGAGGTGGTCTTTGTGGAGATAGAGTATATTTTGCATATGGGAGGAATATAAATAATGTGTAGCCAGAGGTTGGATTGTGGTGGTTTTGAAACATGGCATTAAATTCTTTAACTCTTCTTCCATCAATAGGAGCTACTACTTCCTTTTCTTATGAATATGAGCAGGCTTGAGATGATTTCAACCAACAAAGTAAAATGGAAGTTATGTTATTCTAAGGCTAGATCATAGAAAGCAATGCAAGCTTCTGCTTTCTGCTGCTAAAATATTCACTTCTGAAGCCCAAGGACAGGATGTAAGAAATCTAACAATCCATTGTGAGGAAGGCATCTGCAATGTGAAGAAGTCCAAACCACAAGAAAAATCCATTTACAAGTGCTCTGGATAACAGAATCAACTGAGCCAAGACTTTAGTCATCTTGTCCCTGGTGACAGACATGTGATTAAAGAAGCCTTCAGATGATCCCAAACATTCAAGTCACTTTGAAACCATTCAGGTGCTCCCAGCTGAGGCCTTGAATACTGAGTACAGAGATAAGTCATCCTTGCTGCAGCCTATCCAAATTCCTGACCCATAGAATTAGTGACCATAATAAATTGGTTTTTGTTTTATGCTCCTAGGATTGGGATGTCTTGTTACATAGCATTTGATAACTGGAATATTCATATCCAGAATATATAAATAAGTCAAAAATTATTAGGAAAACCCCTGAAAACTGAAGAGAAAAATGGACAAGAGAATTCAAGCAAGCACTATCCAAAAGTGGAAATTGAAATGGCCAATACACACATGAAAAGGTGTTGCTTATTAGTCATCAGGAAAATGCAAATTAAAACCACAATGAGATGCCATTTCTCACCCACTGGAATGGGTAAAAATAATAATACAGACAACAAATGTATGTATAAGTGAGAGAACTCTCATGAACTGTTAGTGGGAATTTAGGTTCATTCAAGCACTTTCAAAAAACTGGCAGTAATTTCTCCAGTTAAAAATATGCATTGTGCATTTGGTGAATAGCAACACCACTCCTAGATGTCTAGGAGAAATGTTAAGACGTGTACGCAAATG
>SJYA01003437.1:0-15680 GCA_006410615.1 Neotragus moschatus
CCCTTGGTATCTCTAATTTTCATGAAGAGATCTCTAGTCTTTCCCATTCTGTTGTTTTCCTCTATTTCTATTTCTTTACTAAACCCATTATGCTTTAATAAATCAAAATTTTAAAAGAACTTTAGACTCCAGGAAAACTCAAAATACAAATATTCCCTCTGACATAGTTATAATTTGCATGAGACCAGCCGCAGAATTTTTCCTTGTTACCAGTACAATCCAGTGCCTGTCAAAGTGAATGGCACATTGTAGGCACTTAATACATACTAGTTGAATGAATAGAGATTTCTAGAGATGCTGCCTGCTTTACTCAAGTCAGATGCACAATGAACTACTCCCATTTTCTACTACTTTAAAAGCATATTTAGACATATTTCTCTTACTTTAACTTTTAAACACTCCCCTGGGCACAATTGAGAGTATATTCATTGATCCCTGCAGAGAATCCTCAGGTAGGGAGAGATTGCTTTCTAACCTGAACTGCTCAGTCTTACTGATAGAGAAAGGTAAGTAACTTCAAAAATGGGGAGCCAGGTACTTGCATTATCATTTGTATGAAGACTAAATATACTGTCTTCTCCAACTTCTAAATATTGCCACTATTTTATGTGGTAATATATAAAATTTCATTAACATTTTAATCACTTAGTGAATGATAACTGTAATGTCAACTCCTAAACTTTTTATCTCACAACTTTTCATTCTTGAGTTGCTAATATGCTGTAAACTTCCTTATTTCTTCTGTTTTATCTAAAATAAGCACATTTATATTCTGTGAACATTTATTTCAGACTTGTTTCCATTGGTGTTTTAACATTTAAAATTGAAAGCCAAAGGTAGGATGCTCCTAAATTCATAATCCCTGAGGGATCTTTCGTTCTTGACTAGATTTTGATAAAATTACCACTATGCTATTCAATCTATTTTCTCCAAAATTTTTCTAAGTGATTATGGCATTAATTTAAAGTTTCTTCAATAGATTTTGTCCTAAGTCAATCACCGAAAACTGCATGAGTTTTTACTACCAACTGACCTCCTCCTGAGAAAAAGAAAGTACCATGACTCCACTCTCCATTTCCATTACAACAGGCTGAGAAAGATTCATGTTTAAAATTCAAAGGCTGTGGTTGAATTTTATAGAAATACATGTTTTTAAAAGTCCCAGCCGTTGGTTCATCAGTTCACTTTTATTTGTGTCTTTTTTGTATTTATTTTCATCATATACTCCTGGGGAAATAAGGCAAAAATTAATCTCCAAAAACCTTTTTTTATCAAGGGTTTTTACTTCATTTATTGAAATCCTGAAAACTCCAATCAACATCAATAAATGAGTACATGAAATTGGACCAGCTAATTTTGGTTCACATATGTCTATAATTTAGTAACAAGTTGGGGAAAAGATAGAATGAGGAACAGAGAGAATTAGAACTTGGTGATTTAAATGCAAGATTAATGGTTATCAATGGTAATAAAAGACTTCATATCAAATTAAATGAATGAATAAATGACCATGAGACTTTTAAGACTATACTCTTCTTAGCCAGTCCATTCTTCATATTCTTCACAAACATTTTTAATTTACCTTCACAAACATTTTTAATAATACAAATCACCATTCAATGAAATACAGTGGAAATAAAACATGCCTAAAAATCTATTTATGCTTGAGTTTGAGTTTATGTTGAGTTTATAGACAGAAACTGTCTATAATGTTTATGCCACTGAAAGCAAAACAAACATCTGTTTCTTTATTAATAGCATTATCCCCTTTAACTAGCAGCCTAAACATTCTTTCTCTATTTTCTCCTTCTAGGAGAAGCATTATATGTTTCATATTCAAAGCTAGGGGAAGCATACTGAAAACACCAACAAATATAGAAAGACAGGATTGGCCACTTTAAAAAGGCAAAAATAAAAATGCAGAAAATCAAAAGTTTAACTCCCTCCTTTTATGTCCTCTATGAGTAATATAGCACTAATAGAATGCAGGGAAAAATGCACTCTCTTGGTGTCTTAATTGAGTATTGTCTAGCAGTTCTTTTCATAAGGCTTGTAAAAAATGCTCCCTCTGGTAACTTTAAATTCATTTTTGTAATTAGCATTTAGTTGTATCTTTGAAAAGAAACCAGCTTCTTTTTGCCTGCCAACAGCAATTTTCAGCTCAGCAGATAAAAATTAGGTCCTGTGCATTAAAGCCAACAGATCTGATGTCAAGAAGGGAATATTGCCCTCATTTTATCTGGAAAATTAATTTAATTTGTTCTCAATATGATATTTGTTTATTTATGCATTCAAACACTATTTGTATATACTTTTAACAAAAATATAGATCTTATGCTTAAATGCTAAAGATTAAATGGAAACAATTATTTGGAATACATAGGCAATCTATTCTAAATAATTTTCCTAGAATACTGAATACCTATGTACAAATTTCCTTCAAAATAAAATGGGATATATATTTACTGAAAAAAAAAGAAACTAAAAAATTTCCATATAAATTTTCTAGCTTTTGAAGCATTCTAGATACCTAAGCAATCAAATTACAAATGTTGTGCTCTGTGTTCACCCCTTAGATAGGTGATGGTGTTGTTTAAAACATGACATAAAAGTTGCACGTAGAGAGAGAAAAAGATGGTGGGGAGTAGGTGGATGTGGAGCGCATCTCTCCATGGATTCATCAGGAATACACCCTCAGACACAGAAGTGCATGCAGAACACCTGCTGGGAGAGGGCAGGAGTACCTGACCAGGGAAAATAATATATAGACCTATGCAAAACTTGGTAGGATGAAGGAACTAGGGGGAAAAACAGGAGTGTTAATAGGGCTAGACCTGCCCTTCGCGGGTGGGGGAGGTGAAGCAGGGGTCTGATCCCCACATCCGAGCAATTGTCTGAGTCAGAGGAGAAACATGTAAGGCTGAGAGTGAAACAGCTGATCTGTGGTAGCCTAAATGGAATGAGAATCAGACGGTCCTTGCCGCAGCCATACATATCCTGGACAGGAAGGCAGATCCCCTGGAAGGCGCAGCAGCTGGAGTTAAGGGACTGTGGAGTCATCCTAGGGTGAGTGCTGCTGCTGACTGTGGAGAGATGGATTGAAGGGATGGGATGGAGCAGACTGTGGTGGGAAATGCTTGTGGAGGAAAGCTGGGCAGCCATGAAAGGAAGGCAATACTGCTAAGTCATGCATAAGAAGTGGAGCCGTTACCATAGCTTCTCTCCCCCAACACTCCAGCATCAGCAGCTGAACAGTAGAGAGGCTGGCCCATCAAACTGCCTGAAGCACTGAACTACAGAGTAGCACCGCACACAGGGTGCCCCTATACGTGTCTGACAAGCCAAACAACATAGAAGGACCCAAGGCAAGGGAGCCCTCTAAGTGCCTGAATGGGCAGAGCTATGGAGAAAGACTGGCCAAAGGGGACTTCTGATCACCAGCTACAAGAGGCTTGAAAAAAGACTCTGATAGAGCCATAACTACTGTGGCAGAGACAGTCCATGTCCCTGCACACTTGGCACCACCAGGGTCCCCACAAGCCAAGCAGCTGTGCCACCTTCACTCTCAACTCACTGGGGCAGAGCTGCCAGAAGCAGAAAAACCCTCATGTCTATGCACACAGTGTTGCTTCAGTCCAACTCTTTGTGACCCTGTAGACCACGGCCTGCCGGGCTTCTCTGTCAGGACAGGGGTTCTCCAGGCAAGAATACAGGAGTGTATTGCCCAGTACTGGTTGCCATACCCTTCTAGAGCACTACATTTCCTGCTGCCCTAGCCGCCAACTCCTCTGAGTACCTAGCGCTGCCAGAACCCCTGCGACCCAAGCAGCTGCACCACCTCCACACCTGGCCCTCACAGGGACAAACCCAAACCCTCCAGGGCAGCCTCAGGAGCAAACCCCAGTGGCTGACCCACATGCAGAGGTGGAAATAAAACTAAAATTGAAGCCCGGGGCAGTGTGCCTAAGGAGGAAGACCCAAAACCTTCCTACCAGCTGTACAAGCTGAAGATTAAATCCACATGATCAACTAGGCAGACTCAGTCTCTATGGAATATTTAAAAAGTCATTGAGAGCTCCCACCAAAAAAATAAATAAATAAAAAATACTAGTTCTGATAGCTGTGGACATTGGAAGCAAGAACACAAAGGAGTAGGACCAGATTAGAATCTGAGCTGTCCTCACAGCAGGTCCAGAGATAAAACAGAGTGCTGAAGGGCATCCTAGAGAGCTTAGGCAGACTGTCACTCTCAGCAAGGGAAAGGATTCTGACAGCAGTTGACTCAAGAAAAACATTTACTATTCTTATGTTTTGTCTCCTTCTGTAGATTCTTTTGGATTTTTTCCCTCTGCCCCCACTTGTAGTTGTCAATTTTATTGACGCTATGAAATCTAATTAAGCTTTTGAGCTTCTTTTTTTTTCTCTTTTTTTAATCAGTCAGTCACATTTTTTATTGTTGTTATAAACCGCTGTCTCTGTGTTGGGCTTTTGCAGTTCTGGGGAATTTTCCTTCTCTCTCTCTCTCTCTCTCTTTTTTTAAATTTAGTTTTTAATTTTTAAACCTATTATTTTTTCTACATTTATTCCTTTGGTTGCTTTTCCTACTGTTCTTTCCCCTTGCAGTTAACCTTTAATGTATATAAATCTTCTTTGCTACTGCTGCTGCTTCTAAGTCACTTCAGTCATGTCCGAATCTGTGCGACTCCATAGACGGCAGCCCACCAGGCTCCCCTGTCCCTGGGATTCTCCAGGCAAGAACACTGGAGTGGGTTGCCATTTCCTACTCCAATGCAGGAAAGTGAAAAGTGAAAGTGAAGTCGCTCAGTCATGTCTGACTCTTAGTGACCCCATGGACTGCAATCTTCTTTATCTACCTCTATTTAACTTTGCATATCTATCCTTCCTTCCTTTTTTTGTTTCTTTCCTCTCAAAATATTTGTTAGTTCTATTTTCATTGCTTTATTCTTCTATTGGCACCTTGCTTTAGTTTTGTTTTCAGTTTGTGCTTTAGTTAGTTTTTACCTGGCAGATACAATTTTTGGTTCCCTTTATTCACCAGGTCAATCTATTGTACTTTATTTTTGTTGAGCTGTTTTGATTTTGCTTGTGGGTGTATATGTTTATGTGTATATTCCATTATTTTAATTATAATTTGCCTCATTTTGTAACTGCCATTTGTCTGGGCTTCATCTTTGGTTTCTCATTTTTGGATATTTGCTTTAATCTAACTTAATGCCATAATAAACCACTTGTGGAATCTTCATTCCTGACCAGAGATCAAGCCTTGAGCCTTTGGAGTGGGAGCACTGACTCCAAGCCCTAGACTACTGGAGAACTAACTCTAAGGAGTCTTAAATAGTGAGAACTCACACTAAGGAAACCACTTGAATACAAGACCAGGCGTCACCCCATCACTACCGTTGCACCCTGTACAGGATGCCTCACCTAAATAACAAAATAGAAATACAAACCCAGTCATCAGCAGACAGGAT
Source organism: Neotragus moschatus (assembly GCA_006410615.1). Lineage (NCBI taxonomy): Eukaryota > Metazoa > Chordata > Mammalia > Artiodactyla > Bovidae > Neotragus > Neotragus moschatus. The sequence continues at coordinate 5,493 of SJYA01003437.1, forward strand.
TACCACCTCACTCAGTCTTGCCCATCAGAGGAAAAATAAACAAACAAACAAAAACTCAGCACAAATCTCACCCTACAGGAAGCTTACCCACACCACTGGACCAACCTTAGGAGGGCAGAAACCAAAAGGAAGAAAGACTTCAGCATTGAAGCCTGGGAAAAGGAGACCTCTAACACAATTAGTTAAAAACAATAATAATGAAAAGGCAGAGAAATACTACACAAATGAAGAAACAAACTAGAAACACAGATGTTCAAACAAATAGAGAGGAAATAGGGAAACTACCTGAAAAGGAATTCAGAATAATGATGGTACAGATTAAAAAAAAAAAAAAAAAAAAAAAACTTGAAAACAAAATAGAGCAAGTGCAAGATTCAATTAACAAAGACATAAAAGAATTAAAGAATAAGCATACAGAGACAAACAGCACAATTACTGAAATTAAAAATACTCTAGAAGGTAACAATAGCAGAATATCTGAAGCAGAAGAACGAATCAGTGAGCTGGAGGATAAAATGGTGGAAATAACTTCTGAAGAATAGAATAAAGTAAAAAGAATGAAAAGAACTGAAAATAGTCTCAGAGACCTCTGGGACAATATCAAACAAACCAACATCCAAATTAAAGGGATCCCATAAGAAGAAGAGAAAAACAGTGTGTATGAGAAATTTTTTCAAGAGATTAAACTTGAAAATTTTCCCAACATGGAAAAGGATATAGTCAATCAAATCCAAGAGGCACAAAGAGTCCCATACAGGATAAACCTAAGGAGAAACAGGCCAAGATACATACTAATCACACTAACAAAGATTAAACACGAAGAAAGAATATTAAAAGCAACAAGGGAGAAGCATCAAGTAACATACAAGGGAAATCCCATATGCTTAACAGCTGATCTTTCAGCAGAAATTCTGCAGACCAGAAGGAATGGCAGGACATATTTAAAGTAGTGAAAGAGAAAAATATATAACCAAGATTACCGTACCCAGCAAAGATCTCACTCAAAATTGATGGAGAAATAAAAAGCATTTCAGATAAGCAAAAGTTAAGAGAATTCAGTACCACCAAACAAGCTTTACAACAAATGTCAAAGGGACGTATATAGTCAAAAAATACAAGAGAAGAAAAAGACCTACAAAATCCAGCCCAAACAATTAAGAAAATGGCAATAGGAACATATATATTCATAATTACTTTAAATGTAAATGGATTAAATGCTCCAATCAAAAGACACAGACTTAATAATGAGTTCAATGAAATATATATATAAATACTCATGCTCACTGGGAGAACAAAGGAACACAGAGAGAATAAATAATCAGAAAATATAAAAAGAAACCAATTATACATGTTTCAACGCCATTCTCATACAGGAAATGAATCGCCAGTCTAGGTTCAATGCAGGATACAGGATGCTTGGGGCTGGTGCACTGGGATGACCCAGAGGGATGGTATGGGGAGGGAGGTAGGAGGGGGGTTCACGATTGGGAACACGTGTACATGAATCCGTGGCAGATTCATGTTAATGTATGGCAAAACCAATACAATATTGTAACGTAATTAGCCTCCAACTAAAATAAATAAATTAAAAAAAAAAGAAACCAATTTGGGCTGCAATATACAGTAATGGAAATAAAAAACACACTATAAAGAATTAACAGCATATAAGGTGATACAAAAGAACACATATACAACCTGGAGGATAGAACAGTGGAAATCACAGGATTACAACAACAATAAGAGAAACNACCAATACAATATTGTAACGTAATTAGCCTCCAACTAAAATAAATAAATTAAAAAAAAAAGAAACCAATTTGGGCTGCAATATACAGTAATGGAAATAAAAAACACACTATAAAGAATTAACAGCATATAAGGTGATACAAAAGAACACATATACAACCTGGAGGATAGAACAGTGGAAATCACAGGATTACAACAACAATAAGAGAAACAATTTATTGAGGCTAGTTTGAGAGCCCTCCAAGACAACATTGACCATGCTAACATTTGCACTATAGGTGTCCTAGAAGGAGAAGAGAGAGGAAAGAGACAGAAAATGTATTAGATAAAATCATGACTGAAAACTTCCTTAACCTGAGAATGGAAATAGGTATCCAGGGCCAGAAATCAGGGTCCCAAACAAGATGAACCAAAAGAGACCCACACCAAGTCAAATAATTACAATGGCAAACATTAAAGAGAATTTTAAAGGCAGCAAGAAAATAAAAAAATCACAGAAAAGTGAATGTTCATAAGACTGTTAGCTGATTTTTTTTTCAGCAGAAACTTTTCAGGACCAAAGAACAAGCTATGATATTTTAAAAGTGCTGAAAGAAAAAAGCATACAACTAAGGATACTCTACCCACTGAGATAGAATTCTCAGGCAGGCAAACACTAAGAGTTCATCATCACAGAACCAGTCTTACAAGGAATATTAAAGTATCTTCTTTAAGCAAAAAAGAAAGAGCCATAAACAGAAAGAAAGAAAATAAATGAAGAAAAAATGGTAATTATATAGTAAAGTCTTTCTCATTCTGCTATTTTCCTCTATTTCTTTGCATTGATCGCTGAAGAAGGCTTTCTTTTCTCTCCTTGCTTTTCTTTGGAACTCTGCATTCAGATGTTTATATNAGAAGGACAAGCTGGAATCAAGATTGCCAGGAGAAATATCAATAACCTCAGATATGCAGATGACATCACCCTTATGGCAGAAAGTGAAAAGGAACTAAAAAGCCTCTTGATGAAAGTGAAAGAGGAGAGTGAAAAAGTTGGCTTAAATGTCAGCATTCAAAAAACTAAGATCATGGCATATGGTCCCATCATTTCATGGGAAATAGATGGGGAAACAGTAGAAACAGTGTCAGACCTTTTTGGGCTCCAAAATCACTGTAGATGGTGACTGCACCCATGAAATTAAAAGACACTTACTCCTTAGAAAGAAAGTTTATGACCAACCTAGATAGCATATTGAAAAGCAGAGACACTACTTTGCCAACAAAGGTCCATCTAGTCAAGGCTATGGTTTTTCCAGTAGTCATGTATGGATGTGAGAGCTGGACTNTTTTGGGCTCCAAAATCACTGTAGATGGTGACTGCACCCATGAAATTAAAAGACACTTACTCCTTAGAAAGAAAGTTTATGACCAACCTAGATAGCATATTGAAAAGCAGAGACACTACTTTGCCAACAAAGGTCCATCTAGTCAAGGCTATGGTTTTTCCAGTAGTCATGTATGGATGTGAGAGCTGGACTGTGAAGAAAGCTGACGCCAAAGAATTGATGCTTTTGAACTGTGGTGTTGGAGAAGACTCTTGAGAGTCCCTTGGACTGCAAGGAGATCCAACCAGTCCATTCTGAAGGAGATCAGCCCTTGGATTTCTTTGGAAGGAATGATGCTAAAGCTGAAACTCCAATACTTTGGCCACCTCATGCAAAGTGTTGATTCACTGAAAAAGACTCTGATGTTGGGAAGGATTGGGGGCACGAAGAGAAGGGGACAACAGGGGATGAGATGGCTGGATGGCATCACTGACTCGATGGACATAAGTTTGAGTGAAATACAGGAGTTGGTGATGGACAGCGAGGCCTGCCATGATGCTATTCATGGAGTCACAAAGAGTCCGACACAACTGAGCGACTGAACTGTACTGAACTGATAGTAAACTCAGTAGATCAAAACTTTAAAAAGCTAATACACAGGGTAAAAGACAAAAACCATAAAATCATCTATAATAAACAGTTGAAATCAATATAAAGATGTAAAATATGACATTAAAAACCTAAAATTCTAGAGGGAAGCATAAAATGTAGATCTATCAGACTGTGTTTCAACTCAGATAGCTGTCAATGTAAAAGAACCATATAGATATATACTTATTAGCTATAGATATATAGGTTAACATACATAAACCTCATGATGTGCATGATCCACAAATCAAATTCTGCAATAGATGCCCCCCCAAAAAAGAGAAAGGACCCAAAAACAGAAAAGAAAATCAAACTGAAAAATAAGAGACTAGAAGAGAATTACAAAAACAACCAGAAAATAAGGAACAAAATTGCAGTAATTGTGTATCAATAATCAACTACAAAGTGAAATGTCAGAAAGATAAAAACAAATATCACATATTAATGTATATATGTGGAAATTAGAATGTGACAGATGAAGCTATTTCCAGGACAGAAATGAGAGAGAGAGAGAATAGACATGTAGGCACAGGGTGAGGGGATGAACTGGGAGATTGGGACTGATGTATATGCACTGCCTTGTGTAAAATGGACACCTAGTGGGAACTTGGGAGTTTAGGTCAGTGCTCTGTGATGACCCAGAGGGATGGGACTGGGTGAGGAGGGGAATGGGAGGAAGGTACACAGGGAGAAGGGTGTGTTTGTGTGTGTGTGTCTGTATATATATAGCTGATTCACTTCATTGCACAACAGAAACACAACATTGTAAAACTACTATAGCCTAATAAAAATGTAAATGAACTGAGTGCTCCAGTCAAAACATAGCTATCTATATGCTGCCTATGAGAGATAGCATCAGAGTTAAAAAACACAGAGACTAAAAATGAGAGTATAAAAAAGGGTATTGCATACAAGTGCAAATGAAAATAAAGCTGGGGTAAAAATACTTATATCAGACAAAACAGACTTTAAAACAAAGTCTACAACAAAAGATAAAGAGTATTATATAATGATAAAGTGATAAATCCAAAGAAAGGATGTAACATTTGTAAACACATATAGACCTAATATAGGAGTACATAAATATATAAAGCAAATATTAATAGACATTATGGGAGAAATAGACAACAATGAAATAACAGTAAAGGACTAATACCCCACTTACATCAATGTATAGATCATCAAGACAGAAAATCAATAAGGAACCAATAACCTTAAATGACACATTAGCACAGATAAATACACATGCACACACACACACACACACACACACATATACATTTATATAAAACTTTCCATCCAAAAGCAGCAGAACACATTCTTTTCAAATAGACATAGAACATTCTCCAGAATAGATCATATGCTAGGCCACAAAACACGTCTCAACAAATTTAAGAAAACTGAATTCACATCAAGCATATTTTCTGATCAGAATGAAATGAAACTAGCGATGAAGAAAACTGCAAAACACACCAATAGATGATGACTAAACAACATGATTCTAAAGACTCATGAGTCAACATGAAATCAAAGAGGAAATTAAAAAAAAAAAAATGGGGACAAATGAAAATAGAAGCATACCTATGTTCCAAAATCTATGAACACAGTAAAAAGAGTTCTAAAGAGTGAAGTTATAGTGATACAAGCCTACCTCAAGAAAGAAAATCTCAAATAACCTAACTTTCTACCTAAAGGAATTAGAAAAAGAAAAAAGGCCAAACTTAACAAAGGAAATAAAATAATAAAGATCAAAGCAGAAATAAAAGAGACCAAAGAAATAGCTTTAAAAATTCAGTGACACTAAGAGCTGCTTTTCCTAAAAAAAAAAATATCTTTTTAAGTTGATAAACCATAGTCTGACTTACCAAGGGAAAAAGAGAATTAAAATAAATAAATTCAGAAATGGGAAAAGAGAAATTATAACCGATTTCAAAGAAATAGAAATAATCATAACACTATTAACAACTATATACTAACAAATTGGGCAATCTAGAATGAGTAAACTCCTAGAAACATAATTTCCAAGATTGATTCAGGAAGAAAAAAAAAATTTGAACAGACTGCCAATGGGAATGAAACTGAATCAGTAGTTAAAAAAACTCCCAACATTAAAATCACAGGACCAGATTGCTGCACAGAGGAATCCCACCAAATATTTAAAAGAGTGAATACCCATCATTCTCAACTTAGTCCAAAAAATTAAAGGTAAGGGAACACTTACAACACACTCCATCATTACCAAAATCAAACAAAGATCCTAAGAAAGAAAATATATGCCAGTATCAGTGATGAACATACATGCAAAAATCCTCAACAAAATATGAGTAAATCAAGTGCTATAATACATTAAAAGGATCATACCTTATACATTATCCCAAGAGGGATTTATTCTAGGGATGCAGAGAAGGTTCAACATTTGCAAGTCAAGCAACATTTTACACCACATTAAAAAAACATAGAACAAAAACCACGTAATCTCAATAGATGCAGCAAAAGCATTTGACAAAACTGAACATCCATTTGTGATAAAAATTCTCAAGAAATTTTCTATAGAGGGAAGCACATCTCAAAATAATAAAGGCCATTTATGACAAACCCAAGGGTAACATCATAGTGATGAAAAACTGAACGCTTTCCCTCCAAGATCGGGAACAATACAAGGAGCCTACTCTTGCCACTTATATTTAGTATGGTGTTGCAAGTCCTAGCCACAATAATCAGACAATTTTTTAAAAAGGCATATAAATTGGAAGGGAAGAAGTTGTCACTAGGTACAAATGCCATGGTACTATATATAGAAAATACTAAAAACCCTACAAAAAATCTATTGCAATAAGTGAATTCAGTAAAATTGTAGGGTACAAAATTAGTATACAAAATCTGTTGCATTTCTTTAAATGAATAATGAACCATCAGAAGGAGAAATTTTTAAAATGTTATTTACAATTACATCACAAATAGTAAAATACCTATGAATAAATCTAACAGGTAAAAGAGCTGTAATCTGAAAACTGTAAGACACCGATGAAGGAAGTTAAACATTCTAGTAAACGGAAAGATAAACCATGTTCATAGATTTGAATATTAATATTATTAAAATGTCCGTACAACCCAAACTACAGATTTAATGCAAACTCTATCAAAATACAATCACATTTTTCACAGAACTAGTATAATCCTAGAATTTATGCAATGGTAAAATGCTCTGAATAACCAAAGCAATATTGAAAAAGAATAAAGATGGAGGTACAGTGCTCCCCAACTTCAGACCATAATAGCGTTAGTGTTAGTCCCTCAGTCGTGCCCGACTCTTTGCGACTCCATGGACAGCAGCCCTCTGTCCATGAGATTTTCCAGGCAAGGATACTGGAGTGGGTTGCCATTTCCTTCTCCAGGGGATCTTCCCAATCCAGGAATCGAACCTCGGTCTCCTGCACTGCAGGCAGATTCTTTACCAACTGAGCTACAAGGGAAGACTCAGACCATAATACAAAGCTATGATAATCAAAACAATGTGAAACTGCCACAAAAACAAATACATAGATCAACAGAATGGAAGAGAGCCAAGAAATAAATCCACGCACATATTTTCAATTAATCTATAAGAAAGCAAGCAAGGATATAGAAGGCAAAAATGACAGTCTCTTCAAACAGTGGTACTGAGAATCTAAACAGCTAGAAGTAAAAGACTGAAACCAGAACACTGATTTCANGCAGGCAGATTCTTTACCAACTGAGCTACAAGGGAAGACTCAGACCATAATACAAAGCTATGATAATCAAAACAATGTGAAACTGCCACAAAAACAAATACATAGATCAACAGAATGGAAGAGAGCCAAGAAATAAATCCACGCACATATTTTCAATTAATCTATAAGAAAGCAAGCAAGGATATAGAAGGCAAAAATGACAGTCTCTTCAAACAGTGGTACTGAGAATCTAAACAGCTAGAAGTAAAAGACTGAAACCAGAACACTGATTTCACACCATATGTAAAATAATCTTAATTAAATTAAAAATATTGATTTTAAAACCTAAAACCATAGAACCACTAAAAGATAACATAGACAGTACCCTCTTGGACAACAGTCTAACAAATATACTTTTTTGGCTCTGTTTCCTCAGGCAAGGGCAACAATAATAGAAAGACAATCAAAAATGATCTAATCAAACTAAAAAGCTTTTGCACAACAGAGAGGGTCATCATCAAAAGAAAAAGGCAACCTACTGAATGGGGGAAAATGTTTTTATTTATTATCTAAAATTTATAAAGAATTCATACAATCCAGTATAAAAAAAATTCAGTTAAATAATGGGCAAAGGATGTGAACATTTTTCTAAGGCAAACAGATGGCTAGAGGTAAATGAAAAAGCGTTCCACCCCTAGTCGTGATGGAGGTGTACATCAAACCCACGATGAGATATTACCTCAAATTCTTATTTATATGCATTCAAAAACTCTGCAAGAATGCAAATTGCATTAACAGTTACTTATGAGAGAGAACTTGTGATAGCTAAAAAATAAATATTCATGATGTTTTAAAAATTTACAATGAGCTTGTATATTTTCATATAGGCATCATGTTTAAAAATGAAATAATTCAGAATTAAGCACAAGAAAGGAGGATTAATTTCACTCAGGAAATGGACTAGCATCTATAGGAAAAGTAAAAGGAGATTTTGTGACATACAGGGACAATGACAAAACAATGAAACAGATACTAAAAAGACTCAGGTTCACAGTGCACATAATAATTTTTAGAAAATTTTTCCAGGAAGTATACTGGGTGTTGCTATTTATCCATTTGGAATTTTGAAATGAACATTTGTAGTCCTACGTAGGATACCACAAGCTTGGTGCTGAGTTATATTTAAAATTTTTAATTAAATGTTTTTAATCTAAGAGAGGGAGTGATTTAAAGAAATCTTGAGATAAATTCTGAGTTTTCTTAATGTGAATATATCTATTATTTAAAATAGATTATTTCTATGACTTAAGGACAGAATTTCCTATACTGTGCTCTGAATAAGTTTAGTGTGTACCATGAAAATAATTAATGCTGATGCTATGTTTTTCTGCCAAAATTTATACTAGAAAAACATGTGAAAAAGCAATTACACAAGTGTTATTTTAATTGCGAAATAATCTTCCTTTTAGAAACAGCTGAAATAATCCTGGGGGGTATTTGCTTTATGCTATGAGGTAGGGGCAACATTTACCAGCTGACTTCTATGCTCATGTTGGCACAACTTGAAATTGCCTACACAAAATCTGTTCTCCTTGCTTTCCTTGCCAGAAGAAACCTGGCTTTGTTACGGTGCCCACAGCTCAGCTACAACTGATTCTCAACTCCTCTGCAGCTAGCAATGAAATAGTAACAGAGCTTGGATCAGTGAGGTGCAAGGAAATGTCCATTAAATATTAGCTTCCAGAAAGATGTTTTCCTGGTGTAAAGGAAAGACTTAGCTGGTTTGTACTTTTTGCTTTTGTTCTCCTTTGCTCCTGCCTGAGACACAGATAAGACATCTGTAGCAGCCAGCCTGTGAGCATAAGGGAAAAGTCACATGCTAAGAATGGTAGCCCAAAGAGCCAGACAAGGTTGCTGCTGCTAAGTCACTGCAGTCGTGTCCGACTCTGTGATCCCATAGGCGGCAGCCCACCAGGCTCCCCCATCCCTGGGGTTTTCCAGGCAAGAACACTGGAGTGGGTTGCCACTGCCTTCTCCAATGCAGGAAAGAGAAAAGTGAAAGTGAAGTCGCTCAGTAGGGTCCTTGATATCATAACATTGCTGCACCAGTGCTGGTCTGCTCATCTTCAAATTTCTTATTATAGGAAAAAGCTAGTAATCCATTGCTGTCAGATTTCTGTTACAAGCAGTCTATTGCAATCCTACTGTATAATCATATATCTTCTGATTTGTTACCATAAATGTCACATGCCTTTCCACATAATTTGAGTACATGTATATTACATTAAGCAATGTGTATTCAAAATTAAGCAATTTTACAACACTACAATAATATATCTGTCATCTTGGTCTGATCTGTGTTAATGTAAATGTTATATTTATATTAAAGTTAGGAATGTTAAATTTATACTGAAGTTAACTCAGTATAACTGAGATCACATAGTCTGCACTCTTATAGGTCATTCATTACTATAAATTCAATCAGAAGTTAGTCATTTTAAAATACTCCAAAATTATTCTTGCTACTTTTATCTATAATCTTAATAATCCATTCTTGAGAACACTTAATCTGCTTATCCAAGAGAGTGAAAAAGTGTCATTTGGTTCTATTTACCTCAAAAGGAGGAGACAGATTAAAAAGAGAGAAAGAAATGAGTATAATTATATCCTCTCTGAGATTGTGAACTGGATTTAGGAACTAAAATTGAAAAATCTACTTTATATACTTGTCATCACATTGTAGAAGAAAAATATGATAATATCAACTGGAATTTAGATAAGTCTCTTAAAGGAAGGGTTGT
>SJYA01003437.1:16255-31155 GCA_006410615.1 Neotragus moschatus
CATGAGGGCAATACCCCAAAGATTTCCATCTCGTCTCATGGCACTTAGCATGTGCAGGTAACAAATCTCAAGCCAAGACTGTTTTTATAAATACAAGCTTTAAAAGAGCATCTTGTATGGAGCCTTAAAATGCAGCTCAATATCAAAAGAATAAGATTAAAGTGAGCCCCAGTGGGACTGCTGGCTTCTGCTGATTATCAGCTGTCAAGGCAGCAAACTTCAGGATTGTATATTGCTTCTTGTCCTTAAAAAATGCCTAGTTTGAGAAAGAATGTATGTTTTTGTTTTACCTTTGTTCTGGTACAGAAAGCCTATTCTAAGTGTATTCTCCATTCACTACTATCTACAGTCCTCAGGGAAACAAAATTTTGAAGTAGAATGAAAGGATTCTGTTATGTCCACTTCAGTGTTCCCTTACCTACAGCAGCTTCTTTGGGTGACCTGTGTACTGCTGCTGCTGCTAAGTCGATTCAGTCATATCTGACTCTGTGTGACCCTATAGACAGCAGCCCACTCGGCTCCCCTTTCCCTGGGATTCTCCAGGCAAGAATACTGGAGTGGGTTGCCATTTCCTTCTCCAATGCATGAAATTGAAAAGTAAAAGTGAAGTCGCTCAGTCGTGTCTGACCTGTGTACTATCCTTCCTTAAATTCAACTCACCTCCATGCTATCTTAAATTCCTTATAATCTTAGCATTCTAAACCAACATACTAGGAAAATTGAAATGAAATATGTCCTCCAAACGATTGGTTTGCTTCCAAGCTAGAATATCAACATTTTTAAAAATCAACTATTAAGAATATAATACTTTACATGGTTAGTCTAGAATGTGAATAAGTGATGAATACAACTGTTGCTGCATTTTAGTTTATTTTATGTAAAAATGCACTTGGCCTTTTTGATAATTCTAATAGCTCAGTCCTTATTACCATCACAAATTAGCACTCATCAATATGCATGGTTATGCACTGTATATTGCTGAATATAAAAGTGCTTATCAATAATATCTTAATAAAATGCATCATTTCAAAGTAAAACATCTCCTGCCTCATGTGATAATCTTGCCTCAGATAAGCTTTTAAAATGACTAACTATAATCTATGAATATGTATAATCTACATATTAGTGTAATAGAAGTAACACTGTTGCCTCTGTTATAGGACACATTAAAGTTAATTTTACATTTCTGAGATTGTAGCGTTACAACAGAATGCCTGAGATCAGATAGAAAGGTCTAATTTCATGATATTTGAGGGAGGAAACACTGAAGACATTAGCCTCATAGCATATCTAAAGCCACCTCATTCTCTTCTTTTCTTTTTCAATACACTAGCTGTCTTTTACTTGGTTAACATCTATGTTCTGCACTTTCTAACACCATACACAAAAATGGATTAATGACATAAATAATGTGTCATTAATAATTATATAAATTGTATATTTGTTTATTATATTTATTATATAAATAATGTCATAATAATAAATTAATGACATAAGACCAGAAACTATAAAACTCCTAGAGGAAAACATAAGCAGAACACCCCCTGACATAAGTCACAGCAAGATCCTCAATGACCCACCTCCCAGAGTCATGGAAATAAAAACAGAAATTTAAAAAAATGGGACCTAAGTTAACTTAAAAGTTTTTACACAACAGAGAAAACTATAAGCAAGGTGAAAAGACAACCCTCAAAATGGGAGAAAATAATAGCAAATGAAACAACTGACAGACAATTAATCTCCAAAATATGCAAGCAGCTCAATACCAGAAAAATGAACAACCCAATCAAAAAGTGGGCAAAAGACCTCAACAGACATTTCTCCTAAGAAGACATACAGATGGCTAACAAACACATGAAAAGATGCTCAACATCACTCATTATCAGAAAAATGCAAATCAAAATCACAATGAGTATCATCTCACACCATTCGGAATGGTCATCATCAAAAAGTCTACAAAAAAAAAAAAATTCTGGAGAGGGTGTGGAGAAAAGGGAACCTTCTTTCACTGTTGGTAGGACTGCAAACTGGGACAGCCTCTATGGAGAACAGTGTGGAGATTTCTTTAAAAACTGGGAATAGACCTGTCATACAACCCAGCAATCCCACTGCTGGGCATACACACTGAAGAAACCAGAATTGAAAGAGTAACATGTATCCCAGTGTTCATTGCAGCACTATTTACAATAGCTAGAACATGGAAGCAGTGTAGATGTCCATTGAAAGATGAATGGATAAGGAAGTTATGGTACATATACATGATGGAATATTATTCAGCTATAAAAAGGAATGCATTTGAGTCAGTTCTAATGAGGTGGATAAACCTGGAGCCAATTATACAGAAATGAAGTCAGAAAGAGAAAGACAAATACTGTATATTAAAGCATATACATGGAATATAAAAAGATGGTACTGATGATCCTACATGAAGGCAACAAAGGAGACATAGATGGAAAGAACAGACTTTTGGACTCAGCGAAAGAAGGCTAGGGTGGGATGATTTGAGAGGACAGCATTGAAACATGTACCTTACTTATGTAAAACAGATGACCAGTGCAAGTTTGAAGCATGAACCAGGGCAGGAAAGCCAGTGCTCTGGGACATCCCAGAGGGGTAGGGTGGGGGGAGATGTGGGAGAGGGGTTCAGGATGGGAGTGGGGGGACACGATACACTTGTGGCAGATTCATGTTGATGTACTGCAAAAACTATCACGATATTGTAAAGTAATTATCCTCCAAATAAAATCATTTTTAAAAATCTATGTTCTGTTAAAATGCTCTTTTTCAGCTCCTGAACGACCATCTTTGACAATCAGTGAGTTCCACTTAGCTAGTTTTATTGCAACAGAGGACACAGCTCAAGTTTACATCCTTTTAGATCAGTATTTTTGTTTTATGTTTCTTTGCTATTCACACATTTCTGTAAAAATTCCTGAAAAAGTCTCTGGGATTCCAAGATACTGGCTTTACCAAGGAAGCGTGAGAGATCGTGCTTCATCTTGTGTGTCTCTTCTTTTAGTCCATCAAAGAAAACAGGTGAAACTGTAGAAAGCCACAAGTGGTAATGAGATTAGATTGCAAAACCATTATTTGTACATTTATATAAAATGCATACTATTTTTATGGAGTAGGTGATTTATAAAATACATATGTACTCTTTCCATTGGAAACAGTAGCTAGACCTAAAAATTCTCATCTTTATTTAAAAAACCCTAATGAGTAAAAGCAAATCCTCATTGGTATTCATATTTCTAAAAACTGAGGTGTGAAATACATCAGTAACGCTCCAGCAGGCTCTTTTATTCATTAGCCTTAAGAAAAAAATATTTTTTTAATAAAGATATCTTTCAAATGAAAAAGCTGGAGAAGTTACCTTGATTCTTCTCCTAGAACTCTTATTGATAAGATTACAACATAACTCATAGATAATAAGATTACAACTATTATAAAATTCAATGAACTATGCAACTAAGATAAACCAACTATGAATTTAGGCTACATAAGGGCTAGGGGTTTTCCCAAGGTCTACTTCCTTGAAAATTAATGAAAAGCTTAAAAAATTAACTGAAAAGTGGAAAGTGAAAATATTAGTCATTCAGTTATGTCCGACTCTTTGCAACCCCATGGACTATAGTCCACCAAACTTCTCTGTCCATGAAATTCTCCAGGCAAGAATACTGGAGTGGGTTGCCATTCCCTTCTCCGGGGATCAACCCAGGGATAGAACCTGGGTCTCCTGCATTGCAGTCAGATTCTTCACTGTCTGAGCCACCAGGAAAGCCTCCCTCCCCCCAGTCTCCCCACAAAAAAATAATCCTAATTCTGATTTTATTGCTATAATTTGAATGGAACAACACTAGTATATTTATAAGACACTTTAGAGTTTTTACTGAATATACTGAAGTAATCTTTATACTTTAATCTTAAAGAAGTTTTGTTTTTTTACCTTTTAAAACCACCCAGGTACTAATGCCACAATTCACAATCTTATAGACCATTATAATCAAACTGTAACCAGTTCTGTAATCAGCATTTTGTAAATAAATCACATGTAACAATCCAGGACAGTACATTTTACACACACATATATATGTATATATACACACACACATGCATACATGCACATATATATGTATACATAAAGAGAGTAAATATTTGTGTGTATATATATATATATAAAGATAATAAATTATTTTTCCCACCACTATGCTGCTACTGCTGCTAAGTTGCTTCAGTCGTGTCCGACTCTATGCGACCCCACAGACTCTACCATCTCTGGGATTCTCCAGGCAAGAACGCTGGAGTGGGTTGCCATTAAAGCCCCATGAAGGATTTTGTTTAGACCTTATTTTAATGGAGTAGTTCTCAACTTTCCCTTGCTATGTACTCCAAACACTTCATCCACATTAATTATTAACTATTTTTTAAAAATGTCTTAAAATGAGTTTCTAGGCCATGGTCAAAAGGATAGATAAATAACATTTATTTTCCTAGTTTAAATGGTGCTAACTAAGAAAATTGCTTTCTAAAAATATTTTATTTAAATCTATTCCCTGCATTAAATCATATGTATTTACTAAATTTCTCTTCCAATAAGTCCAGTTGAGCATGGTTAGAAACTCATCCTAAAGTCAATTATTTATATACAAATATATATCTTTATATATGTATATATATAATGCAATAATTTCTATATACAGTTAAAAATACGCAATCAGCTGATTTCTACAGTGATAAATCAAAAACCCTAGTAGCATTTAGAAATTATGTAGACAGTCTCTTTGTAATTAATTCTGCCAGAGATACTGACTTATGTAATTGAATTTCCAAGCTGGACATGGTTATCAACATTATATATAAGATTAGGAATATTTAATAACTTCTTATTCATGCTTAATAGTATACTAAGCATGAACAATGAGACCCAAAATAATTTTAAATACATATGGGTTTTAATAAAGTTTTGCATTAGCTATGTAAAAAATCATTAACCACTTAAATCATCAAAAATCTATCTAGAGAGTCAGTTTTTATAGTGGAGAACAGTTATATCTTTGTTTCTGATTATGCAAGAAAAGTAAGAGTTACACTGTCTAGAAAAATATATAGTAAAAAATAAACTTGCATATGCAAATTAATAGAAAGTACATTTATTTATAACTCTGACTACTTAATTTATGCATAGAGATAGTTGGAAAGTAGGCTTATACTTCCCAGAGATATGATAAACTGACAGGATCTTTTATTATATGTTATGAATGTTAATTTTCCCCACAGGGAAAACTAACACTTCTGATTAGCTAAGTAAATAGCAGGTGATGTGCAATTACAAAAGGTTCTCAGCTACAGCACTTTCCCTTTTCATACATAATAAAGGTTTAAAACATAAACATATTGCTCTACACACTCAGGAATAAAAATGAAATGGGACTTCAGAATCCAGCTTGTGTTTTAACTTTGCCACTAAGTAGCCTTGTGCTATGTAACTTAACTCTGATTGCATATTAGTTAAATGCATTATAACACCTCCCTTGGGGATTTTAAAGGGCGTTCAGAATTTCCAACAAGATGAATTCTGAAATAAACTTTTCTACCCAACTTCCATTAATGTAAGGACCATTCATCTTGAAAATTTATCATATACAGTAAAATCTGTATTTTTCAATATTATAATGATCCTTACATTTAAACAGATGAGAGAAAGGGACTATCTAGAGAGTTCCAGTGGGAAAAAAGGAAATCAGCCACTCTGCATTGTCTGATTCTGTGATTCTATCTATATTGCCCAAAGTTATTTCACACACATACATACACACTAAATATATGCATACACATTAATTGTATTAAAAAACATTCAATTCTATTACCTAATTTTGTGGAAATAACATCCGTATAAGCAAAGACATATTCAGTATTAATGTCATCTCATAGATAAATAACTAGATTTCATTTCTTGTGCAAATGTCAAACAGAATAATGTCAACCAGTGTATCAGAAAGGGAACTTTCTGATTCCCAGCTTACTGCTAATTTTCCTGCCTGGCTAGCGCTAGCACACAACTACGGTAGAAAACCTGCCACAGACATTCAGTGCAGCCAAGTAAAATCTTCATTAGAGAATCAAAGAGATGAGTTCAATTCACTTTGCTTTAGAGACAAAGCTCGCTGTCTTAGTTTGAATTCTCTCCTCCATTTTTTGCTTAATCAATTTCCATTTTCTTCTTGTAATGCCTATCAATAGCTTTCTTAAAAGGAAAGGGTTTGCTCCTACTGAACTTTTGCAGAATCTGTTAAGCATGGTACTAAGTTTGTAATTATTATACTTGCTTTTTTGAACTTTCTGCTATTTCTCATTTCACCAATTAAATTTCAATAATGGAAAGGTCAACGTTTATTAAATCTATCACTCTCCCAATCTTCTTTGCTGAAAAGCTCTCATACAATCTCCCATAAATGCTAGCTCTATACAGATCTGCTTCCTGTAAATTAAGTTTCTGGAGGATTTTAATGACTTTCAACCAAATATCCCAACATTTAGACAGTGAGAGGTATGAGTTAGCACTCAACAGATAATTAATGAAGACATAAATGTTCAACAAAGGTTTGTTCTATATTTTATCAAGCATTTCCTTAATTTAAATATTTTAAACAGGTAAAAATTTCTCTGCAAGAAAAATCTTTTGCTAAAGTAAGATAAAAATTAGGGATATAAGAAATGAAAAGGGTTTCTTTTCATTAACTTTGGAGGATTGTCTTGAAATTTTGCTTGTGAGAGAAGGATGAGCCAGTAAGCATAACTTATTGGAGAAAAAATGGTTAAAATAGCCAACTAAATAAAAATGCTGCATTGGTGATATTTGTGGATAACTGATACATTCAAATAATTTGTTCAAAATGTGTTTTGGAGTTGAAGAAAAATGATTTTATGATCAATTATGACCACTCAAGATCATACAGTATTTTTCTCATTTCATACCATAAGGAGAATAAAAATCAAATTCAAGCAGAAATGACAATGTGGTTTTCAGTATCTTTCCCCCAAGTAGCATAGTACCAAAAGAATTACTCAGAAAAGTTAGGAAGGGAGGGAGGAATTGGGGCAATAAGACTAGAAAGCATGCTTTGGGGGTGGGGAACCAGAAGAAAGACTATCAAAGATTCTATTTGGTCAGAACAGCCAAAAGATTAGTTTGGGTTCTCACCCTTCACCTTCAGACAGAGAGCAACAAGACAATTTTCTAAAAAAAAAAAAAAAAAAAAAAGTAAATCCATTATTTGGATTTAGTAATATATGGCTGTATTTAACACTCATACTGTGAAACAAAGCTGTTTTAATTAATCTTAAAGAAATTACTAAACTATGTATCTAAATTTTTCATTTTAAAAGCCCTAAAATATTTGCAAATCTGCTAGCTGCCTAGTTGTTATGACTCTTAAATTCACTTGTCTCTTTAGTAGCCTGTAGCCCAAACATGGCTGAAAATGTTGACAATAGTATGTTCTCTGTTGCTAACAGATGGAAGTCTATGGAGATCTGGGTTTGAACCCTTGGCTGGGAAGATCCCCTGGAGGAAGACGTGACAAACCACTCCAGTATTCTTAACTGGAGAATCCCCATGAACAGAAGAGCTGGGTGGGCTACAGTCCATGGAGTCACAAAGAGGTGGACATGACTGACTGACTAAGCACAGCATAAAAGGTGCTCTGTAAAGAGACTTTTCCCATTTGAAAAAAAAAAAAATCACAATAGGTTTTACTCAATGCTTATTTTAAAATAGATAAAGGTATCCTTGGTGGTTCAATGGTAAAGAATCCACCTGCCAATGCAGGAGTAGTGGGTTTCATCCCTGGGTAAAGAAGATCTCCTGGAGAAGGAAATGGCAACCCACTCCAGTATGTTTGCCTGGGAAATCCCATGGACAGAGGAGCCTGGTGGGCTAAAACCCATGGGGTCACAAAAGAGTCAGTCATAACTTACTGACTAAACAAAGTATATTACTTAGTATTTAGATATGAAAAAATAGATATACTAAAGGGCATGTTCTGTGAAAACCAACACCAAATTAGAAATAACAGCCCCCCCCCCCAAAAAAAGTCCTTTTCATTGTAGAGAACTGGAATGCAAAAGTAGGAAGTCCAGAGAAACAGGCAAGTTTGGTCATGAGTACAAAATGAAGCAGGGCAAAGGCTAACAGTTTCGCCAAGAAAATGCCCTTGTCATAGCAAAGACCCTCTTTCCAACAACACAAGAGATGACTCTACACATGGACATCACCAAGTGCTCAATACTGAAATCAGATTGATTATGTTCTCTGCCGCCAAAGATGGAGAAGCTCTACACAGTCAGCAAAACAAGAGTGGGAGAGGACTATGACTCAGATCATGAACTCCTTATTGCAAAATTCAGACTTAAATCAATAGAACATTGCAGATATGACCTAAATCAAACCCCTTACAACTACACAGTGGAAATGACAAATGGATTCAAGGGATTAGATCTGATAGACAGAGTGTCTGAAGAACTATGGATGGAGGTTCATAACACTGTATAGGAGGCAGTGATCAAAACCATCCCCAAGAAAAAGAAATGCAAAAAGGCAAAATGGTTGTCTGAGGAGGCCTTATAAATAGCTGAAAAAAAAGAAGAGATGTGAAAGGCAAAGGAGAAAAGGAAGATATACCCACCTGAATACAGAGTTCCAAAGAAGAGCAAAGACAGATAAGAAAGCCTTTCTAAGTGACCAATGCAAAGTAATAGAGGAAAACAATAGACTGGGAAAGACTAGAGATCTCTTCAAGAAAATTTGAGATAACAAGAGAAAATTTCATGCAAATTGGGGCACAGTAAAGGACAGGAACAGTATGGACCTAATAATAGAAACAGATTTTAAGAAGAGATGCCAAGAATACACAGAAGAACTATACAAAAAAGATCTTAATGACCCAGATAACCACAATGGTGTGATCACTCACCTAGAGCCAGACATCCTGGAATATGATGTCAAATAAACCTTAGGAAGCATCACTATGAACAAAGCTATTGGAAGTGATAGAATACCCACTGAACTATTTCAAATCCTAAAAGATGATAGTGTGAAAGTGCTGCACTCAATATGCCAGTAAATTTGGAAAACTCAGCAGGGGCCACAAGACTGAAAAATGTCAGTTTTCATTCCAATCCCAAAGAAAGGTAACGTGAAAGATGTTCAAACTACCACACAACTGAACTCATCTCACACACTAGTAAATTAATGCTCAAAATTCTCCAAGCTAGGCTTCAATAGTACATGAACCAAGAACTTTCAAATGTTCAAGCTGGATTTAGCAAAGGCAGAGAAACCAGAGATCAAATTGCCAACATCCGCTGGATCATATAAAATGCAAGAGAATTCCAGAAAAAGGTCTACTTCTGTTTCACGGACTATGCTAAAGCCTTTGACTGTGTGGATCACAACAAACAGTAGAAAATACTTCAAGAGATGGGAATACCAGACCACATTACCTGCCTCCTATATGCAGGTCAAGAAGCAACAGTTAGAGCCAGACATGGAACAATGGACTGGTTTCAAATTGGGAAAGGAGTTATGTCAACTGCATAACTGCATATTGTTACCTTGCTTATTTAACTTAAATGCAGAGTACTTCATGTGACATGCTTGGCTGGATAAAGCACAGTCTGGAATCAAGATTGCAGGGAGATATATCAATAACCTCAGATGAGCAATGACACTACCCTTATGGCAAAAAGCCATATGAGAAGAGGAACTGAATAGTCTCTTGATGAAAGTGAAAGAGAATAATGAAAAAGCTGGCTTAAAACTCAACATTCAAAAAATGAAGATCATGGCATCCAGTCCCATCACTTCATAGCAAATAGATGGGGACACAATGGAAACAGTGAGAGACTTTATTTTCTTGGGCACCAAACTCACTGCAAATGGTGAATGCAGCCATGAAGTTAAAAGACACTTGTTCCTTGAAGAAAAGCTATAACAAACCTAGACAGTTTATTAAATAGCAAAGATATTTCTTTGCTGACAAAGGTCTGCAGAGTCAAAGCTATTTTTCCCAGTAGTCATGTATAGATATAAGAGTTGGACCATAAAGAAGGCTGAGCACCAAAGAATTGGTGCCTTTGAACTGTGGCGTGGAGAAGACTCTTGAAGAGTCCTTTGGACTGCAAGGAAATGAAACCAGTCAATCCTAAAGGAATTCAATCCTGAATATTCATTGGAAGGACTGATACTCCAATACTTTGGCCACCCGATGCACAGAGCTGACTTACCAGAAAAGACCCTGATGCTGGGAAAGATCGAAGGCAGGAGGAGAAGGGGATGACAGAGGATGAGATGGTTGGATGGCATCACCGATTCAACTTATGTGAGTTTGAGCAAGCTCCTAAAGATGGTGAAGTACAGGGAGGCCTGGCATGTTGCTGTCCACGGGGTTGCAAAGAGTTGGACATGACTAACCAAATGAATAGCAACAAAAGGGCAACAACCCTGCCTATCTATGGGAAAGCCCCTATATGAAAGATAATGCCAGACAAATATAAAATATTCACTTAATAGAGGTATTTTAAATTCAATTTTTGACATTAGAAAGATAAAAATTGAGTAATCAATTTAAATTATTCAAGTTAATCAGAATTATTAAGATTCTAATGGGAAAATGTTCTTACATGTGCATACCCAGCTATATAAAAAACGAAGACCAATAAAAACCTCTGCTTGGTATATGTCAAGAAAGCTATATACCTACCTGGAGGTGGTAAGGGGTGCTAGTGAGTATGATGTAAGGCATTAGAGATTGACAGGAGTCATGAATAACTTCCTTGTTTAATATTTGGTTGGCCAAAAGGTTCATTTGGGTTTTCCTATAATATCTTCTGGAAAAACCAAATGAACTTTTTGGTCAGCCCAATAATCTTTGCTTATTTATTCACTATATGTACAACAACATCTATAGCAAACATCTTAATTGGAGACACAAAATATTTTCCATTGAGCTTAGGTAAAAAAAAAAAAAAACCTGCTTTGTCTGTTTTTGTTAATCACTATATTGGAGGTTTCAGCTAAGGCAGCAAGACAAGATAGAGCGATAAATTTTTAAGATGAAAAAAAATTAAAATACTATTGTTATTGTGATTGGATATACCTAGAATGCAGAAGGATCAAGAGATGAGTTATTAGATACTTAGGAATATAGCTCCTAGGAGATATGCAAAATGCTACAAAGAAAGGTATTAAATTTTAATGAAAGAAACATCTAATGCAGGTGTGGGGTGAGACATAAATCATGTTCATGGATTAGAAAGCTCAGCATTATTAAAGATGTCAGTTCTTTCCAATTTATAGATATGCAATCCCACACAAAATCTGAATACTTAAAAATATTTCTTTTTAGTGGAAAACTGATACTAAAACTTGTATGAAAACAAAATGGTCAGAAAATAGCAAAGAAACTTTGAAAGAGTCAGGAGGAGAGAATCTGCTTTATTGAAAGTCCAGATTTGTCCTAAAACTGTGGAAATGAAAGTGTAGGTCTGTCATAGAAAAACCAAGTGCAGCAAAATAAAAACAGATCTAGGTATCTATGAACACTTGATTAAAAAAAAAAAGAGGCAACATCATACAGCAGGGAGAGCAAGGTGGTCTTTTCAAGAATTGATGCTAAAACTGGAAAAAAAATAAAAGACCTTGCTTCATGTATAAACACACACAAAATTTAATGCTGATAGTAAAGCATCTATCAAGTATTTTGACACATTATCAACCAGAAGCTTGTACCCCAAATGTGTACATGCTTTCAAAACTGACAAGAAACAGAAAAAGAATCTAATAAAAAATGGCACAAAATGTGAGCAGGTACTTCACAAAAGAGAATGTCAGCAGAGCTAATAGATCCATAAAATGTTCCTAACCTCATTAATTATGCTGCTGCTAAGTCGCTTCAGTCGTGTCCGACTCTGTGTGACCCCAGAGACAGCAGCCCACCAGGCTCCCCGTCCCTAGGATTCACCAGGCAAGAACACTGGAGTGGGTTGCCATGGCCTTCTCCAATGCATGAAAGTGAAAAGTGAAAGTGACGTCGCTCAGTAGTGTCCGACTCTAGTGACCCCATGCACTGCAGCTCACCAGGCTCCTCCATCCATGGGAGTTTCCAGGCAAGAGTACTGGAGTGGGGTGCCACTGTCTTCTCCGTGAGCCACCAGGGAAGCCTACTATAAAGAGACATTTCTAAGTATAAAGACAAGTCAACTTAAAAAGTATCAGCNAGTGTCCGACTCTAGTGACCCCATGCACTGCAGCTCACCAGGCTCCTCCATCCATGGGAGTTTCCAGGCAAGAGTACTGGAGTGGGGTGCCACTGTCTTCTCCGTGAGCCACCAGGGAAGCCTACTATAAAGAGACATTTCTAAGTATAAAGACAAGTCAACTTAAAAAGTATCAGCAGATACATGCTTGACTTTATCTTATAATCTATAAACAATACATTAGAATATGTAATGAATCCATACTCCTTTTCAAAAGGAATAACCAAGATGAAAGTAGCAATAAAGTTATAAATTACAGTCATCAGTCAGACGAAATAATTATAGGGAAATACAAATTAAAACCACAATGATATCAGTATGAGTCCATCAGACTGGCAAAACTAAAATGTTTGACAATAGAAAATTTTCATGAAAAAGTGAATTCTTAAAAATGGCAATGGGAATAGAGTTTTTGTAAACTACTCCGAACAAAATTGGGCATTATTGCCTAAAACTGAAGATACACATATTCCCTTTTCTACTTCTGAATATATAGCCCACAGAAATGTATGCTTATAATGCCCCCAGATACATGGAAAAGAGTATAGAAAGTAGAAGTGTTCAAAATAGGTTCAAACAAGAAGTAATCAAATGCCCAACAATAATAGAATAGATAAACACAGTGTTTATACACAAACTATAAGATACTATGCAGCATTGGAAATGAACTAAAAACTCACCAAAACACACGGATGAATCTTAAAGGCATAATGTTGAGTAAAAGAAATCAGGTACTGTGAAAAATAGTGCATTGTACCATATGCATAAACTTAGAAAGAAAGTAAAAATAAACTATTATGTATTAGAGATGCTTAGAGAAAAAAAGTTATATGGCAAATAATAATAACACCTCACATTTAATGAGCATTTACTAAGTTTTTAAAGATCTTAAAGCCCTTACTTTAACACCTCTAAAAAGTGTATTTTGATACTTTTATATTAAAATAGTGACCTTAAGCTCATTTTTGGCAATGACCTTTTCCCTTGTCCTTTTCCAAATTCACCCTGACTCACTGCCATTTACTGTTTAATGCCATTTCTCTTGGCTGTTTTAAGCTATTTTATGGGATGACCTGAACATTTTCATGGTTTCAAAGTATGCATTTGCATGTTCTTCAACATTGCTCTTTGTTCTTTTCTATTTTTCATTTGTATCTTAGATGAGTAGCTCTTAGTTAAGAATAAAAAAACATGGAATAAAGGGGAGAAAAGGAAGGAGACAGGACAGCTAAACCGAGTTTGAATCAAAAGATCTGCCAAACTGACACTGCCATTACTAAACAAATCACACAGATTCATCTTTTGTTGGATTTAAGCTCTCCAGAGTGGAGTAAACTGCCAACCTAGGCGCTCATCATTCTGTGAAGCCAGCTTGGCAAGAAGATCCAAAATGATGAGTGATTTGGGTGTTGATTTATTCATGTGTGCTGTCCCTTCATTTGTATCCAACTCTTTGTGACCCCATGAACTGCAGCCCGCCGGGCTCCACTGTCTATGGGATTATCCAGGCAAGAATACTGGAGTCGGCTGCCATTTCCTTCCCCAGGGGATCTTCCCAACCCAGGGACTGAACCCACTTCTCTTATGTCTCCTGTATTGACAGGCATGTTCTTTACCACTAGCACCACCTGCAAAGCCCCTGATTTATTCATGGTGTGTGTGTGTGCTTAGTCTCTCAGTCATGTCCAACTACTTGCAACCCCATGGACTGTAACCCACCAGGCTCCTCTGTCCATGGGGATTCTCCAAGCAAGAATACTGAAGTGGGTTGCCATTTCCTTCTTCAGGGGATCTTCCCAACACAGGGATCAAACCCAGGTCTCCCACATTACAGGTGGATTCTTTACTATCTGAGTCAACAGGGAAGCCTCTCTACCTATAAAACAATAATAAATTCCTCAACGGTTTTATCTATGTTTCCTAGCACTTTCTTCCTAACACAGACCTTCTTCCCACTTGGTATGATCTCCACATATTCATGTATCTAGATGTGTTGTATAGATAAAAGCACAACCAAGAAATGCATGTTCAAGTCTGTTTTAGCATTGTATTAAATCTCTTCCCTCAAGATGACTGTGGTCATCAATTACTGGCCCATACTCAGTATGATTCAGAGATGTTTTGTCTTTCAGATTTACTAGTTCACTCATAATTTTTAATAAACTCTAATTTTATATACAGAAAACATTAACAATGTCCTTCCTTCAAACTTTCCATGACAAGGCACCTGTGGAATAAAAAGTAAGCAAGCTGTTTCCACACTACTAGCAATACTATTTATATCCAAGAGAATTTAGTGATTTTCTTCATTTGGACTTTTGTGAACTTATAAAAATTTGACACTTTATATTAATTTTTTCCTCAAGTTTATCATTTCCTGTAGCTATAATTTTCTTTTGGCATATAACATATAAATCCCATTTGTCTCTCTTTATATGGAATAACCAGTTGCCTGTATTTTCCAGTTATAAAAGTGAAAGGAATAAATACTATGCCAAAGTCTTTGACTGTGTGGGTCACAATAAACTGTGGAAAATTCTGAAAGACATGGGAATACCAGACCACCTGATCTGCCTCTTGAGAAA
>SJYA01003438.1:0-10216 GCA_006410615.1 Neotragus moschatus
AGATGAATGGATAAGAAAGCTGTGGTACATATACACATTGGAGTATTACTCAGCCATTAAAAAGAATATTTTTGAGTCAGCCCTAATGAGGTGGATGAAACTGGAGCCTATTATACAGAGTGAAGTATTCCAGAAGGAAAAACACCAATACAGTATACTAACACAAATATATGGAATTTAGAAAAATGGTAATGATAACCCTGTATGTGAGACAGCAAAAGAGACACAGATGCATAGAACCGTCTTATGTACTCTGTGGGAGAGGGAGAGGGTGGGATGATTTGGGAGAATGGCATTCAAACAGGTATAATTTCATATATGAAACAAATCGCCAGTTCACGTTCGATGCATGATACAGGATGCTTGAGGCTGGTGCACTGGGATGAACCAGAGGGATGTTATGGGGAAGGAGTTGGGAGGGGGTTCAGGATGGGGAACACATGTACACCTTTGGCGTATTCATGTTGATGTATGGCAGAACAAATACAATATTGTAAATTAATTAGCCCCCAATTAAAATAAACAAATTTATATTAAAAATAAAATAAAATACATTTAAAAAAGAAAAAAAAACATAATCCAACTACCTGCATTGTATATGGTGCTGATTTTAGATTTAAGGAAACAAATACATTGAAAATGAAAAACTAGAAAAAGATATTCTTAATANAGAGGGTGGGATGATTTGGGAGAATGGCATTCAAACACTTATAATTTCATATATGAAACAAATCGCCAGTTCACGTTCGATGCATGATACAGGATGCTTGAGGCTGGTGCACTGGGATGAACCAGAGGGATGTTATGGGGAAGGAGTTGGGAGGGGGTTCAGGATGGGGAACACATGTACACCTTTGGCGTATTCATGTTGATGTATGGCAGAACAAATACAATATTGTAAATTAATTAGCCCCCAATTAAAATAAACAAATTTATATTAAAAATAAAATAAAATACATTTAAAAAAGAAAAAAAAACATAATCCAACTACCTGCATTGTATATGGTGCTGATTTTAGATTTAAGGCAACAAATAGGTTGAAAATGAAAAACTAGAAAAAGATATTCTTAATAAAGAGTAATCAAAAGAAACCTGGAGCGACAATGTTAAAAGCAAAAAAAAAAAAAAAAAGATTATTTTATTTTATTTTATTGAAGTATAGTTGATTTACAATGCTGTACAGTAAAGTGATTCAGTTATACATATATACATATTGTTTTTCATGTTCATTTTCATTATGGTTTATCACAGGATTTCGAATGTAGTTCTCTGTGCTATACAGTAGGACCTTTTTGTTTATCCATTCTGTATATAATAGTTCACATCTACTAATCCCAGGCTCCCAATCCATTCCTCACCCACTCCCTTGGCAGACAGAAGTCTGTTTTCTATATCTGTGAGACATACAAAACTTTCTGATTTGCAGATATGTTGTGTCATATTTTATATTCTACATATAAGTTATATCTATTTATTTTTTGTCTTTCTTACTTCACTTAGTGTGATAATCTCTAGGTCATTTCATGTTGCTGCAAATGGCATTATTGCATTCGTTTTTATGGCTGAGGAGTATTGCATTTTATATATTTACCACATCTTCTTTATCCATTCATCTGACAATAGAATTTTTGGTTATTTTTTGTTTCTTTGCTATTGTGAATAGAGCTGCTATGAATATAGGGATGTATTTATCATTTTAAATTATGGTTTTGCCCAAATATATGCCAAGGAGTGGGATTGCTGGATCATATGGTAATTATTTTTAGCTTTTTAGGGAACCGCCATACCATTTTACACAGTGGCTACACCAATTTAAATTTCCACCGACAATGTAGGAGGGTACCTTTTTCAGTACACCTTACCCAGGTTTTGTTATCTGTAGACTTTTTAATCGGAGAAGGCAATGGCACCCTATCTAGTACTCTTGCCTGGAAAGTCCCATGGGTGGAGGAGCCTGGTAGGGTGGTGCGCATGGGGTCGCTAAGAGTTGGCATGACTGAGCGACTTCACTTTTGCTTTTCACTTTCATGCATTGCAGAAGGCAATGGCACCCCACTCCAGTATTCTTGCCTGGATAATCCCAGAGACAGAGGAGCCTAGTGGGCTGCCGTCTATGGGGTCGCACAGAGTTGGACACGACTGAAGCGACTTAGCAGCAGTAGACTTTTTAATAATGCCCATCCTGACCAATGCAAGGTAAATTAAAATAGTCAGTAGAATTTCTAAAGGAGTAAGGAGTGATGGGAATAAATTGATAAAACCACAAAAAAATTAAAATGGTTGGAAGGAAAAATGAAGGACTTTATATATTGATGTAAAGATCAATTTATCAAAAAGATAAAACAATTATAAATATATATGCACTAAACTCCACAGAACACAAAAATATATAAAGCAACCATTGATTGATTTGAAGGAATATTTAGTTACACAATAATAGTTGGAGACTTCAATATTCAATTTCAGCAAGTGAATAGAAAAATAAGACTGAAGGTCAAAAAGAAAATGGAGGACTTGAAAATCCTATAAACCAATTAGAATGAAAGGAAATATGAAGAAAATTCAACTCAACAGCAGCAGAATGTAGACTGTTTTCTCGAGAGTATATGAAATATTTTTCAGGAAAGACCATATTCAGGCTGTAAAACAATTCTTAAAAGTTTTTAAAAAGTTTTAAAAGATTGAAATCATCCAAAATACCTCTTCCAATTACAATAGAATAAAGGTAGAAGTCAATAAAGAAAGGAATAGTAGAAAATTTAACATCCCTGCCAACATTAAAGTACACAGTCGTAAACACTCAATGGGTCAAAGAGGAAGTTAAAAGGGAAATTAAAAGTACTTAGAGACTAATAAAAGTGAAAAGAAAACACAACAAAGTTATGGGATATAGGAAAAGTGGCACATGGAGAAAAATTTATAGCTGTAAATGCATACATTAAAAAAAAGAATAACCTAATTCACACTTTAAGAAAAAGAAAACTCAAAACTAGCAGATGTAAAGAAATAATGAAGATTATAGCAGAGATAAATAAATATGAATAAATAAACAACAGGAAAAAAATCAGTTAAACCTAAAGTTTAAAAGTTCAAAAAGATTAATAAAATTGACACACCTTTAACTAGATGGGTTAAGAAAAAAGGGAGAAGACTTTAGTTGATAAACTTAGAAAAGAAAAAGGGACTATTATTATCAACTCTACAAAAATAAAAAGTATTTTAAAAATACTATAAACAATTATATGCCAACACATTGGCTAACTCAGATGAAATGAACAGATGCCTAGGCACAAATCTTAGCAAGACTAATTCATGAAAAAAACATACAATCTGAATCTGTTACAAGACACAAAGAAGCATGTTACATAATGGTAAAGGGATCAATTCAAGAGGAAGATATAACAATTGTAAATAAACATGCATCCAACACAGAGTACTGTAATATATAAGAGAAATGCTAACAGCCATAAAAGGAGAAATCAACAGCAACACAAGAATGATTGGGGATTTTAACATCCTATTATCAACAAGGGACATGTCATTCAGACAAAAACCGATAAGTAAACACAGGCCTTATATGACACATTATACCAAGTGGACTGAATTGATACTTATTTGAAAGTAGCAGAATACACATTCTTCTCAAGTGCCATGAAACATTTTCCAGAGTAGATCACATGATGGACCACAAAGTGAGCCTTGGTAAATTTAAGAAAATTGAAATCATATCAAGCATCTTTCCTGAGAACAATACTATGAGATTAGAAGTTAATTACAGGAAAAAAAATGTAAAACCCACAAATACATGGACGCTAAACAATATATTACTAAACAACCAATGGATTACTGAAGAAATCTAAGAGGAAATTTTTAAAAAAAGAAAACCTAGAGATAAATGACAAAAGAAAAACACAACCCAAAACCAATGGGATGCAGCAAAAGTAGTTCTAAGAAGGAGGTTTATAGCAATAGAATCTTACCTCAGGAAACAAGAAAAATCTCAAAAAACAACACCCTAAACTTATACCTAAACCAAATATAGAAAGAACAAACAACACACAAAGTTAGTAGAAGGAAACAGAATCATAAATATCAGAGCAGAAATAAATAAAATGGAGATGAAGAAAATAATAGCAAAGATCAGTGAAAGTAAAAGCTGGTTCTTAGAAAAGATTAAAAAAAAAAAAAGATTGACAAACTTCTAGCCAATTTTGTCAAGAAAAAAAGGGAGACTCAAATCCATGACATTAGAAATGAAAAAGGAGATATTACAATGGACACAGCATATATACAAAGGATCATAAGAGGCTATTACAAGCAATTTTTGTTAACAAGATCTAGAAGAAATGGACAAATTCTTAGAAAGATACAAGCTTCCAAGACTGAACCAGGAAGAAAAAGAAAATAAGAGCAGACCAACCAAAAGCACTGAAATTGAAACTGTGATCAAAAACTTTCAACAAACAAAACTCTAGGACTAAGTGACTTTATAATGTGAATTCTATCAAACATATAAAGAAGAGTTAACACCAATCCTTTTGATACTATTCAAAAAATTGCAGAGAAAGGAACACTCCTAAATTTGCTCTATGAGACTACCATCACCCCAATACCAAAAACAAAGAAAGATACCACAAAAAAGAAAATTAAAGGCTAATATCATTGGTGAAAATAGGGCAAAAATCCCCAACAGAATATGAGCAAACCAAATAATACATTAAAAAAATCATATACCATGATCAAGTGGGATTGATCCCAGGAATACAAGGAAATTTCAATATCTTCAAATCAATCAGTAGAATATAGTACATCAATAAATTGAAGAATAAAACCATTATGATCATGTTAATAGATGCAGGAAATTTTTTCATAAAATTCAACACCTATTTCTGAATAATAAAATCTCCAGAAAGTGGGCATAGAAGGATTCTACTCTTTTTTTTTTCCATTTTCTTTATTTTTTAATATAAATTTATTTATTTTAATTGGAGGCTAATTACTTTACAATATTGTATTGGTTTTGCATTGCATCAACATGAATCTGCTACAGGTATACATGTGTTCCCCATCCTGAACCCCCCTCCCTCCTCCCTCCCTGTACTAGCCCTCTGGGTCATCCCAGTGCACCAGCCCCAAGCATCCTGTATCATGCGTCGAACTTGAACTGGTGATTCATTTCATATATGATATTATACATTTTTCAATGCCATTCTCCCAAATCATCCCACCCTCTCCCTCTCCCACAGAGTCCAAAAAAGCTGTTCTATACATCTGTGTCTCTTTTGCTATCTCACATACAGGGTTATTGTTATCATCTTTCTAAATTCCATATATATGCATTAGTATATTGTATTGGTGTTTTTCTTTCTGGCTTACTTCACTCTGTATAATAGGCACCGGTTTCATCTACCTTAACATAATAAAGGACATATATGCCAAACCCACAGCAAACATTATTGTTGATGGTTAAAAAACTGAGAGAATTCCCTTCAAGATCAGGAAGAAGAAAAGGATGTTTCCTCTTACTTTTATTCAATATAGTTATAGTTTTGATATCCTAGCCAGAGAAATAAGAAAAAAAAAAAGAAATAAAAGAAATGAAAATTAGAAAAGAAGTAAAACAGTCATTGTGTGCAGATGACATGATAGTATACACAGAAAATCCTAAAAACACTACCAGAAAACTATTAGTGTGCATCAGCAAATTCAGTTAAGTTGCAGAATGCAAATCTAATAAAGAGAAATCTGTTGCATTATTAAACACTAACAATGAAAGTTTAGAAAGAGAAGTTAAGGAAATAATCCCATTTATTTTGCATCAAAAATAATAAAATATTTAGGAATAAACCTATATAATGAAGCACAATAACTGTACTATGAATACTATAACACATTGATAAAAGAAATCAAAGCTGGCACAGATAGAAAGATATACCATGTTCTTGGATTGGAATAATCAATATTGTCAGAATGACTATACTACCCAAGGCAAGCTACAGATTCGATGCAATCCCTATCAAACTGCCAATGGTATTTTTCACAGAACTGGAACAAAAAGTTTTAAAATGTGTATGGAAAGAGAAGGGACCCTGAAGAGCCAAATTAATTCTAAGAAAGAATGATGAACCTAGATAAATCAGATTCCTTGACTTCCCATTATCCTACAAAGATACAGTAATCAAAACAGTATTGTACTAGCACAAAAACAGAAACATAGATCAGTGGAACAGGATAAAAATCCAGAATTCAACCCACGTACCTATGGTTAATTAATCTTCAATAAAGAATCAAGTATATACAATGAAGAAAAGACAGTTTCTTCAGTAAATGGCGATGGGGAAACTGAACAGCTACATGTCAAAGAATCAAATTTGAACATTCTCTCAAATTATACACAAAAATAGACTAAAATGTATTAAATACTTAAAAGAAGTTATGGAACATATATACAATAGAATATTACTCAGCCACAAAAAAGAACACTATAATGCCATTTGCAGCAACATCAGTGGACTTAGAGATTATCACACTGAATGAGGTGAGACAAAGAAAGATACATATCATATATCACTTGTATGTGAACTCTTTTTAAGAAAGGGTACAAATGAACCTATTTACAAAATAATGGTAGAATTATGGATGTAGAAAACAAACTTAACCAGTGGATAATCCAGGGGAAGGATAAATTTGAGATTGGGATTGACACATACACACTTTTATATATAAAATAGACAACTAATAAGAACCAGGTATATAACACTGGGAACTCTACTCAATATTCTGAAATGAGCTATGTGGCAAAATAATCTAGAGAGAAGACCGAAAATATATTAAAAACCTAAATGTTAGACCAGATACTATGAAACTCTTAGAAGAAAATATAGGCATGATATTCCTTGATCTCCTAAAGAAAATTAAAACAAACAAAAAAGCCCAAATGGGTCCTAATTACAAGTAAAAGCTTTTGCAATGCAAAGTAGATCATAAACAACAACCAAAAAAGCAACATCCATAATGAAAAAAAATGCAAACAAATTGACTGACAAGGAAATTATCTCCAAAATATACAAACAGATCAGGCACTTCAACAAAAAAATTAAACAAGCCAGTCAAAAAATGAACAGAAGACCTAAACAGACATTTACCAAAAGAAGACACATAGATGTCCAAAATCACATGAAAAGATTCTCAACACTACTTGTTACCAGAGAAATGCAAATCAAAATGACAATGGCCATATCATCTCACACCAGTCAGAATGGTTATCATCAAAAAAATCTACAAACAACTAATGCTGGAGATAGTATAGAGAAAAGGATATCCACCCACACTGCTCATGGAATGTAGATTGGTAAAACCATTATGGAGAACAGTATGCAGATTCCTTAAAAAAGTAAATATAGAAGTAGAATACATGATCCAGCAATCCCACTCCAGGGTATGTATCTGGAGAAATTCATACTTCAAAAAGAGACCATATTACAAAGCACAATAATAAAAATATTATGGTATCAGCACAAAAGCAGAAATATAGATCAATGAAATAGGATAGAAAGCTCAGAGACAAACTTACTCACCTATGGTCACCTAACCAAGAATACATAGAAGAACTGTATAAAAAAGAGCTTCATGACCATGATAATCATGATGGTGTGATCACTCACCTAGAGCCACACATCCTGGAATGTGAAGTCAAGTGGGACTTAGAAAGCATCACTACATACAAAGCTAATGGAGGTGATGGAATTCCAGTTGAGCTATTTCAAATCCTGAAAGATGATGCTGTGGAAGTGCTGCACTCAATATGCCAGCAAATTTGGAAAACTCAGCAGTGGCCACAGGACTGGAAAAGGTCAGTTTTCATTCCAATCCCAAAGAAAGGCAATGCCAAAGAATGCTCAAACTACCGTACAATTGCACTCATCTCACATGCTAGTAAAGTAATGCCCAAAATTCTCCATGCCAGGCTTCAGCAATATGTGAACCGTGAACTTCCAAATGTTCAAGCTGGTTTTGGAAAAGGCAGAGGAATCAGATATCAAATTGTCAACATCTGCTGGATCATGGAAAAAGCAAGAGAGTTCCAGAAAAACCTCTATTTNAATTCTCCATGCCAGGCTTCAGCAATATGTGAACCGTGAACTTCCAAATGTTCAAGCTGGTTTTGGAAAAGGCAGAGGAATCAGATATCAAATTGTCAACATCTGCTGGATCATGGAAAAAGCAAGAGAGTTCCAGAAAAACCTCTATTTTTGCTTTATTGACTATGCCAAAGCCTTTGACTGTGTGGATCACAATAAACTGTGGAAAATTCTGANCTGTGGTGTTGGAGAAGACCTTTGAGAGTCCTTTGGACTGCAAGGAGATCCAACCAGTCCATTCTGAAGGAGATCAGCCCTGGGTGTTCTTTGGAAGGAATGATGCTAAAGCTGAAACTCTAGTACTTTGGCCACCTCATGCGAACAGTTGACTCATTGGAAAAGATTCTGATGCTGGAGGGATTGGGAACAGGAGGAAAAGGGGATGACAAAGGATGAGATGGCTGGGTGTCATCACTGACTCAATGGATGTGAGTCTGAGTGAACTCTGGGAGTTGGTGATGGACAGGGAGGCCTGAAGTGCTGCAGTTTATTGGGTTGCAGAGTTGGACACGACTGAGCGACTGAACTGAACTGATAGGATATTCCATCCCAAAACAGTGGAAATACACATTCTTTCCTAGTGCACATGGAACACTCTCCAGTTTATGTCACATGTTAGGCCACAAAACAAGGCTTAACAAATTTAAGAGGATAGAAAATATATTAAGCAGTTTTTCTGATCACAGTGTTATAAAACTAGAACTCAATTACAGTAAGAAATATGGAAAAAGAACAAACACATGGAGACAAGACAATATGCTGCTAAAAAGCAAAGGGCTAAATCAGGAAATCAAAGAGATAATCAGAAAATACCTCAAGACAGAAAAAAAAATGGAATTAGAACTCTCCAAAATCTATAAGATCAAAAAAAAAAAAAAAATCCCTAAGAGGGAATGTTATAGTGTTACAGGGCTTCTTAAAGAAACAAGAAAAATCTCAAATAAACAACCTAAAGTACCACCCTAAACAATCAGAAAAAGAAGAAAAAAGTCTGAACAGGCAAAAAAAAATATTAAAGATCAGAGAGAAAATAAATGAAATAGAAACCAAATAACAATAAAAAAATCAATGAAGCCAAGAGCTGTTTTTTAAAAGATATAACAAAAGATAAATAAAACTGATAAACTTTTAGCTAGATTCACCAAGAAGGAAAAAGAGTGGAGACATAAACAAAATAAGAAATGAAAGAGAAAAAGTAACAACCAATACCACAAAGATGCAAGAAATTATAAGAGAATACTGTGAACTATATGACAACAAATTGGATAACCTAGAAGAAATGGACACATTTCTAGGAACATACATCTGGCAAGAATAAACAGATAATTTGAAAAGATCAAACACTAGAAGTGAAATTGAATTTGTAATTAAAAAAAAAAAATCCCAGCAACCAAACTCCAGGACCAGATGGCTTCACAGGGGAATACTACCAAACATAGAATGTAGAAATAATACCTATCTTTCTAAAGCTATTTTAAACAATTGAAGAGGATGTACCAATCTTAAGTTCATTCTATGAGATCACTGCTACTCTAATAACAAAATCAAAGACACAATTTAAAAAAAAATTCAGGCCAATATCTTTGATGAATATACAAACAAAGTTCCCCCCAAAATATTAACCAAATGAATCCAACAATATATAAAATAGTCACACATCATGATCAAGTGGGATTTATTCCAGGAACTCAAGGATGTTTCAATATTCATCAGTCAATGTAACACATCACCACAATAAAAGGAAGAATACAAATTCAATGATCATCTCAGTAGATGCAGAAAAAGCATTTGAGAAAATTCAATATTCATTCATGATTTAAAAAAAAAACTCTTATCAAAGTTAATATAGAGGGAACATATCTCAAACATTAGCTAGGCCATTTATGACAAATCCACAGTTAACATTATACTATATGGTGAAATTGAGGAAAGAGAAACAAGGATGGCCACTCTCACCACTTCTATTTAACATAGCATTAGAAGTCTTAGCCATTGCATTCAGATAATAAAAGGAAATAGATGGTATCCAAATTGGGAGAGAAGAAGTAAAAGTGTCACTACTGTAATCTACATAC
>SJYA01003439.1:3719-36363 GCA_006410615.1 Neotragus moschatus
TGGGCAGGCATCTTAACTTCACTGGTTAACTGCATAACCTTGTTACTAGCTGGTTGAGCTCCATCTAAGAATTTTCTAACTCATCTCAAAAAAGAGCCCAGTTTCTTAATTTGCTCTTCTAGATGCTTCAAAAGGTCCATATCTTTCTCTGTGCGATAGATTGTTTTGTGGTCAGTTGACCAACATAGCCTACTGGGAAAGTTTCTTTTGGTAACTTTTTCATGCAAATTGAATGTTTAGGCTGAGGAAAAGAGGGCTAATTGGGCAGCTGAACTCAAGTCTGAGACAATCCTCATTAAACTGTTTAAATTAGGAATATCCTGGATTATTTTGGAGGGGAGACTACTGCGTTTGTCTTATGAGTCTCCTGATTTTCCAACTTTGATCAAAAAATCCAATTTGATGAGGAAAGAAATATCTTAAAAATTAAATCTACTTGAATATGAAGTATTGAAGGGGTCAGCAGACCTTTGTGACTTCTGAAAATTGATTTTTTTTCCCTAAATCAAGTTCTAGGTCTTCTATATTTTTAAGCAGCACTCAGAAAGGCTTAGAGTTCTCTTTAATGAATCAGTTTAACTTTAGTCAGGCTGCACTTGTTTATTGACAAATTTTTTACCTAATAAAAGATAAAAATTAATTGTGAAATCAATTATGAAATCCTGCCAAGAATCAGATTTGCCAAATTTTAAATATTAAAAGCCAGTAGCAAATAAATCAATAAATAAGCAAAGAAATAATAAAAATGTTCTAATACTTTTTAAAGAGTTCTTATCTTTTAGAAATAATTACTGAAATTCTTATGGATGAAATGGCATAATATACAAGCTTCAGAATACTCTGAAAGTGGGAGAACTGGGTGAAGTTTTTTTTTTTCCAATTAATTTATTTTAATTGGAGGCTAATTACTTTATAGTATCGTGGTGGTTTTTGCCACACATTGACATAAATCAGCCACAGGTGTACATGTGTCCCCCCATCCTGAACCCCCCTCCCACCTTCCTCCCACCCCACCCCTCTGGGTTGTCCCAGAGCACCAGCTTTGAGTGCCCTGCTTCTTNTATGTAAATGGCAACCCACTCCAGTACTCTTGCCTAGAAAATCCCATAGACAGAGGAGCCTGGTGCAGGCTACTGTCCATGGGGTTGCAAAGAGTCAGACATGACTGAGTGACTTCACTTCGCTAATACTATATAGGGCTTCCCAGGTGGCCCTATACAGTGGTAAAGAATCCACCTGCCATTGCAGAAGATGCAAGAGACACAGGTTCAATCCCTGGGTCCGGAAGATTCCCTGAAAGCGGAAATGGCAACCTTCTCCAGTATTCTGACCTGGAAAATCACATAAATCACATGGACAGAGGAGCCTAGTGGGCTACAGTCCATGAGGTTGCAAAGAATCGGACACAATTGAGCACCTGGGCACACGATACTATATCATAGTAATAACAGCTACAATCATATAGCCCTCCTATTTTTGTAGAAAATAAATTGCCCCAAAATAAGAATGAGATAAAATTAAAAGAAAAACAAACATTGTACACGTATGGGCAAAAGCAAGAAGCCTTACTGATTATGAACAAAAAGTGGCAATCAAAGTAATAATCCAACTATCTGGGATGTTCCTACAGGAAGCAGTCCAGACATTTACAACCTCCCTTCTCACAGAGTCCCCTTGAGCCCCATCTTGCTCCAGCCCGGGGCAGCTCTGCTAATGTTTCCACCTATATGTTCCAGAGTTGGCTGCTGTGTGCACTTGCACAGGTTTGTCTCTTGATATATACCTGTTGCAGGATTTATATGTCAAGTAAGTGTATCTGAGTTGTGAGCAAGATTGTGTGTGTGTAGACATCTGTGTGTGAGAGTGTATCTGTATATACTGTATCTGGCTTTTGTCTTTGTGTTTGCTTGTGCTTATGTTTTGCTAAGGGGTGTATGTGTGTGTGTGTTTTCATTGGAGCTGGTCTACTTCTTGCATAATGTACATGAATGGGCAACTGTGTGTACCTGTGCTAGAGTATACACATCTGTGTTGGTGAGTGTAACTAATCTGTGTGAGACGTCTTGGATCAGTTGGTCTCTTTGTATTACAGTATGCACATGTGTGTATATGTGAGTAGTTTTTAACTAGTCTGTTTTTTCTGTTGGTATCTGAGGGGCAGTCTGTCTGTATACACATACATATATGTGTTTGTGTGTATATATATGTGTGTGTCAGGGTTCGAGTGCATATGAGCATGCTGGTGTATGTAACTGAGTGTTAATGTGTGTAACTGTGATTGTATATGTGATAATATAGATATGCCACTGTTTTCATACCTGTGTTGCAAGAGTTTGAATACATGAGAGGATTTGAATAATCAGGTACACTGGGACAAAAGGTGTATATGAGCCTGAGTGTGAGTGACAATGAGTAGGTTTACATGTGTGTATCTCTCAGGATTTAAGAGTTTGTGTGTTTGTTAGGGGAGTTGTAATTAATGGGTTTGTGGGCCACTGCACATGTATGTGTATGTGTGTGTGTGTCTGAGTGTGTCTGTGCATATGAGCAATTCTTAGCCCTCCCATACACAACACCCTCTTTTATGTAACATATTTTGTAACACCCCTTTACCATCTGGACATTAAGTTCTTAGATAATATAACCTCTCTGCATATATAATTTCAAAAGAAGACATATAGTATTTCATACCATATCCATATTGTATTAACTCTAATATATATAAATAAGAAATAAAGGTGATTTATAAGAAAATAATTTGTATTTCAGTACAGAAGTGCTTGGACATGACACTCCCTAAGAGATTCAGTGAATTAAAGGCTTGTAACATAACAGGTAAACATGGATTTAGAGAAGGGGAAAAATCAGAAGCTGCCCTCTGTATAAAGTGCAGGAAAACGACAGGCAAAGACCTAGGAATGAGAGTTTCCGAAATAGTGAACTACTCAAGGAAAGTGCTCCACAAAACAAAGCATAGTCTCTAGACTTAACATTACAGCCACATTCCTGGATAATTCAGGATATATTAAATCAAAGAAACAACTGTTTATCAGTGAAATAGAGTTAGAGTCTAGGTTCAGTTCATGCCAAGTCCAAAATTCTGTGGGATATGAGACATATGTTGACTGTGGAATTGCCCTACAGGTCTCTGGACAGCCAACATCCTCACAAAGGACTCCAAAAATGTTGGAAGGACACACCCAGCGCTATGGCAACCAAAAAATGCACCTATAAACTTCCAAAATTTCCCCTAGGGGGCAGTAGTACCTTTATTGAGAACAAAGCATGGGTGTTTAAGCAGGGGTACACTGTGCCATGTGAATGAGGCAGCATACACAATATACCGTGTGTGTGTGTGTGTGTGTGTGTGTGTGTGTGTGTGTGTGTGTGTGTATGCACACCTCGCATGCACACCAGTGCCCCTATATATGAGCTGCTTGCTGTCCGCTGGCCTCTGTAGAAGTAGCCTATGTGATTCTGGGTGTGTTGGTGGCTGTGTATC
The DNA here is from genome assembly GCA_006410615.1 of Neotragus moschatus. Lineage (NCBI taxonomy): Eukaryota > Metazoa > Chordata > Mammalia > Artiodactyla > Bovidae > Neotragus > Neotragus moschatus. The sequence goes on from SJYA01003439.1 coordinate 7,222, forward strand.
TGTCTAAGGGCATCCATGCACGAGTGGGTGTGTGCGTGTTACGCACATGCACACGCGTCCTTAGTGTCGGATGGTCCCAGGCTGTGGCTGCCTGTGGTCAGAACCCTCCTCATTTTTTTTATTATCACCTCAGCTTTCCAGGCAACACCAAGGTTTTGTTTGTTTGCTGGTATTGTTTTATGGTTTTTTGTTTGTTCTGTTTTAGTGTTTGCTTTTGTTTTCACTGAGACTCTGAGCTACACATTGTCCACTTTCTTGGTCTTAGTTTGGCTCTTTGTGTCTCCCTCTCTCTGCATCCATCTTCATTTCTGCCTCTCTCTATCTCCATCACCTCTCTACATCTGCCTCTCACTCCCCATCCCTGTCTCTTTATTTCTCTACATCTTTCTCCCTTTCCTGGCATTATCCCTGTCCTTCTAGCTCTTTGTCTCTGTCTCCCTCCCTCCTTCCCTCTCTCTCTCTCTGTCTCTATTTTTTCTCTCTGTCTCTTTCTCCCACTCTCATCTCTCTATTTTCCCCTTTCTGTCTCTATATTATTTCTCCCTTGTTGGTCTCTTGCACTGTCTCTGTTCCTCTATGTGTGTCTGTCTCTCTGTCTTTTTTTGACTTCCTCTCTTCTTCCTCTTTCTGTCCCCTCTTCTCTATGTAAACCTCTCTCCTTTCTCTGTTTATTTCTCCCACCCCTCCCCGCCATGTTCCTATGTCTCCATCTCTCTCTTTCTGCTCCACTCTTTCTCTGTCACTTGTGTGTCTCTCTGACTCTGTCTTACATTCAGTCTCTGTCTCTATCACTTCCTCCTGTCACTCCTCAGGGCTAAGGAGTGTGTGTGTATGTGTGTGTGTGTGTGCATGTTTACACACACCCAGCTATCAGCTGGTCCACAGATCTGTGGGAGCTGTGAGGCCTTGAGGGGCTGAAGGGGCCCACCAACTCCACTTCTCTCAAGCCCCTGCCCTAGCACCTTCTCTTGGTCCGCTGGCACTGGCTCTGAGACTTTGGGGTACCGTGAGAAAAGTTTGTCCCCAGGTGGCTGTGGCAGGCTCAGTTGGATTGAACTGAGAAACAGTGTAGAGGGGAGCCATTTTCCAGGGAGGGAGGGGGTAGAAAGACATCCACTCAAGCCCCACCTCTTCCAACCTCAATTCCATCCCAGCCCCAGCAGGAGTTCTGAGCTTCTCTGGCTTTACTGCCTTTCCTGGGAAACCCGCCCTGCTATCCTGTCACACCCTACATCCCCCACCCAGCCCTCATACACTAGGAGCTTGCCTACTTACCCCAAGTTTTCCTGTGCCCTCCCATTCACACACTGCCCAGACTGCTTTCTCAGCAAATCCTACCTGGATGCCTCCAGGTGGCCCTCGCTGAACCACTAGCCCCCCCACTAGTCCCTCAACCAGTTGATTTGACAGCTTTTGACTGAGAGCCTACGGTGGGTTCTGCACTGCTCTTCTAGAATGTGTGAGTCAATAATCCCTATCCTCTGTGGAGCTTTCCTTCTAATAGGGAGGGGCAGGCAATAAATCAAAATTTTAAAGTGAATATTTTATAATAACCATAAATGAAGTATAATCTTTAAAACTGTGAATCACTGTCTGTAACTTATATAATACTTACATCAACTATATGATAATATAAATAAATAAAACAACTATAAAAAAGGTAAATTATGTAGTGCATCAGAAGAGAGAAATTCCAGGAAGAGAAATAAAGCAGGGCAGGGGCACAGGGGTGCTGTTTTCTTACCTAGATTACTACAGGAGCCTCCTAAGTGATATCCCTACTTCTACCTTCACCTCACATGGTCTATGCCCCTCACAACAGCAAGTAGAATCCCATTCAATCCTGAGTCATATCACATCTTATCTCTGTGCAAAACTCTCCCATGGCGCCCATCTCACTCAGATTAAAAGTCAGAGTCCTCAATGTGACCTATGTGATCTGACCTCACCACCTTGCTGAGCTCTCCTCCTACCACTTTCCCCTTGCTCATTCCATTCCACCTACCTCCTTACTCTTCCTCAAATGTACCATATGCAGTCTCACCTCAGAGCCTTTGTTCTGGCTATTCCCTCTGCCTAGACTTCTCTTCTCCCAGATATCCACATGGCTCACTTACTTCCTCCAATTTTTTGCTCAGATGACGCCTCTTCCATGAAGCTTTCCCTGTCTACCTCATTTAAAACTGTACCTCCAAAAATAAATAAACAAAACTGTACTTCCTCTACCCCTGGCGCTTCCTATCCCCCTTTCCTCCTTAAATTTAGGAACTTATCATCATCTGACCTACTATATTTCACCTATGTATCTTCTTTATTATCTAGAATGTCAACTTCACAAGAGCAGAGACCTTTGTCTGTTTATTTCACATCTGTGTCACCAGTGCCTGGCACACAGTAGATGCTCANGCTTCCTATCCCCCTTTCCTCCTTAAATTTAGGAACTTATCATCATCTGACCTACTATATTTCACCTATGTATCTTCTTTATTATCTAGAATGTCAACTTCACAAGAGCAGAGACCTTTGTCTGTTTATTTCACATCTGTGTCACCAGTGCCTGGCACACAGTAGATGCTCAATAAATAGTTTTTCAAGAAATGAGTACATACAAGCATACCTATATCTTTATGTTCACACATACTTTCCACTTCATTTAAAGTAAAAACCCAAGTCTTTGTCATGACCCACAGGCCTGCATGATCTGGCTCCAGACCCCTCTGTGAATTCACTTTCCATTGTCTTTCTTGCCCACCCTGTTCCAACCACATTGATCTTCCCAGTGTTCCATGAGTGTGCTAAACACATTCATTATGAATAAAGAAACCTATTTAATGAGTGGCTACTAATGTTAACCAAAAAAAAAAAAAAAACACTGTGAAATAGAATAAAAGCTAATGAGGTACATTACATATAGGATATGTACTGTTTTGTGAAACTTTGGGTTCAGCTCTATGTGCATATGTGTGTATATGTATCAGATTGTGATGTAAAGTGTATTTCTTATTATGGGTGGAGTTTTAAAAGTTTGAAGAACACAACCTTTGGGCTTTACAAAGGGAGAGAAGAGCCGCACCCACATCCCCATCCCGCAGACCCAGCAATGGAGGAAAGAGGTAACCGAGGACATCCAGAGAGATGAAGCACCCCTCATCCAGCAAGGAGGGAGGAGGAGCAGCAGTGGGCCAGGGGCAGGGCCTGACACCAGCTGGGAGTAAGAGGGGAGGCCGCGTAGACACACTAACACTACCCTTTCTCTTTCTTCCTCACCTTTCCTTTCCATCTGTTTCTCACTGTTTCTTTTTCTTGTGTTTCTCTCTCTCCCTCCCTACTCTCTCCTTCTTTCCCCCTCTTCTTGTCTCTCTGGTTCTCTCTCCCTATCTTTTCTCTTTCTTATCCCCTCCATTTCTGTCTCAATTGGTGTCCATTTTCTCTTTGTTCTGTCCTTTCTCACTCTCTCTGCCTCTGTGTGTGTTTTCACACTCTCTCCTGCCCTCATACCTCTATCTGTGTCTGTGTCTCCCCCATTGTCCTCATTTGCAGGTGCAGCCCAGCAGAACAACTGATGGAGTCCCCTGGGGCCCATCGAGTACTGGACTGGCTGACCCCATAGGGTTGGGAGCAGCCCCTGCCCCTCAGTATGGCCAACACCACTGGAGAGCCCGAGGAGGTGAGCGGTGCACTGTCTCCACCATCAGCAGTGGCTTACGTGAAGCTGGTGCTGCTGGGACTGATCATGTGCGTGAGCCTGGCAGGCAATGCCATCTTGTCCCTGCTGGTGCTCAAGGACCGTGCTCTGCACAAGGCTCCTTACTACTTTCTGCTGGACCTGTGCCTGGCTGACGGCATACGCTCTGCCGTCTGCTTCCCCTTTGTGCTGGCTTCTGTGCGCCACGGCTCCTCATGGACCTTCAGTGCGCTCAGCTGCAAGATTGTGGCCTTTATGGCTGTGCTCTTTTGCTTTCATGCGGCCTTCATGCTGTTCTGCATCAGCGTCACACGCTACATGGCCATCGCCCACCACCGCTTCTATGCCAAGCGCATGACACTCTGGACATGCGCAGCTGTCATCTGCATGGCCTGGACCCTGTCTGTGGCCATGGCCTTCCCACCTGTCTTCGACGTGGGCACCTACAAGTTCATCCGTGAGGAGGACCAGTGTATCTTTGAGCATCGCTATTTCAAGGCCAATGACACGCTGGGCTTCATGCTTATGTTGGCTGTGCTCATGGCAGCCACACATGCTGTCTATGGCAAGCTGCTCCTCTTCGAGTATCGTCACCGCAAGATGAAGCCTGTGCAGATGGTGCCAGCTATCAGTCAGAACTGGACATTCCATGGCCCTGGGGCCACTGGCCAGGCTGCTGCCAATTGGATCGCTGGCTTTGGCCGAGGGCCTATGCCACCAACCCTACTGGGTATTCGGCAGAATGGGCATGCAGCCAGCCGGCGGCTGCTGGGCATGGACGAGGTCAAGGGTGAAAAGCAGCTGGGCCGTATGTTCTACGCAATCACACTGCTCTTTCTGCTCCTCTGGTCACCCTACATTGTGGCCTGCTATTGGCGAGTGTTTGTGAAAGCCTGCACCGTGCCCCACCGTTACCTGGCCACTGCTGTTTGGATGAGCTTCGCCCAGGCTGCCGTCAACCCAATCGTCTGCTTCCTGCTCAACAAGGACCTCAAGAAGTGCCTGAGGACTCACGCCCCCTGCTGGGGCACAGGTGCCCCAGCTCCTAGAGAACCCTACTGTGTGATGTGAAGCAGGCTGGTAGGCAGACAGGCAGGGAGAAGGTCGTGGCCACCACGATGGAGCCAACAGAAGGGAAGAGGTAGGGCTCCATACATGAGCCTTTCTTTCTGAGCTCCAGCCCCAGACCCTGGAACAACCTGGAATCTAGGCACCTTTGCCAACACCTCCCCAGGGCTAGGAACTGGGTGGGGACTGGGAAAGATGCATTTCTAGTCCTATGGGGCCTGTCTCCACCACCTCCTCCTTCTCCACTTCTACAGTCTCTCTCCTCTTTCTCTCTCTCTCTCAGAAGTGACAATTCAGAAAAAAAACAAAAACAAAAACTGAAAATGCAGGTTTTCCTACTCATAGCTGAGGAGACAGGCTTTCTTGCTCTAATGTCTCTCCTCTGACATTGTCCAGAAGGAGGAAATTTGTCCTGTAAAATAGACTTCTAGAGCTCTTATTGTCCCCTCTGCTCCACACACCCTCTCCTTCCAAGTCCTTTAGCAAGGCCTGGATGAAATTGATCTGCTGACGAGAGGGACCAAAGTGGGTGCTCGGTCCCCAGGGAGCAAGGTTTAATTGCTATGTTGTGTGCAATGTTGTTTTAGGCTAACCCTGGTCCCAAGGCCAATCTTTTATCCATCCCTACCATGTCCAGACCTCCCAAGTGTTTCTTGAGCATCTGTTTGTGAAACAAGGAGGGGAGGGAGAAGGGCCTCTGGGATGGGCCCAGGTTAGGTGAAGAGCAGGATGCTAGCAATATGCCTCGAGCTGAAGAGACCTCAGCTAGGCTGCATTCTCTCAAGTTGCCTCCAGGATCCCCATCCTACAGCTCTTCCTGAGGATGGAAATCCACTCCAACCCCACTGAAGTCGATGTGGGTGTCATACAGGCAAGAGCAGCACCCCTCCAGGGAAGTGTAGGGAGAAAGTCAAACTCCCCAGAATGGCTGAATCCCAAAGTCTGGGGTCAGAGCAGAGCTGAACCCCAGAATTGTCTCCTGAGTTCATGCTACTCTCCTGAAGATGAAAATTCTTTGAGGGCCTTGGTAAGTCATAGTGGTATAAGCTCCAAGGCACTGTGGACTTGAGTTCATTCCTCTCTGACCTCTTTGTCCCTTAAAGCCTCAGGGGCCTCAAGCCCCTCTGTGGTAACCCTTGGCCTTCTGGGCCCTTAGCCCCCGACTTCCTTGCTCTGAACAGCCCTTCCCCTCTTCTTTCCTCCACCATTACTTCCACCCCAAGTGGAGCAGAATGCAGCCAGATTCCCCAGGTGGGAGATCCAAAGCCTCCTTCCCAGGGCAGAGCCCACTCTGGGTTCACATCAAGTCTTATGGACTGGTGAGCCAAACTGGCATTCTTTGCCTGGTCTTTTCCAAGTTCTCTGTCCCCCTCTCATCTCCTGGGAGAGGAGGAGATCTGTATTTTTCCACCCCCTTTCTCTCCCCTATAGAAACCCTTGTCCTACACTCCCTCCCTACCCTAAGACAGCTCCAGAACTGGGCAAGCCTTGACTTAAGCAAGAGGAATGGAGAAGGCACTCTAGGCAGGAGAGACATTAATGAGCCTGGTTATGCAGTGGCCCTGGAAAGGCAGGCCAGAGTGGCTGAGAGACTGGTATACAGGGGGGTACCTTTCTCTCAGTGATAGTGATGGGGGTGCCTTTCCCAGGGAGTGGGGTGGGGGTAGATAGGGTATATTCAGGAGGATTTTCCTCTATTTCTTTTTTCTAACTGCCTGGATTCACCATTGGATTTTGTAAATGGAAAACTGAAATGAACAATGCTATATTGGATGTTTTCTCTTTCTGTCTGTGTGTGTGGGTGGGTGTCTGCCCTATCTGCAATGACTACATGTAGGGAGGTATGGTCAAGTGAGACAGTGTGTCTGTGTGACTTTGTTGGGGCGCACTCTGGCCTGGGGCACACGTGAGCAAATGCCTGTATGTGCCTGTCTGGAGCCCCCAGGTACCACTCCCAACTCCTGTATGAGTCTCCTCTCAAAAACCCAGATAAGGTGTTCCTGAAACTGGACCACCATGGAGAATGGGGACTGGTAATTGGGGATAAAACTTGGGGGAACTGTTGGGTTAGGTAATGCCCCCCACACATACACAAAGTAATGGGTTATGGAGGGACTGCTCAGTCTGGGATAGGAGCCCTTCAGAAGGATTCACTGTATACAGCTGGGATTTTGGTAAGCTTTGATTAAATTCAGAGGCATGGATGTCACAGGGGAAAAAAAAACAAGCCTGGGAGTCTCCCCAGCCAGCCTGTTCCCTGGACTCTCAATTACTTTACTCTATGAGATGCACAGAACTAAACTGACCATACTCCTCAGTTCTTGGCACACTGTATCATCATTGGTCCATATGAAGCCTTTATATTCTTTTTTGTTTTGTCCACTTCATCATCCATCCCTAATACCATCCCCCCTCCCACATAGGCACCCCACTCTTGTGTATTTAACGTGTTTTTCCAATCCACCATTCATATGTTTTATTTACATATATGTGTATATGTGGAAAATGTATGGTATTGTTATGTGTTTTAATTTACATAAACAGTATTGTACTATAAATCTTGTTCCGTTTCTTTCTTCACTCAACATTCTATTTTTTGAGATATCCAACCATATTGCCGTGTTTACACCTAATTCATTCTAGTAGTCCATCTTATACATATGTCACATTTTTCTTATTCATTCTCCTGGATGATTTGTCTGTAGGTGTCTCCAATTCTCTGCTACCACGACAAGACTGCAATGGGCAGTTTTCTAAATGTCTTTTTAGTGACACCTTATTTGGAGGAGAGGAAACAAGCTCAGAAAAAGGCAGTGATTTTGTCAGGGTTTAAAAGTGAGAAGTAGACCTGTGACACGAGTCCCAGACGGAAATCAGAACCCCACCACTGTGCCTCATGAGAGACCATCCATTTGCTCCCCCCCAAAAAAATCTAAAATACAATTAAAAGCAGCATACACTGAGGAAATTGAGAGGAAAGGGTGGAAAGAAGTATGGAGTCGATGAAGAAATAGAAAGTCCTAGAAAGATCTAGCAGATGAACTGAATCACAATAATTTTCATGACGCAGAGCAAGTTAGTTTTTTGGTGTGATTATTATTGCTAGAGCCATTTTGCAGAAATGGGAAACGCCACGTCAAAACCTGGCCCCAAACGAAAGACCTTCGATTTCTAAACCCCAGGCTCCAGGGCCACCCGAGCCCCGAGTTCGCCGCCTCCGAGTTCGCCGCTGCAGGGGTGAAAGCAGGGCCGAGGGGAAGGGGCAGATTTAAGAAGTGCGTAGTTGCTGACGGGGAGGGGGGAGGAGGGNGCTGCTGGGCATGGACGAGGTCAAGGGTGAAAAGCAGCTGGGCCGTATGTTCTACGCAATCACACTGCTCTTTCTGCTCCTCTGGTCACCCTACATTGTGGCCTGCTATTGGCGAGTGTTTGTGAAAGCCTGCACCGTGCCCCACCGTTACCTGGCCACTGCTGTTTGGATGAGCTTCGCCCAGGCTGCCGTCAACCCAATCGTCTGCTTCCTGCTCAACAAGGACCTCAAGAAGTGCCTGAGGACTCACGCCCCCTGCTGGGGCACAGGTGCCCCAGCTCCTAGAGAACCCTACTGTGTGATGTGAAGCAGGCTGGTAGGCAGACAGGCAGGGAGAAGGTCGTGGCCACCACGATGGAGCCAACAGAAGGGAAGAGGTAGGGCTCCATACATGAGCCTTTCTTTCTGAGCTCCAGCCCCAGACCCTGGAACAACCTGGAATCTAGGCACCTTTGCCAACACCTCCCCAGGGCTAGGAACTGGGTGGGGACTGGGAAAGATGCATTTCTAGTCCTATGGGGCCTGTCTCCACCACCTCCTCCTTCTCCACTTCTACAGTCTCTCTCCTCTTTCTCTCTCTCTCTCAGAAGTGACAATTCAGAAAAAAAACAAAAACAAAAACTGAAAATGCAGGTTTTCCTACTCATAGCTGAGGAGACAGGCTTTCTTGCTCTAATGTCTCTCCTCTGACATTGTCCAGAAGGAGGAAATTTGTCCTGTAAAATAGACTTCTAGAGCTCTTATTGTCCCCTCTGCTCCACACACCCTCTCCTTCCAAGTCCTTTAGCAAGGCCTGGATGAAATTGATCTGCTGACGAGAGGGACCAAAGTGGGTGCTCGGTCCCCAGGGAGCAAGGTTTAATTGCTATGTTGTGTGCAATGTTGTTTTAGGCTAACCCTGGTCCCAAGGCCAATCTTTTATCCATCCCTACCATGTCCAGACCTCCCAAGTGTTTCTTGAGCATCTGTTTGTGAAACAAGGAGGGGAGGGAGAAGGGCCTCTGGGATGGGCCCAGGTTAGGTGAAGAGCAGGATGCTAGCAATATGCCTCGAGCTGAAGAGACCTCAGCTAGGCTGCATTCTCTCAAGTTGCCTCCAGGATCCCCATCCTACAGCTCTTCCTGAGGATGGAAATCCACTCCAACCCCACTGAAGTCGATGTGGGTGTCATACAGGCAAGAGCAGCACCCCTCCAGGGAAGTGTAGGGAGAAAGTCAAACTCCCCAGAATGGCTGAATCCCAAAGTCTGGGGTCAGAGCAGAGCTGAACCCCAGAATTGTCTCCTGAGTTCATGCTACTCTCCTGAAGATGAAAATTCTTTGAGGGCCTTGGTAAGTCATAGTGGTATAAGCTCCAAGGCACTGTGGACTTGAGTTCATTCCTCTCTGACCTCTTTGTCCCTTAAAGCCTCAGGGGCCTCAAGCCCCTCTGTGGTAACCCTTGGCCTTCTGGGCCCTTAGCCCCCGACTTCCTTGCTCTGAACAGCCCTTCCCCTCTTCTTTCCTCCACCATTACTTCCACCCCAAGTGGAGCAGAATGCAGCCAGATTCCCCAGGTGGGAGATCCAAAGCCTCCTTCCCAGGGCAGAGCCCACTCTGGGTTCACATCAAGTCTTATGGACTGGTGAGCCAAACTGGCATTCTTTGCCTGGTCTTTTCCAAGTTCTCTGTCCCCCTCTCATCTCCTGGGAGAGGAGGAGATCTGTATTTTTCCACCCCCTTTCTCTCCCCTATAGAAACCCTTGTCCTACACTCCCTCCCTACCCTAAGACAGCTCCAGAACTGGGCAAGCCTTGACTTAAGCAAGAGGAATGGAGAAGGCACTCTAGGCAGGAGAGACATTAATGAGCCTGGTTATGCAGTGGCCCTGGAAAGGCAGGCCAGAGTGGCTGAGAGACTGGTATACAGGGGGGTACCTTTCTCTCAGTGATAGTGATGGGGGTGCCTTTCCCAGGGAGTGGGGTGGGGGTAGATAGGGTATATTCAGGAGGATTTTCCTCTATTTCTTTTTTCTAACTGCCTGGATTCACCATTGGATTTTGTAAATGGAAAACTGAAATGAACAATGCTATATTGGATGTTTTCTCTTTCTGTCTGTGTGTGTGGGTGGGTGTCTGCCCTATCTGCAATGACTACATGTAGGGAGGTATGGTCAAGTGAGACAGTGTGTCTGTGTGACTTTGTTGGGGCGCACTCTGGCCTGGGGCACACGTGAGCAAATGCCTGTATGTGCCTGTCTGGAGCCCCCAGGTACCACTCCCAACTCCTGTATGAGTCTCCTCTCAAAAACCCAGATAAGGTGTTCCTGAAACTGGACCACCATGGAGAATGGGGACTGGTAATTGGGGATAAAACTTGGGGGAACTGTTGGGTTAGGTAATGCCCCCCACACATACACAAAGTAATGGGTTATGGAGGGACTGCTCAGTCTGGGATAGGAGCCCTTCAGAAGGATTCACTGTATACAGCTGGGATTTTGGTAAGCTTTGATTAAATTCAGAGGCATGGATGTCACAGGGGAAAAAAAAACAAGCCTGGGAGTCTCCCCAGCCAGCCTGTTCCCTGGACTCTCAATTACTTTACTCTATGAGATGCACAGAACTAAACTGACCATACTCCTCAGTTCTTGGCACACTGTATCATCATTGGTCCATATGAAGCCTTTATATTCTTTTTTGTTTTGTCCACTTCATCATCCATCCCTAATACCATCCCCCCTCCCACATAGGCACCCCACTCTTGTGTATTTAACGTGTTTTTCCAATCCACCATTCATATGTTTTATTTACATATATGTGTATATGTGGAAAATGTATGGTATTGTTATGTGTTTTAATTTACATAAACAGTATTGTACTATAAATCTTGTTCCGTTTCTTTCTTCACTCAACATTCTATTTTTTGAGATATCCAACCATATTGCCGTGTTTACACCTAATTCATTCTAGTAGTCCATCTTATACATATGTCACATTTTTCTTATTCATTCTCCTGGATGATTTGTCTGTAGGTGTCTCCAATTCTCTGCTACCACGACAAGACTGCAATGGGCAGTTTTCTAAATGTCTTTTTAGTGACACCTTATTTGGAGGAGAGGAAACAAGCTCAGAAAAAGGCAGTGATTTTGTCAGGGTTTAAAAGTGAGAAGTAGACCTGTGACACGAGTCCCAGACGGAAATCAGAACCCCACCACTGTGCCTCATGAGAGACCATCCATTTGCTCCCCCCCAAAAAAATCTAAAATACAATTAAAAGCAGCATACACTGAGGAAATTGAGAGGAAAGGGTGGAAAGAAGTATGGAGTCGATGAAGAAATAGAAAGTCCTAGAAAGATCTAGCAGATGAACTGAATCACAATAATTTTCATGACGCAGAGCAAGTTAGTTTTTTGGTGTGATTATTATTGCTAGAGCCATTTTGCAGAAATGGGAAACGCCACGTCAAAACCTGGCCCCAAACGAAAGACCTTCGATTTCTAAACCCCAGGCTCCAGGGCCACCCGAGCCCCGAGTTCGCCGCCTCCGAGTTCGCCGCTGCAGGGGTGAAAGCAGGGCCGAGGGGAAGGGGCAGATTTAAGAAGTGCGTAGTTGCTGACGGGGAGGGGGGAGGAGGGAGAGAATGACAGCGAGGCTTTCGAGTCTATCTGAGCACATCCTGCTCCCTGCTTGCGCTTGTTTTTTGTTTTGCGTTTGGGTCTTCAGAACCACTGGTACTTTTCCCATTGGATAAAACGTTGGCGGGTGAGGGAGAGGGGCTTCTTCCCCTCAGATCTCCCCGCGGCCAATCGCCCTGCATAGTCCAGACCGTCGCTGAGGGAGTTAGCCGGGTGATTGGCGGGCCTGAGGGAAGCCAATGGGAAAGTGATGAGGTGCGGTGTTGGCAAGCAGATTGCGTGCGAGCAGGCGGGGGCCTAGGGGGCGCAAGGGCCGCCGCGACGGCTAGCAGCCAATGGCGAGGCGGGACGGCTCCTGGCGTCACGAGGGGGCGGGGCCTGACGATTGGCGCGGAGGGAGTACGGCAGGAGCTGTGGGAGGGAGCGCCACAGCGAGGCTGAGAGCGGAGCTGGTCGCGTGAGGCTCGGCATTTTCGCTTCAGGTGTGACGAGCAGCGGCGGCCCGGCCGAGCGCGAAGGGCCGAGCTGTGCGAACGCGGTCACCATGGACCGCGCAGATGAGGGGCCTCCGGCCAAGGCCCGCCGCCTTAGTGGCTCTGAGCCCCCTCAGAGCGAGCTGCTGCCGCCGCCGCCGCCGCCGCCGCCTCCTCCTCCTCCTCCTCCTCTCCTGCGCCTGCCCCTGCCTCCACCTCAGCAGCGCCCGAGGCTCCAGGAGGAAACCGAGGCGGCACAGGTGCTGGCTGACATGATGGGGGTGGGACTGGGCCCCGCTCTGCCCCCGCCTCCGCCCTATGTCATTCTCGAGGAGGGGGGTATCCGCGCGTACTTCACCCTGGGGGCTGAGGGTCCCGACTGGGAGCCCACGGTCGAGTCAGGGTACGGGGAGTCGCCCCCTCTCGCGGAGAGCCTAGAAACGCTCTCTCCCTCAGAGGTTTCTGGGGGAAGCCTGGAGATTGACTTCCAGGTGACGGAGCCCAGCAGCTTTGCAGGAGAGAAGGCCCTAGAAACCTGTAGCGCAGGGGGGCGGGGGTACCAGAGGTTAGCCGGTCCAAGGGGGAGAGAAGAGACCGTCATCATCGTGGAAGACGACGACGAGGATGAAAAGGAAAGCGTGAGGAAGAGGAGGAGGAGGAGGAAGAGGAAGCCCAGGAAGGTGAAGAGGGAAAGCCCAGAGAAGAACGCTGAGAAGATAGAGTGCATCCTGCAGGCTCTGGAAAACATTCAACTAGACCTGGAGGCGGTGAATATCAAGGCAGGCAAGGCCTTCCTCCGTCTCAAGCGCAAGTTCATCCAGATGCGGAGACCCTTCCTGGAGCGCAGAGATCTTATCATCCAGCATATCCCAGGCTTCTGGGTCAAAGCAGTATCCTTGTCATCTATACTCATGGGCCAGGAGCCCATGACCAGAATTGGGTGGGGGGCGGTGGGAGGAGGGACAGACTGGGTGAAAGGGTGTGGGGGCGGGTCCCTGTTGGAGGAATGAGGAAGTGTGGTGGAGAAGGGATGGAAGGAGTGTGGCAAAACATCAGAGAACCTGGACTGGGGATGGTGAAGGGGGAGGGGGGCCCATTAAAACTGGACCACATATGGGAAAGGGAAAGAGAAGGAGCATAGCATTAAAAGAAAATGGATCACAGTGAAAGCGGGAGGACAGAGACACACAGCAGAAAAATTGGACCAGAAATGGTAAAATGAGGAGTGGGGAGAGGGGGACATGGAAGATAAACTGACTCAGAGACAGTGAAGATGGAGGGGAAGGGCATACAGCAGAGAATTGGCCCAGAAAGGGTACCCAAGTCACACATGGCTGTGCATGCCTAGGTCTCTACTTAGATTCCAAGGAGACCCCAATCCTGGCTGGAGAAGAGGGGGCCAGAGCCCTGAAGAATCAGGAAAAGGGGTATCTAGGAATAGAGATTAAGAAGTTAAATGAAGGAAATAATAATAATTCACTGTTGGTGATAAGCTTATCTCTGGGGGACCATGTAACATGTTAGGAACACATGGGTTTAACATCCTAATAGAATTACATGGACACAGACACTTGATACTGTCATACATACATAGCACATGATCACAAGCCCCCCAGTACCCAGGCACAGTATTATGTGGCCACAGGTCCTCAGTACCCAGACCACACCATCACCTGGACACAGGCTCTCAGACACACAACATTATGTGGACACATACCCATAACACCCAAATATATAACATCATGTGACAACAGGCCATCAGCAACCGGGCATAGCATCATTTGGACATGGGCCTTTAGCTCCCAGACACACAATGTCTTGTCTTGTGAACACTCGGACACAATATCACTTGGGTATAGACTCCCAGCACCCAAACACAGCAGATATGAACCGTGGCAGGGCCACCTAATATAGAGGTTTGATATTTTTAAACACAGGCTCTCACCACATGGTATCGTGGGAATAAAAGTATGGGCCTTGTTGCATGACCTACTTGTTCCACATACATCACATGAGCACAGAAGGAATTCTGCTCCAGCCTCTCTTTTGTTCTGCCCTGCATAGCCCCCCCGGCCTTCGTTCCCTCCTTCTCATTGAACAGTCACTCCTTGACCTAAACTGCTCCCTCCATCAGTTCCTCAACCACCCCAAAATTTCAATCTTGATCAACCAACGTGATGAAGACATTTTCCGCTACTTGACCAACCTGCAGGTCAGGCCAAAGAGAGATCTTTTCTACTAGGACTGGGCAAGGAATCTGGTCCTTGGAGGTGAGGGGGGATTGGGTGGGAGGGGCTACAATGTGGTGGGAATTCCACCATTACCCCCACCCTGAGCAGGTACAGGATCTCAGACATATCTCCATGGGCTACAAAATGAAGTTGTACTTCCAGACAAACCCCTACTTCACAAATATGGTGATTGTCAAGGAGTTCCAGCGCAACCGCTCAGGTAAAAGGTAGCCCCAGAGCAAATTCATCCCCCCCATCTAACCTTGTCCAGTGCCCTCTCTATAGCCTCCTTTTTCTCCAGGCCGGCTGGTGTCTCACTCCACCCCAATTCGCTGGCACCGGGGCCAGGAACCTCAGGCCCACAGGCATGGGAACCAGGACGCCAGCCACAGCTTCTTCAGCTGGTTCTCTAACCATAGCCTCCCAGAGGCTGACAGGATTGCTGAGGTGGGGCCCCTCCTGGCATTGTCAGGGAAGACCCTGCTAGGCTTACCCTTAGGTGCCTGGGGGATTGGGAGTAGGCTCTGGGACTTGTGCTCATAGCTCCTTTCCCCTGTCTCTTTCAACAGATTATCAAGAATGACCTGTGGGTTAACCCTGTGCGTTACTACATGATGGGAGAAGGGGGCTACAGAACAAGCAGAAAGAAGCAAGAAAAAGAAGAAAGGTGATGGCAGAGGGTTTTTGGCTGAGAGGTGGTTTGTTAGGGGTGGGGCAAAGACTAGGCTAGTGTCACACAGTATTCATAGAGCCAAAAGGGACCTTTGAGATGATTTAATCCAACATATTGCCCAGAAATGGGGTGTGATTGGCTGAGGTTACGCTCTCAGGGGTAGAAATGGGACTCTCCCCACCTAGCCTCATCCCTGGGAACCCTTGTAGCCTATTGCCCCTCCTGTTACTTACCACCTTTCAGTGTTTGTCTGCTCTGGGTACATCACCTCCCACCAACCCTATACTCAACCCCAGACTTCCCCACAGTAAAAACAAGGATGAATATGAAGTGGTGATCGTGGAAGACTCTGATGACTATCACATCATGGAAGACATTATTGGAGAGACCTCAGACAGTGATGGTATCACCGACAATGAGACCATTCATGATGTCAAGATCTCTGACTTCATGGAGACTACTGACTGCTTCGAGACCACTGACAACGAGATAACTGACATCAGTGAGAGCCTCTGTGACAGCGAGTGCCCTGGCCACAATGAGACCACCGACAACAATGAAAGCCCCAATGACAATGAAACCACTGATAACAATGAGAGTGCTGATGACAAGGAGAGTGCTGATGACAACAGTGAGAACCCTGAAGATGACAACACTGATGAGAATGAAGAGAACCCTGATGACAACAATGAGAATGCTGATGAGAACCCCAAATATGGCAACCAAAGGAGCAATGGCAACAACCAGGACAGCAGTGACAGTGACAATGAAGGAGACAATGATGGCAGTGATATTGAAGATAATGATGGCAATGAAGGTAGCGATGATGATGGCAACGAAGGTGACAATGAAGGCAGCGATGATGACGACAGAGACATTGAAGACTATGAGAATTACCTTGAAGACTCTGACAAGGATCACCATAACAATACCAACCAAGATGACTATGACGACGAAGTAGAGAACATCTCTGAAGAAGAATCGTCAGCGGAGGAAGAGGAGGAGGGCAGTGAGGAAGGTGAGCTGGACCCTCACCTTTTTTGTTTTGTTTTTTTTCTTTGGACCCTCACCTTTTGTCTTACCTCCTTTCTCTTCTGTCAGAGAAAATCTGGCCAGGATCAGACTATCAAGGCATGAGCACAATCTGCTCTTGTGGAGAAAAGAAAAAGCATTCTCAGTAAGTTTTTAAATTAAGCAAGGCCAGGGAACATTTAATTTACAAACAACAAAACCAAAGAAATAAATTTCAGTTCTTGGTGATAGGCAGATAGGTTGTAACAGAGCATAAGAGGAATGAAGCAGAGAGAAGAGATAGGAGGCAGTGAGTGGTAAATTAAGACAGGTTCACACACAGAGGGAAAAAAGTAGCAAACACATTGCAGTTCAGCACACTCTGTACCCAGCTCTGGCCTTCTGAGAACTCCCAGGCTTGCTTGGGGAGCTGGGGGTGAAGTGAACAGTGTCCTCAATGATCCCAGAGGAGGGAGGAGCTAATTGTATCTCCAGAGTCAGGAAGGAGAGAACTAGAGAAAGTACTATTTGAATTGGAGGCTGCCTTCACATTAAGGATCATTATGGGGCATTCTTGGTGGAAGGGATCACATGAAAAAGAACCTCGAAGGGTGAAAATGCATAGTCTGTTTGTCAGGGTTTACCAAGTTGTCTTCTAAAGACCCTTCGCCAAAAGGTTCTCACAAAAAGGTTCTGTGGTCAAATATGTTGGGGAAATACTGCATACAATAATGTAGAGTCACATGTACATTGGCACCTGAAAGGCTCTGAATAAATCCTGCCCTAAGAAACCTATTTAAACATTGTGGAAGTCAGCATTTCCCAAACATTGATCACAGAAGCCATTGTTCACCGTCCACCAAAAAAAGCACTTTGGGAAATGCTGAGGAAGGGTTGCACATGGAGGGTTGAGCGAGAAAGCAGTATTTAAGGTAACTGCCATGTTTGGTTCTGGCCAAAGGAAGCACCATTTCATGAGATGGGGAAGGGCATGGCAGTGGGATTGGTGGGATACAGAGAGGAACATGGAGTTAGAAGGGCTTGTTGGACACAGGTACAGGTGTCTGAGAGGCAGGTGGTTAGTGGTATGTCTGGGAAGTCAGAAATTGTAAAGAAAGGAGGTAACAAGCCAGGGCAGAATCCTATATCTGGATTCTGGAGCCAGTTAATGTTAATTGGGTCCAGTTAACATTAATGAAGTGTTTACTATGTGCTAGACACTGTACTAATGGTTTTCTTGCTTTAAGTAATTTAATTCTCACAGCAACTCTCAAGAAGTAGGTACTATTCTCCTTTTATAGATGGGGAAACTGAGACTCTGAGAGGGTATAGTTAGGAGAACTAGGTCATGGAACATTCTGAGAAGGAAGGAACTGTCAGCAGTGTCCAGTGGTCCTGAAAAGGCAAGTAAAATGAGGGCCAGGATGTGTTCATTGTATTAGCAGATGAATAGATCATCTATGACCTTGGGAAGAGTAGTTTCAGTGGCTTGGTGGGGGTAGAGCCAGACCACAGTAGGAAGGGGGAGGGATGAGCAGGGGTTAAGGTAATAGAGTCAAACCTTGGCTTAGAAGGAGATGGCAGAAGACAGACAAGGGGGGATGTTTGAGCTTGGCTGTAGGCAGGCAAATAGAGGAGAGACAGCCCCGTGGGGGAGGTGGCAAGAGCAGGAGGACCAGCCACTCCTGGGAGTTTTGGCCATGATATCCCTGGTGAACTTCCATTGAGGGCGCCAAGAAGGAGGAGTTGAATGAGCGAGTAGATTTAATCTAGGCATATTTTTAGGTAGGGAAACTGAGGGAATTGCCGGCCTCATCCCCTCCTACTCAGTGGCATCTCCTTTCAGAAAAGGGGAGGCAGAGTTATCTGCACAACCCTAGTGTGGGAGCAAGGGTGGGGAATTGGGCCAAAGAAGACAGACTTAGGCCTATTTGAATCACACCAGGGAAAAAGAGGGAGCAGCCTCTGGATGAATAGGTTTATTCAGCTGAAGTCAGAGCTCAGGAAGAGACACACACATTGCATACACTGGGAGAAAAAGCTACTTTCAGAGATGTATCAATTAGGACAGGGGCAGCCCACCCTGCCTTCCTGCTTTCCTCCCACTGCCCCTTACTCTCTTAGCTTGAGTTCACACACATACTTGGCTGCTTGTTCCAAGCAGAGCCGCTTGATGAGTGGTCCCAGGCCCCCCAAAACCTGACTATGGGCTCTGTTCCCTATGAAGAGTGACATCTACCTGTCCATCTAACCACCTTCTTCCATTTTCCCCTCCTTGATTCTCTGTCCTGTGCAGGCAGTGAGCAAGGTGAGAACAGCAATGATGAAGGAATCGAAGAAGAGTCAGGAGAGGAAGACTCAGAAGACTCCGACATTGAGAAGGTGCTTCAGGTCCAAAACCCTTGGGCCATCCCGGGAAAGAGCGGCAAAATGGGATAAACGTCTTACCCTTTCAGGGGCTGCTTCTCTATATCCTTCTCCCCCTGCCCTATTTGCCCTCCCTATCAGCTAGGGCCGAGCGGCCCCGCGTTGCACTTCTGGGGGATGACTGACTTCGTACACGGGTTTAAAGTTTATTTTTATGGTTTAGTAATTGAGAAATTATTATTTTGGGGGGAGGGAATGGGGGCTTCCCCCTTCCTTGTAGCCCTCCTCCCCCGCAGGCTTCTGTGTGCTGCTAAACGTATTATTGTGATGCTTTGGTCAGGGCCCCTCTATCCCCCTCCTCGTGCTGTGTGGAGTGGACACCCTTGATCCCGAAGCGGGGAGGGCTGCTGTGGCCTTGGGGGGCTCTGCTGCCACCCTGTTCTCCCAAGTTTCTCTCTTCCTCCATTCCTCACCTTTCCCAGCTGCGCCCGCTAGCCCGCCTCGGTGTCTATGCAAGGCCGCTTCGCCATTGCGGTGTTCCTGTCCCCCTCCCCCAGAAGTCCCGCCTCGTTCCCTCTGGACCCTGGTAATCCTAATAAAAGTGTGAGCAAATTCAAAGTGCTGTTTTGAGTCTTTTGTCCCACTCGGTGCACGGTCCCCAGCAGCCAATCTCTGTTCCCACAGGCCCGCAAGTAGGTGCCTCGTCTATGCAGGGGCCAGAAAGATGGTAGTTGCTGGGGGTGGGGGCGACTGACTAGGGGCGAGCTCCTCCCTACCGCAGAGATGTTGCGTCAGGTCAATGCGGACCATTCTGACCAATGGCAAGGCGAGGCTGAGGGAGCCCCTCCCTCTCCCGGAGGCCGCAGTAGACCCAGGCAGGTAGCTAACAGCTTCCCACGCCTTCCCCTCTGCGCATGCGCACAGAAACGCCCTGCGCCCTGGAACATTTTATTCAGTGATCTTTTTATTTATCGTGCGTCAAACCTTTCCTTGGGCCTAGTATGAGCTGGGAGAGGTGGAGCTAGAGGAATCCATTTTTCTTCATTCGCATGAAGTGAAATAAAAATGATATCAGTTAGTACTTAACCCAGTAATGCATAAGTGCTCTCAGGAAGAAGGTGCTCATCTCTGGGGCTGGACCTGGGAGAGAAGACAAGAAAAGAGTCCTGGCTGGAGAATGCATAGAGATAAAAGCAGGGCTTTCTGGTGGCTCAGTTGGTAAAAAATCTGTCTGCTATGCGGGAGACCAGGTTGGATCCCTGGGTGGGGAAGATCCCCTGGAGAAGGGAATGGCTACCCACTCCAATATTCTTACTTGGAGAATTCAATGGACAGAGGAGCCTGGCGGGCTACAGTCCATGGGGTCGGAAAGGGTCGGACATGACTGAGCAACTAACACTTTCACTACTTTTCAAAGGAAGAGAAAAGGAAAATTACTATGTAGCTGTGGGGGCAGGGCAGGAACAGTCAGGAGTTGGACGTCTGAAAGACAGGCTTTATCTGGGAGATATCTGAGGAAAGGCCCAGTGGCTTTACGTTTTGGATACAGGAACTTTATTTCCACGAACACCACAGAAACCTCCGTTTCTTTATGAATCATAATAACTTACACAGAGATCCCAGACATCCGAGTATGTCTTCTGCAATATACCTCCCGAACTTTCCATCCGATGCTCTTATTTTGGGGAAGGCTTCAGACGGTTTGATTTGTGTTTTACATCATGCCCTCTGCTGGCTGCCAGGAGCATTGATTTGAGGGAGGGAGAGCAGTGAGGAAGTTGATGCTATACCTAAGGTGATAATGGCGTAATGGGGAAGGATATGGGAGGTATATTATCTTTTGGAAGTTTTAGATTTACAAAATCATTGCAAAGATAATACAGAGAGTGTCCCTATAGCCTACCAGTATACCTCACCAGTTTCCCCTGTTGTTAACATCTTATTGTATTATATGTCTTTCACAATTAATGAACAAATATCAAAATATTATTAATGAAAGTCCATATTTCCTTAGTTTACACTAAATTTTCTTTTTCTGTTCCAGGATGCCATCTAGGACACATTACATTTAGTCATCATGTCTCCATAGACTCCTCTTGGCTGTAACAGTTTCTCAGATTTTTCTCATTTTTGATGACCTGGAGTCATCAACATTTGAGGAATACTAGTCAGGCATTGGAGAGTGAAATGGCAACCCACTCCAGTGTTCTTGCCTGGAGAATCCCAGGGACGGGGGAGCCTGATGTACTGCCGTTTATGGTGTCGCACAGAGTCAGACACGACTAAAGCAACTTAGCAGCAGCAGCAGCAGCAGTCAGGTATTTTGCAGGATGTCCCTCAATTGGGATTTGTCTAGTGTTTTCCTCATGATTAGACAGGAGTTATGGGTTTGGGAAAGGAGGACCACAGAAATAAAGTACCATTCTCTTTGTATCATATCAAAGGTACATGCTATCAATGTGTGTTATCACTGTTGATGTTAACTTGATCACCTGGCTGAGGTAGTGTATGTCAGGTTTTTCCACTGTAAAGTCACTCCATTCCCCCACCTTCCATACTGTACTTCTGGAAAGAAGCCACTAAGCATAGCCCATGCTTAGGGAGTGGGGAGTTATCCTCCAACTCCTTGATGGGAAAGTATTTACATACAGTAATTAGAATTCTCCTGCACAAGAAATGTGTGTATTCTATGAGTGTTTTTAAGATGCTAGAATCAAAAGGCTCTAAGTATAGAAAAAGAGGGATTGATAGAAGTCAGAGATGACTGCCAGGTTACTGTGGGACCTCCTGTGAAATGGTTAGAATACCAGATCTTGGATATACTCCAGATCTGATAAATGTTTTGGGGAAAGCATGGAAGCTTAGATGCCTCTGGTTCTAACCTGGAACCACACTATCAGAAGTGGGTAGAGGAGACTCTGGCCCAGAAGGGGGAACATCTTGCCCCAGGGACAAAGCTGAGAGTACAGGATGCTAAGTCAAGGCATCTTGGGCAAAGGAAAGAAACACCTATGTGCGGTATCTGGAGTCAGTCCTAATGAGCACGTGATGAAGTGGAGGGGAGAGGAAAGTAGCAGGGGCAAAGACCTGGAGAAAGATAGCCTGGGTATCCTTGCCTGAGTCTACTCTGGCACACAACGTGACTCTCTCACCTTCTCTAGAGAGTCTCAGTTTTCCCATCTACAGACAGACTAATCGTGCTGGGGAATCAGCCCAGGAGAAGCAACCAGCCTAAGATCCCAAATGGAGTCTAGTCTTAAAGCAAACCTCTGAAGTCTGGCCTTCATCATGCTCTTCCCTGATTCTTCTCTATCTCTCTAATTAAATCCCTAGCCTCTCACCCTGGCTCCTCTTTATCCACCCTGTCGGAGAGGGCCTCTGACTTCAGGGACACTGTTAGCACCCAATTATGGGATTCTAATATACTTGGCCAGGATGCTCATGTCCTGGACTGAGGCATGGGAGAATAAAATGTTCTTTGTCTAGGGTGACATCTTTTCCCTGTGCCCTCACTCCTCAGTGTGTGGTGTGGCTTCAGTTCTGCCCAGTCTGGTTCTCCAAAAGGGAGGACTGTTCTAGAAGTCCTTTAGGTCACATCCAACTCCAGAATATAGTCTTTGCTGAAGATTAATGAAGACAGGCCCATCTGCTGGGACCCCAAACAGAAACCAGGAGAGTGAGGAACTGTAGATCCAATGTGCCCCAGGGCCTGTTCCCATGCTGAAGCTACTTGTCTTTATATCTATCACAACCTACCTCACTCCTCTGAAGCCTGGAGCAACTTCCTGAGGGTGAGGTTCCCAGGACTTCCTAGGACCAGATCTTTAAAGTGCCACCCACTTCAAGTAGATTGTCAGGGACAAAAGTAAATTCAGGAAACTAGATCCCTCTTTCTTTGGTGACCAAAAAGGCCATCAGTGGCTCCTGTGGTTGGGGATGTGGAGGATGGTTAGGGAAGCATCCTATTTTTCATTCCATAAACATTTACTGAGCACATGCTGTGTGCCTGATAGAAACTCAGTGATAAGAACACAGCAAGGGAACACGAATAGACCACGTTTTTGTCCCCCTGGAGCACAGAGTTGAAACAAGTGTTCATAACATTTTTGGGTGCTATGGACCTGCTTGGTGATCTGGTGAAGCCTATGCATCTTTTCTCAGAAAACAATATCTTTTGAACGCATAAAATAATTAAAGCCATAAAATATTGAGTATATTTAAATATTGTTATTAAAATATGGAAAAACAAATATGTGTTATAGTAATATATTTGCTCCTTGTTAACCCATTCAATCACAAGATCTAATGGACAGTCTAATGACAAATATGTTTTGGCGATAGAGATGAGATTATATGATATTTCAAGAAATGTGCAACATCTATAATATGACATGAAAATCTGTGATTTCTATTAGTGATGGAGTCATAGGTACTATTACTACTATGGTGAGTTATATTCTTTGCTGAAAAGATGCTAAATTTCAATTACAGGAGAGTGGGAAAAAAAAATTTTTCCCCCATCCAAATTTAGGAACCCCTCTAAACCCTGTCCCAGCTGGACTGGAGTGAGGTTTGTGAACCCAAATTAAGAAACCCTGATAATAGGAAGGGCCTTCCTGTATCTCCTCCCTTCTTAAATCCTTTTCGTCTGGAGGACAGAAGCCGGGGTTTTATTCTGGGTCGTACTGCTGTGTGACCCTAAGTAAATCAGTTTGCCTCTCTGAGCCATAGTTCCCTAAATCTGAAACAACGGCAAAGGCAAGAATTGGGAGAGGAGACCTTAATTATTTATGCTCCAGGCAACTAATTCATGTTCTCTCATTGAATCCCCTATTGAATGGATGGCATTTCCAAGTAAGATTTTAAAAATTATCTTCCCATTTCACAGATGGTTAAGCTGAGGCTCTGAATAAGGTTGTCACTTGACCAATGTCTTAATCAGCAAGTAGCAGGGGCTGGTGGGTGACTGGCCAGACGCCTATAACCACCTCATCCTCCAGGGATAAAACTGGGAACTACGTTCACTTTGAGCGAGAGAAACCTGGTTCAGAAATGCCTGCAGGTGGGGCGGGGTGTGGGTAACCTATGGGAAACTGGGGGCAGAGTCGTGTCTCTTGCCGAGCGGTGGTTTACGGAGAATAAAACGTCAAGAAGCTACGCATCTCAGATTGTCCAGTGACTCGCGCCAGGCCTCTCTTTGGGCTTCGCGCCTGCGTGCTCCCAACCAACTGCCCGAAGACGTGTCGAACCGACCGGCAAAGAGCGATGACGATCCTCCTCCTGGCCAATCCTATTAAAGGATGGGCTGCTCATAAACCAATCAAAGACCCCAGAGGGGCGTTCCACCTCCAGCCAATCCCAGGGAAGACAGGGGGGGCACTCCTCCAATAGGATCCTGGAGCCGTCTGTAGCAGTGGCGGCCTGAGACCACCCCTAGCGCTCTGGCAGGCGCGAGGGACGCATCCGGTGCATTCGCCAGATCCAGTTGCCGGTACCTGGAATCTGCTTGCGCGAGGCAGTGGCGGCACCGACGGCCCGAGGTTCCCGGTGAGACTCTGTAAAGACTGGGGGTAGGGGACGCGGGGGGGGAAGATGCTCAGCCGGAGCGCGTGAGAGGTTGGACCTGGGCGAGCTTTTATCCCGGCGGCCTCTCAACCCTAGGTCAGCAGGTTGCGGAGGATCGTGCGGGTAGCAAAAGGAGGGCGAGTGCTCCTGCGGCCCCAGACAGCAACCGGGTAAGTACCCTGCGGAGCCCACCCCCATGCCCGCCCTCCGCGCTCCCCTCATTTCTGTCTCTTGGTAAACGGTGTACTTTGCAGGTCTGCAGCTCACGTGATTGTCTGCTTGCTTGTCTCAAAGTCTCCATCTCTCTCTGCCCACTCCACTCCCCCTTTCTCTGTGTCTATCCCCACCTTTTTGTCTGCCTTTACGTTTCTGTCTGGCTCCCTCTCTGAGACATCGGAGACCACCCAGACCTACAAGGCTGAATCCTGATCCAACCAGTAAAAACTAGCTGTAAAACCTCGAGCCTCACCCAGCTGGGCCTCAGTTTCCTCATCTGTCAAATGGGAGTCTAATAATCTCCTGAGACAATACATGTGCCTCACTTTGCCCTGCTGCCTGGCCCCTAGAAAAGTGTCAATAAATAATAACTGTTATGATTGAAAAGAATATAGTTTCTCTTGGCCTTTGCCTTTATTTTTTCCTGTCTCTGACCCTCCCCCCACCCCATTTGGTTTTTCTTTGGAATGTTTCCTTCTCTTATTGCTTTTCCTCTTTCTGCCTCTTTCCCATCCTGAAACAGGTTAGAGGTACATTGTTTATAGCAATGAGCCTGGCCTAAGAGTGCCTATCAGCTTAGTCTGGGGCTCTTGTCTGTTCTGTGGGTGAAAAAACAGAGCCAGGCCTTAGGCTGCTTCTAGCCTCATTGAGGAGACAACCCTCTTTGTTCCCCAGCTACTGTGTTAAACATGTGAGACCTACCCCCGTAGGGTGGGGAGCAGCTTAGATGAAAAAGTGAATCAGGCTCCTATCCTGTATCATGTTAGTTACTCCAAGAAAACCAGAGACCAGGGGTCTTCTCATTACAGCCCCGGCGTTGACCAGGCGTCTGGAACTCACCTTCAGTCATCAGCAGAATCCCCTTCATTCTCACCCTGGTTTCTGAATAGTCCTTTTGGGGTTTTTTGCCTTGCCTTAGAGGTTTGCATACCTTTTGGACACAGCACTCCATTTTTATAATGTACATTTTGAAATATCTCCTTCACTGTTCTGAACTGAAGTGCATAGATAATAGAATCTGTCTACACACATAATTCCCCTCAAAACCAATATAGTGTTCTAATTGGATATAAGGGAGAAGTAAAGGAAAAATAATTTATAATAAAGCAATATATATTTCATTATCTTTCTTTTTTCTTTTAAAATATATATTTCAATATGTAAAGGCTGGGATATAATTCCACTGGAAGACATAATGGAGTGGTCTTGAACATAATGGAGTGGTTTTGAACATATAATGCTTGTACCTGGGAGTGTACATATAATGCTTGTACCTGGGAGTGTGACAGCTACACTGTGACTCAGAAACCATGGATAGGGTGATGTGATTTTCCTAGATGATGAGCAGTTCTTCATAAGGTTCTAAACAAAACAAAGTGCAATCTTCCCTCAATTTATATGGTTGTTGAATTACTGGAAAAGTCATTATATATTAAAATCCATAATCTGGCTCCCATAAGCTCTCTGATCTTATCTCCTACGACTCTCCCCACTTACTTCCTCTCTTTCACCCATCCTGACCTCCTCTAGGCTACTTGAACATATTAGGTACACATCCACCTCAGGAGGTTGAACTGGGCCATCCATTGTACCTAGAATGCTCCCCCCTCCAATATCCACAAAACTCATGCCCTCACCTCCTTCAGGCCTCTACTCAGATGTCACTTTCTCAATGAGGCCTACCCTGACCTTCATATTTAAAATTGTAGCACTCCCCTAGCACATACCCTGCTGTTTTTTCCATAGTGCTTCTCACCCCCTTACATAACATAATTTACGTCTTTATTACGTTTGTTGTTTATTGTCTGACTGTCGCACTCAATTGTAAACTCCAGAAGGGCAGACATGGTTTGTTTTGTGTCCTGATGTATCCCTATTACCTGAAACAATACTTGGACATAGTAGTCTCTCAATAAATGTTTATTGAATGAATGAATGAACGAACAGATTTTTCACCTACATGATTGTCTGATGGAACATTCTAAAGTTGTATGGGATGCATTATGATTGTTAGCCGTGTGGAGCTGTTTTGTGCGCTGCAGAATGCTGAGCATCCCTGGTCAGTGCCCACTGAATGTCACAAGTAATCTCCAGTTATTGTGACAATCAGAAATGCTCCCCAAACACCTCTTGCCTGTCTGTTCAATCCCTCACTGAGAACAACTACTTGAATAGAAATCTGGCTTTTCCCTGAGCACTCTACTCCCCCAGCAGCCCCCTCATACCCCTCCTGCCAGGAGATTAGGATATGAGAGTAGGTGTCCTCACTCTATATGTCCTTTCTAGACATTTTCTCTCCCTCCTCTTTAAACATTGTTTTTTAGAATTAAAACCTTCTTATTTTAAAATAATTTCAGACGTTTTAAAAGTTATAAAAACAATACAAAGAATCCCCATATATCCTTCACTTAGATTCCCCAAATGTTAAGAAATTATACAACTACATTTCAGTTATCAAAATTAGGAAATGAATAATGGTACAATACTCTTAATGAAAGTATAGAACCTATTTGAATTTCATCATTTTTCCACTACTATAATTTTTCTCTTTTTTAAATATTTCTTTATTTGGCTTCATTGGGTCTTAGTTGTGGCACATGGAATCTTTGCTGCATTTTTAATATAAATTTATTTATTTTAATTGGAGTTTAATTACTTTATAACATTGTATTGGTTTTGCCATTAGATTCAGGATTCCACATTGTGTTTAGCTGTCATATCGCCTTAGGCACTTTTTGTTTAGATAAGCAACAAAAATTTATTGTATAACATGGGATTATACCCAATATCTTGTCATAACCTATAGCGGAATATAATTTGGAAAAAGAAAAATACATAAAACAAAAACAGAAAACCTAATCCCTATCTATACACCTTAAACTAAAACAATATTGTAAATCAACTATACATTTTTTTTAAACTTCAGTCTACAAACCTGTAGAGAAGAAAAGCCCAACATACATATTACACATTTCTATGAATATAGTTTGTCCATGAGAATACATGAAAATTTTTATTATATTCAACAATGAGAAATTAGCATGTGTCAATGCAATTATTTCTTCAGTCAAACACGTACTTATTTAGGTTATCTCCAATAATACATCACTATGTACTTTTTCCTTTTTTAAATTATGAAAGCATGATAACACATTTACAGGAGACTTGAAAAATACGGAGCAAATTTACATAAAGTTCCACTATATAGTAAGTACAGTTACTTTTTTAAGTAGATAAATTAAGATTTTTAGTTGGAATTTCAATATCAAACTCTCAAAAATTAATGGAATGAATAAACATAAAAGTATAAGGATATAGTAGACCTGAAAAGTACTATGAACCAATTCAACATAATTAAAATTTATACAATTTTCACACAAGAGCAGGATACAAATACTATTCAAGTTCCCATAGACTATAAACCAGGAGACACTGGAACGTATCAACCTGAGGATCGAACCTAGGTCTCCTGCATTGCAGGCAGATTCTTTACCAACTGAGTGACACTAGAACATATCCAGGGACAGAACACAAGATGCAAAAACTTCATGGTCTAAAAGTATTGAAATCATGCAGAGTCTGTTCTCTTATCACTCTGGAATTATGTTAGAAATCAATTATCAAAAGATATTAAAAAATAACCCACATATTTTCAAGTGCAATGTGACATTTACCAAGAGAGACCTTTGACTTAGCCATTCAAAACCTCAGTAAAGTTAAAACACTGAAAAAACAGAGGATGACTGTAGAGAAGAAAGCATTTAAATGAGAAATTAATATCAAAATGAGAAAATAATATCAAATATAATTTTAAAAAATCCCATATATCTGGAAATTAAATGTCCACTTTTAAATAAGGAGTATATCTAAGAAGCCATAACAAGGAAAATAAGAAAATGTGTGTAATAGAATAAAAATGAAAAGAGAATTGACCATAATTTATTGCATGCAACTGAAACTGCTCAANCTTAAAAAAACATATATTTGGAAATTAAATGTCTACTTTTAAATTATGAGTGTATCTAATAAGCCATAACAAGAAAAATTAGAAAATAGAATAAAAATGAAAAGAGAATTTATCAGAATTTGTTGCATGCAGCTGAAGCTGCTCAATGCAACTAAATACTACATAGAATCTTGACTAAGGTATGAAAACAGATAATGGACACTAACGTAAAATTTTGTGAAATTTGAATAAAATCTACACTTTAGTTTATAATACTGAATCATATGTTAATTTACTGGATATTTTTTACAACAGTATTTCTTTATATTCTCAGAATTGGAGTAGAAATTTCAAACCTCATTCAACATTTTTTTTTCAATTGCTAAGGTAATAAGCTTTCTAGACTTTTAGCAATAATACTAGATGCCAGAATAAATGGAATGATATCAAAGTTTTGAGTGAATGTAAATTAGAAATCTAGCATTCTATTCATACTTAATCAAACAAGTGAAATCAAAATGTCATGATTTCTTTGGCTATGCAAAAAGTTGTGAGTTTTCTAAAATATATATATTGCACATACTATATTGTATTATATATACTATCAGTTCAGTTCAGTTGCTCAGTGGTGTCCGACTCTTTGTGACCCCATGAATCGCAGCACGCCAGGCCTCCCTGTCCATCACCAACTCCCAGAGTTCACTCAGACTCACGTCCATCGAGTCAGTGATGTCATCCAGCCATCTCATCCTCTGTCGTCCCCTTCTCCTCCTGCCCTCAATCCCTCCCAGCATCAGAGTCTTTTCCAGTGAGTCAACTTTTCACATGAGGTGGCCAAAGTACTGGAGTTTCAGCTTTAGCCTCATTCCTTCCAAAGAAATCCCAGGGCTGATCTCCTTCAGAATGGACTGGTTAGATCTCCTTGCAGTCCAAGGGACTCTCAAGAGTCTTCTCCAACACCACAGTTCAAAAGCATCAATTCTT
>SJYA01003441.1:13154-26442 GCA_006410615.1 Neotragus moschatus
TGAAGCAACAAAAGACCCTAGATTGCCAAAGCAATTCTGAGAGAAAAGAAAAAAGGTAGAGGCATAACCTTTCCAGAATTCACACTATACTAAAAAGTTACAGGAACCCAAACATTGTGGTATTGGCACAGAAACAGACATATAGATCAATGAAATAGAATAGAGAACCAAGAAATAAACCCACACACCTATGATCAGTTCATCTAAGACAAGGTAGGCAAGAATATGCAATAGAGAAAAGACAGTCTCTCCAACAAATGGTGTTGGGAAAGTTGGACAGTTTAATGTAAATCAGTGAAATTAGAACATGCCATCATAGCATAAGCAAAAATATACTCAAAATGGCATAAAGGCCTAAATATTTATAAGGCATCACACCATACAACTCCTAGAGGAGAACATAGGCAAAACATACTCAGATATAAATCTTAGCAACATTTTCTTAGATCATGCAAATGGAATAAAAGCAAAAATAAATAAGTTGGACCTAATGAAAATTAAAATGTTTTGCACAGAAATGAGAACCATCAGGAAAGAGAAAGCTGTGAAATGGAAGAGAATATTTGCAAATGATGCGACCAATGATGGATTAATTTCCAAAATACACAAGCAGTACATACAACTCAACATTGAAAAAACAAACAACATAATCAACAAATGGACAAAAGACCCAAACAGACATTTCTCCGAGGAAGACATACAGATGGCCATCAGGGACACGAAAAGATGCTCAACATTGCTCATTATTAGAGAAATGCAAATCAAAACCACAGTGAGACATCACCTTACACTGATCAAAATGGCTATCATCAAAATCTACAAATAACATGTTTAAAGAAGGTGTGGAGAAAAGGGAATCTTCATACTCTGTTGGTGAGAATGTAAACTGGCGCAGCCACTGTTGAAAATATTATTCAGGTTGCTCAGAAAAGTAAACGCAGAGCTACTATATGACCCAGCAATCCTATACCTGGCTACACTATCCTGAAAAGAAAAAAACTCTAAAATGAAAAAGTACATACACTCCAGTGTTCATAGAAGCACTATTTAAACAAAAGCCACTACATTAAAAAAAAAAAAAATCCAAGTGCCCATCAACAGAAGATTGGTTTAAGAAGGTGTAGTGTAGTGTGTGGGTATGCTTCCCAGGTCGCTTGGTAGGCAAAAAGTCCACCTGCAACACAGGAGACACAGGTTTGATCCCTGGGTTGGGAAGATTCCCTGGAGGAGGGCATGACAACCCACTCCAGCACGCATGTATGCTAAGTCACTTCAGTAGTGTCAAACTATTTGGAACCCTATGGACTGTAGCTTGTCAGGCCCCTTTGTCATGGGATTCTCCAGGCAAGAATTCTGAAATGGCAGACATGTTCTTTACTACTAGCACCACCTGGGAAGACTATACATATGTGAATATACATGCATTCATATATATATACATATATTGTTTTACTAGTGTGTGAGACGAGTGCAGTACTGCAGCAGTTTGAGCATTTATTGGCATTGCCTTTCTCTCAGATTGGAATGAAAACTGGCCACTGCTGCATTTTCCAAATTTGCTGTCATATTGAGTGCAGCACTTTCACAGCATCATCTTTCAGGATTTAAAATAGCTCAACTGGAATTCTATCACCTCCACTGTCTTTGTTCGTAGTGATGCTTCCTAAGGTACACTTGACTTCACATTCCAGGATGTCTGGCTCTAGGTGAGTGATCACACTATCATGATTATCTGATTCATGAAGATATTTTTTTGGAAAGTTCTTGCCACCTCTTCTTAATATCTTCTGCTTCTGTTAGGTCCAAACCATTCCTGCCCTTTATTGAGCCCATCTTTGCATGAAATGTTCCTTTGGTATCTCTAATTTTCTTGAGGAAATCTCTAGTCTTTCCCATTGAATTGTTTTCATCTATTTCTTTGCACTGATCACTGAGGAAGGCTTTCTTATCTCTCCTGGAACTCTGCATTCAAATGGGTATATCTTTCCTTTTTTCCTTTGCATTTCACTTCTCTTCTTTTCACAGCTAGTTGTAAGGCCTCTTCAGCCATTTTGCATTTGTGCTTTTTTCTTGGGGATGGTCTTACTCTCTGTCTCCTCTACAATATCATGAACCTTGGGCCATAGTTCATCAGACACTCTATCATATCTAGTTCCTTAAATCTATTTCTCACTTCCACTGTATAATCATAATCATTTAGGTCATATCTGAATGGTCTAGTGGTTTTCCCTACAGGTTTCAACAATACATATACTGTGAAATTCCAGATGTTCAGGCTGGTTTTGGAAAAGGCAGAGGAACCAGAGATCAAATTGCTAACATCCGTTGGATCATCAAAAAAGCAAGAGAGTTCCAGAAAAACATCTGCTTCTGCTTATTAACTATGCCAAAGCCTTTGACTGTGTGGATCACAATAAACTGTGGAAAATTCTGAGATGGGAATACCAGACCACCTGACCTGCCTCTTGAGAAACCTGTATGTAGGTCGGGAAGCAACAGTTAGAACTGGACATGGGACAACAGACTGGTTCCAAATAGGAAAAGGAGTACACCAAGGCTATATATTGTCACCCTGCTTATTTGACTTATATGCAGAGTAGAACACCATGAGAAATGCTGGACTGGAAGAAGTACAAGCTGGAATCAAGTTTGTCAGGAGAAATATCAATAACCTCGGATACACAGANGACAACAGACTGGTTCCAAATAGGAAAAGGAGTACACCAAGGCTATATATTGTCACCCTGCTTATTTGACTTATATGCAGAGTAGAACACCATGAGAAATGCTGGACTGGAAGAAGTACAAGCTGGAATCAAGTTTGTCAGGAGAAATATCAATAACCTCGGATACACAGATGACACCACCCTTATGACAGAAAGTGAAGAGGAACTAAAGAGCCTCTTCATGAAAGTGAAAGAGGAGAGTGGAAAAATTTCGCTTAAAGATAAACATTCAGAAAACAAACATCATGGCATCCGGTCCCATCACTTCATGGGAAATAGATGGGGAAACAGTGGAAACAGTGTCAGACTTTATTTTTTTGGGCTCCAAAATCACTGCAGATGGTGACTGCAGCCATGAAATTAAAAGACGCTTACTCCTTGGAAGAAAAGTTATGACCAACCTAGATAGCATATTCAAAAGCAGAGATATTACTTTGCCGACTAAGGTCNTCAGACTATTTTTTTGGGCTCCAAAATCACTGCAGATGGTGACTGCAGCCATGAAATTAAAAGACGCTTGCTCCTTGGAAGAAAAGTTGTGGCCAAACTAGACAGCATATTAAAAAGCAGAGATATTACTTTGCCAACAAAGGTTCATCTAGTCAGGCCTATGGTTTTTCCAGTGGTCATGTATGGATGTGAATGTTGGACTGTAAAGAAAGCTGAGCACTGAAAATTGATGCTTTTGAACTGTGGTGTTGGAGAAGACTCTTGGGAGTCCCTAGGACTGCAAGGAGATCCAACCAGTCTATCCTAAAAGAAATCAGTCCTGTGTGTTCATTGGAAGGACTGATGTTGAAGCAATACTTTGGCCACCTGATGCAAAGAACTGACTCATTTGAAAAGACCCTGACGCTAGGAAAAATTGAAAGTGGGAGGAGAACGGGATGACAGAGGATGAGATGGTTGGATGGCTTCAGTGACTCAATGGACATAACATTGAGTAAACTCCCAAAGTTGTTGATGGACAGAGAAGCCTGGCATGCTGCAGTCCATGGGATCACAGAGTCTTACATGACTGAGCGACTGAACTGAATTGAACTAATATACATATATACTATAGACTATACTATGTTTATACTATATTATGTATATGTATATAGTCTATACTGTGTATATATACTTTACACATATGTATATAGAATATACATATATATGTGATTATTTTTCAGCCATAAAAAAGAATGAAATATTGCCATTGTCAGCAATGTGCATGGGCCTAGAATATGTACCCAATGATGTAAATCAAAGACAAATATATGATATCAATCATATGTGGAATCTAAAAAATAATTAAAAAAAAGAATCTATATACAAAACAGAAACAGACTCATAGATATAGAATACAAACTCATGTTTATGAAAGGGGAAAGTATTATGAGAGGGATAATTTAGATTTATAGGATTAAAAGATACAAGCTACTATGCATCAAATCAATAAGAAAAGAGGATCTACTATATAGCACAGGGAATTATATTCATTATCTTGTAATAACTTTAAATGGAAAATAATCTTGTAAGAAATGTACATGTATAAGTTCAGTTCAGTCACTCAGTCATATCCAATTCTGTGCGACCCCATGAATCGCAGCATGCCAGGCCTCCCTGTCCATCACCAACTCCTGGAGTTCACTCAGNAGGAGTTGGTGATGGACAGGGAAGCCTGGCATGCTGCAGTCCAAGGGGTCACAAAGCTGGACACGACTGAGCGACTGAACTGAACTGAGTATTCCACTGTATATGTGTGTATATATGTACCACATCTTCTTTATCCATTCATCTTAGGTTGTTTCTTACAACACTTAGGTTCTATAACTTGGCATTTATAAATAATGCTGCTGTGAACATTGGGGTGTATGTATCTTTTCAAATCAGTGTTTTTGTTCTCTTCAGACATATAGTCAGGAGTGGAATTGCTGGGTCATATGGTAGTTCTATTTTTAGTTTTTTGAGAAACCTCCATACTATTTTCCACAGTGGCTGCACCAATTTACATTCCCACCAACAGTGTACAAGGATTCCCTTTACTGCACATCCTCACCAACATTCGTTATTTATAGACTTTTTGATAATAGCCTTTCTGACAGGTGTGAGGTGATATCTCATTGTGGTTTTGATTTGTATTTCTTTCATAATTAGTAGTATTGAGCATCTTTTCATGCTCAACATGTGCATTTCTTTTGAAAAATGTTCAGTTCTGCCCATTTTTTAATCAAGTTGTTTTTTTGATAGTCATTATTAGACTCCACTTGCATTTATAAAATATTGGCTATATTCTCCAATTTGTATAATATATCCTTGTAGCTCATTTTATACGTTTATACCTAAGAGTTTGTACCGCTTAATCCCCTCCTCCTATATTGCCCCCTCTCACTTCTCTCTTTCCACTGGTAACCACTAATTCATTCTCAGTATCTGTGAGTCTGCTTTTTTGTTACATTCACTAGTGTTTTGTATTATTTAGATTCCATATACAAGTGATACCATACAGTATCTTTCTCTGTCTTACTTATTTCACGTAGCATAATGCCCTCTAAGTCCATCCAGGTAAATGGTAGGCAAATGGCAAGTTTTCGTTCTTTTTTATGGCTGAGTAGTATTCCATTGTGTGTGTCTTTCTATGTGTGTACATACATATATACCCATGTGCTGTGCTCAGTTGCTTCAGTTGTGTCTGACTCTTTACAACCCCATGGACTGTAGCCCACCAGGCTCCTCTGACCATGGGATCTTCCAAGCAAGAATAATGGAGTGGGTTGCCATGCTCTTCTCCAGGGGATCTTCTGAACCCACGGGTTGAACCTGAGTCTCCTGCCTTTCCTCCATTGTGGGCGGATTCTTTATCACTGAGCCATAAGGGAAGCCCATACACTTATATCCATATCTATATATATTTGGATGCTTCTTAAAATTTTCCAAACTTTCTATAGTGAATATGTATCTCTGTAAAAAAAAAAAAAAAAAAACACACAAAAACCTAGGAGCTGCAAGAAAGCTGGTGGACCTCAAAGCCCAGAGAATGAAATCAAAGCAGTTCTAGTGCCTCAGTGAGAAGCTCTGTAGGGGACAGGAAGTGTTTTCCTTTGGTTAGGTTTAGTTATCATAAAACCAATAAGGAGAAAAGTTGAAAAAAGTCTGGTTTAGAAACCAATACAACAAAATTTTACTATATTATTATTAAATTGACAGGTTAAAATTTTGAAAGCCAATACTCAAAACAATGTGGCAAAATGTTATGCATATCTCATATATGATATATATTCATGTATACATTTTTATTGGTGATGCATATCAGCACAATCCTTTTTGAAAGAAATTCAGCAATATGTACAAACCACCATAAAACGTGCATGTTCAAAAGGGAATAGCCACTATGGAAACAGTTTGGCAGTTTCCAATAAAATGAAGCATACAACTATCATTCAACCCAAAAATTGCACTCGTGGGCATTTATCCCAGAGAAAGAAAAACATACAAAAACTTGTACATGTATGCTCATAGCAGCTTTATTCATGATGGGCCCTAACTGAAAACAACCCAGATGTTCTTCAAAGGATGAATAGATAGACAAACCATGGGAATTCAGCAATACAAAGGAATGAACTAGTTATACATACATGATACATGCAACAGCTTGGATCATCACCAGGGAATCATGCTGAGTGAACAAAGAAATCCCAAGAAGTCACACACTGTTTTCCATCTTCGAATGATTTCCACTCTGGAAATAACAAAAGTATAAAGATGGAGAACAGATTAGCAACTACCAGGGAGGGATGAGTAGGAGGGAAGTGCTGGCTGTAAAAGGGCACTTGAGGGATCCTTGTGGTGAAGGACTGTCTTGTATGTGATATTTTGGTTGTGATACTATACTAGTTTACAATATGGTACCATTAGGGAAACTAAGTAAAGCATAACTTGGTATCTTCACTTTTTTTTTTTTAACCTATTTATTTGGCTGTGCCAAGTGTTAGTTGCCACACTTGGAATCTTCCATCTTTGTCGAGGCATGTGAAACATAGTTGCCTGACCAGGGATCAAACCCAGACCTCCTGTCTTGGGAGGCCTAAGGCTTAGCTACTGAGTTACCAGAGTAGTCCCTCTGCACTATTTCTTACAACTACTCATGTATCTACTATTACTTCAAAGCAAAAAAAAAAAAAAAAAAAATTAAAGTACATCTTCTTTTGACCACTTATCGCCAAGTCTGGAAATTTGTCCTAGGAATAGAGCCCAAAAGGCTGAAGTACTTTAAAGGCATCAGATGTTCAAAACAGTGGTATTTACAACAGGAAAAAAGAACCATTTTGTGTCCAAAGAGCAACACAGGCAAATCATGACACAGCCACCCAAGAATCATGCAGTTGTTTGATACAGCCACAAAGAAATGTTATTTGAAAAGGGAAGATTCAAAATTGTGGTACAATATGAAATCTCTGTGATGGGGCCGGAATATATTGCAAAACTGTGAAATTCTAACAAATGTTTCCCTTCCCTTAAGCTACCTCTAAAGTTACTTGGTTTGGGAGTGGAGGGAACGACAGTAAAGGACATTTTTTATGTTTAATTACAAACGTCAGAGTCACGACGAAAGTTCTTAAATCTGTCTCTCCCAGTAGAACGAACTTCGTTTTTCAGGTTCCAGGATTGGAACAAGCGTGTATACAAGGACCCACAGTCACGAGCCTAGGGCAGGTGCGATTGAGGCACCCGCTTCAACCGCTAGAGCTGTTCCAGCACTGTGCTCACGGCCCCATGTCCACAGCCCCACCCCAGGACCCCACCAGGAGTCCGACGAGGAGATTCCCCGAACGAGGGCGAGGACGCAGCCCTGAGGTGCAGTGACCACTCCAAGGTCATCATCAAGCCGGNAATGGTCTAGTGGTTTTCCCTACTTTCTTCAATTTCAGTCTGAATTTGGCAATAAGGAGCTCATGATCCAAGCCACAGTCAGCTCCTGGTCGGTTCCACATATAGATGATATTATATAGTATTTTTATTTCTCTTTCTGACTTACTTTACTTAGTATGATTATCTCTAGATCCATCCATGTTGCTGCAAATGGCATTGTTTCATTATTTTTATGGATTAGTAATCCATTGCATATGTGTGAAGTGAAGTGAAGTGAAGTGAAGTGAAAGTTGCTCAGTCATGTCCAACTCTTTGCAACCTCATGGATTTATACAGTCCATGGAATTCTCCAGGCCAGAATGCTGGAGTGGGTAGCCTATTCCTTCTCCAGGGGATCTTCCTGACCCAGGAATTGAACCAGGATCTCCTGCATTGCACACTGATTCTTTACCAACTGAGCTATCAGGGAAGCCTGATATATGTACATCTTCTTTGTCCATTCATCTGTCAATGGACATTTAGGTTATTTCTGTGCCTTGGCTATTGTGAATAGTGTTGCTATGAAAACAGGGCTGCATGTATCTTTCTGAATTATCATTTTGTCTTGATATATGCCAAAGAGTGGGATTTCTAGATCATATGGCAACACTACTTTTAGTTTTTTAAAGAACCTCCATACTGTTTTCAGTAGTGGCTGTAATAACTTACATTCCCACAACAGTGTAGAAGGGTTCCCTTTCCTCCACATCCTCTCCACCATCTATTGTTTGTAGATTTTTGATGATGGCTATTTTGATTGGGGTGAGGTGATACCTCATTGTAGTTTTGGTTTTCATTTCTCTGATAGTTCTGTTGAGAATCTTGGTTACCTTTTATTTCCTTTTCTTAAGTAATGCTCTAGCTGTGAATTCCAGTATTATGTTGAAAAGAAATGGGAAGATTCAACAGCCTTACCTTGCCCTGGATCTTAGGGCATAGCTTTAACTTTTTTCCTATTGGTTATTATGTCACCTGTTATTACATATAAATTGTATTAAGTTCCTATATAACTGTTCTGTTGAACATTTTAATTATGAATGGATTTTGAACTTTTTCTTTATTGGAGGATAATTTATTTACAACGATGTGGTGATCTCTGTCTTATATCAAAGTGAATCAGTCATAATTATATATATATATATATATATAATTATTATGACTAATTTATATATAAATATCCCCTCACTCTTGAGCCTTCCTTCCCTTACCCTTTCACCCCCTCTATGTCATAACAGAACACAAGGCAGGGTTCCCTGTGTTATGTAGCATCTTCTGCTATACATCTGTTTTACATATGATGCTGTATATGTTGTTGTTGTTCAGTCACTCAGTCATGTCCAACTCTTTGTGACCCCATAGACTGAAGCATTCCAGGCTTCTCTGTCCTTCACCATCTCCCAAATCTTGCTCAAATTCATGTCCATTGAGTAAGTGTTGTCATCCAACCATCTCATTCTCGGTCATCCCATTCTCCTCCTGCCTTCAATTTTTCCCAGTATCAGAGGCTTTTCCAACGAATCCTCTCTTCATACCAGGTGGCCAAAATATTGGAGCTTCAGCATCAGTCCCTCCAATGAATATGCAGGGTTGACTTTTTTAGGATTGACTGTTTTGATCTCCTTTCCGTCCAAGGGACTCTCAAGAGTATTCTCCAACACCTCAGTTTGAAAGCATCAATTCTTTGGTACTCAGCCCTCTTTATGCTCCAACACTCACATCCATAGATGACTACTGGATAAACCACAGCTTTGACTATACAGACTTTTCTCGGCAAAGTAACGTCTCTGCTTTTAAATATGCTGTCTAGGTTTGTCATTGCTTTCCTTCCAAGGAGGAAGTGTCTTTGAATTTCATGGCTGCTCTCATCATCTGCAGTGAGTTTGGAACCCAATAAAATAAAGTCTGTCACTGTTTCCATTGTTTCCCAATCTATTTGCCATTAAGTGATGGGACAAGATGCCATGATCTTTGTTTTTTGAATGTTGAGTTTTAAGCCATCTTATTCACTCTCCTCTTTACCTTCATCAAGAGGCTCTTTAGTTCCTCCTCACTTTCTCCCATAAGGGTAATATCATCTGAATATCTGAAGTAATTGTTATTTCTCCCAGTGATCTTGATTCCATCTTGTGCTTCATCCAGCCCATATATGTCAATGGTAGTTTATTAATCTCTCCTAGCTTCTCTTCCCACACTGTGTCCACAAGTTCATTCTCTATATCTACGTATCCATTTCTTATCTGTAAATAGGTTCATCAGTAACACTTTTCTAGATTCCATATATATACATTCATAATCCCCTGGAGGAAGATATTGCAACCCACTCCAGTATACTTGCCTGGAGAATCCCATGGACAGAGGAGCCTGGTAGGCTATAGTCCATAGGGTCTTAGTCAGACATAACAAAATCAAAATGACTTAGCATACATGCATGGATGATATTTTATCTCTTTCTGACTTACTTCATTCTGTATAACAGGCTCTAGGTTCATCGACCTCACAAAACTGACTCAAATTTGTTCGTTATTATGGCTGAGTAATATTCTATTTTTTATATGTACCACAACTTCTTGATGGACATCTAGGTTGCTTTCATATCCTGGTTTTTTTAAATAGTGCTGCAGTGAACACTGGGATACATATGTGTCTTTTTGAAATTGGCTTTCTCAAGGTATATGCCCAGTAGTGTGATTGCTCAAGTAATGAGGTAGTTTTATTCCCAGTGTGTTAAGGAATCCCCATAGTGTTCTCCATATTGGCTGTACCGATTTATATTCCCACGAACAATGTAGGAAGGTTCCCTTTTAATCACAGGCTCTCCAGCATTTATTGTTGGTAGATTTTTTTTTTTTTTTTACCATGGCCATTCTGACTGGTGTGAAATGATACCTCATTGTAGTTTTGATTTGCATTTCTCTAATAAAGAGTGATGCTGAGCATCTTTACATGTTTTTTCTTGGTTATCTGTATGTCTTCTTTGCAGAAATGTCTTTTTATGTTCTCTGCTCACTTTTTATTGGTCTGTTGGTTTTCTGATATTGAGCTTATGTGCTGCTTATACATGTTTGGAAATTAATTCTTGGTTATTTGCTTCATTTGTGATTATTTTCTCCCATTCTGAGGGTTGTCTTTCCATCTTGTTTAGTGTTTCCTTTGCTGTGAAAAGCTTTTAAGTTTAATCAGGTCTCATTTGTTTGTTTTTGCTTTATTTCCATTACTCCAAGGGGTGGGCCGTAGAGGATCTTCCTGTGATTTATATCAAAGAGTATACTGCCTATGATTTTGATCTAAGAGCTTTGTAGTTTCTGGCCTTACATTTAGGTTGTTAATCCATTTGAGTTTATTTTCGTGTATGGTATTAGGGAGTGTTCAGATTTCATTCTTTTACATGACACTGTCCAGTTTTCCTAGTACCACTTATTGAAGAGACTGTCTTTTCTCTATTGTATATTCTTGCCTCCTTTGTCAAAGATAAGGTGTCCATTGGTGTGTGGGCTTGTCTCTGGTCTTTATATATTGTTTCATTGGTCTATACTTCTGGTTTTGTGACAGTACCATACTGTCTTGATGAATTTGTAGTATAATCTGAAGTCAAGAATGTTGATTTCTCTGGCTCCTTTTTCCTTTCTCAAGATTGCTTTCACTCTTTGGGTTCTTTTGTGTTTCCATGCCAATTGTGAAATTTTTTTTTTTTTTTTTTGGTTTTACTTCTGTGAAAAATACCATTGGTAGTTTAATAGAGATTGAATTGAATCTGTAGATTGCCTTAGGTGGTATAGTCACTTTCACAATATTGATTCTTCCAATCTGAGAAAATGGTATATCATTCCATTGTGTCTCTGATTGCTTTCATTAGTATCCTGTAATTTTCTGCATAGATGTCTTTTCTCTCTCTAGGTAGAGTTATTCCTAGGTATTTCATTATTTTTGTTAAAATGATGAGTGTTTTTTCTTAATTTTTCTTTGATTTTTCATTGTTAGTGTATAGGAATGCAAGTAATTTTTGTATATTAATTTTGTATCCCATAACTTTACTAAATTTCCTTGACCAGCTCCAGTAATTTTCTGGTGGCATCTTTAGGGTTTTCTATGTATAATATCATGTCATCTGCAGAAAGTAAGAATTTTGCTTCTTCTTTTCCAATCTGGATTCCTTTTATTTCTTTTTCTTCTCTGATTTCCATAGCTAGGACTTCCAAAATGACATTGAATAATAGTGGTGAGAGTGAACACCCTTGTCTTGTTTCTGATCTTTAAGGAAATGCTTTCAATTTTCCACTGTTGAGAATATTTGTGTGGGTTATGGATTCCCTAGTGGTTCCGATGATAAAGAGTATGCCTGCAATGTCAGAGACCTGGATACGATCTCTGAGTCATGAAGATCTCCTGGAGAAGGAAATGGCAACCCACTCTGATATTCTTGCCTGGAAAATCCCATGGATGGAGAAGCCTGGAAGGCTACAGTCCGTGGGGTTGCAAAGAGTTGGACACAACTGAGCAATTTCACTTTCTTTCTTGTCATATATAGCTTTTATTCTGCTGTGGTTAAGTTCCTTCTATGCCTACTTTCTGGAGAATTTTTAATCACAAATGGGTGTTGAATTTTATCAAAAGCTTTCTTGGTATTATATATTGAGATGATCATGTGTTTTGTCTTTCAGTTTCTTAATATGATGTATCACATTGATTCATTTGTGTATATTGAAGAATCTTTGTATCCCTGGGATAAACCCCACATAATCATGATGTATGATCCTTTTTATGTGTTGTGAGATTTGGTTTGCTAGCATTTTGTTAAGGATTTTTGCATTTATGTTAAGCAAGGTTGTTGCTGCTGCTACTGCTGCTAAGTGGCTTCAGTCGTGTCCAACTCTGTGCGACCCCATAGACAGCAGCCCATCAGGCTCCCTGTCCCTGGGATTCTCCAAGCAAGAATACTAGAGTGGGTTGCTGTTTCCTTCTCCAATGCATGAAAGTGAAAAGTCAAAGTGAAGTCGCTCAGTCGTGTCTGACTCTTAGTGATCCCATGGACTGCAGCCCACCAGGCTCCTCCATCCATGGGATTCTCCAGGCAAGAGTACTGGAGTTGGCTGATTTTTTTTTTTTCTTGTGGTATCTATGTCTGGTTTTTGTGTCAGGGTGATGATGATAGTCTTATAAAATGAGTTTGGGAGTTTTCTTCTGCAATTTTCTGAAAGAGTTTGAGTAAGATAGCTGTTGTGCTGTGCTTAGTCACTTAGTCATGTCCAACTCTTTATGACCCCATGGCCTGTAGCCTACCAGGCTCCTCTGTCCATGGGAATTATCCAGACAAGAATACTGGAGTGGATTGCCATGCCCTTCTCCATGGGATCTTCCCAACCCAGGGATCGAATTCAGATCTCTCACATTACAGGCAGATTCTTTACATCTGAGCCACCTGGGAGGCCCAGAATGGATGTTAGCTCTTCTCTAAACTTTTGGTAGAATTCACTTGTGAAACCATCAGGCTCTGGGCGATTTGTTGCTGGAAAATTTTGACACAGTTTTAAATTTCAGTGCTTGTGATTGGTGTATTCATATTTTCTGTTTCTCCCTGTTTTAATCTTGGATGGTTGTACCTTTCTAAGAATTTGTCCGTTTCTTTTAGGTTGTCCACTGTATTGGCATATAGTTGCTTGTGGTAGTTTCTTACA
>SJYA01003442.1:22497-35615 GCA_006410615.1 Neotragus moschatus
GGATCTCTATATTGTATATATTGGTCCCCTTGATTGTTTCCCACAAGTCTCTTAAGCTATCTTCATTATTATTTTTCATTATTTTTCTTTTTGCTTCTCTAATTGGATTAACTCCACAGCCCTGCCTTTGAATTCACAGATACTTTCTTCCATTTGGTCTAGTCTATTGTGCAACCTTGGTATGTGGAAGTCCATGCTTCTGAGCCTATGCATAATCTCCATCCCTTCCAGCATGGCCACTTTGTTCATGAATCCATCAGGCAATGATAAGGGTGGCTAGAGAAAGACTGACTTATCCACAGAATGGGTTTTCCAGTGCACTTGATTATTAAAATCCTTCCTTTTAACGTCATCCTTTGGTGAACTTTCACATGGGACACAAATATTTTCACATTTTTTTGCCCATTATGTGAAGTCTAGCCACAGACTTTCCCCCTAAACTTCCTTGTCACCAATTTTCTCATTGTGTTCCTTCTGACACTTGACCATCCAACTATACCGTTTGTCATAGCTCATGAATAAATATAGACTCAGACCTTTAACCATTTCT
The DNA here is from genome assembly GCA_006410615.1 of Neotragus moschatus. Classification (NCBI taxonomy): domain Eukaryota; kingdom Metazoa; phylum Chordata; class Mammalia; order Artiodactyla; family Bovidae; genus Neotragus; species Neotragus moschatus. Next base: position 23,048 of record SJYA01003442.1, read on the forward strand.
TCTTTGAACCAAAGTAAACAATTAAGCATACTGGTTGAAGGTTTTTTCCTACTGAAAGAATTTCCCTTCACTTCATTTCTTCAGGGATATCCCAAAAATGAACTGTAGTTTTACAGCTCTCCACTTTTAGATGGTAGCTACATAACATATAGAGCCATTTGTAACACAGGCTCGAGTTTTCTTCAGTCGACTAATCTAACTATTCATGAGCCCACAGATGTGAGTTGGGAGAAAGAAGGTAATGTAGAATGAGTGAAGACAATAGGTATTTGAACCACATCTTCATGTGACTTACTTGTGCTTTCAAGGAGGTCTCTATTCTGATCTCATGTACACCACTTTCATTTGAAGATGAAGTACTAATGTGTGTACTCAACTTTAGGGCTTTGTGGAACAGACAGCATCTAGGTCATAATGGAAACTTAGGTGATACAGTGTCAGTATAGAGTAATAAACAGAACATAAAATCATTTTCCCCTGATGTACCATCACCATGGTAAAAAGCTATAGAGTCTTTTGAGGAACATGTGGAGAAAGATTAGCAGCATAAATTTTCGGGGAGGTAGAGGGTCCCTCCTTAAGGTGCCTAGCTTCCCTTTAATTCAAGGGATTCTGAATCTGTAAATAGGTTTAAGCTTAGAAACTGATTGAGGAGATTTGAATCTCATTTTGGTGATTCACATTAGACTTCTGTTAACTTGACCTAGAACTCTTCCATTTATGCAAATAAAGTAAGAATTTAGTAGTATACTCACCTACTTCTATTCTGTGGGAGCATAATCAACTAGCCAATGCTGTAGGTCTTTATGTGACATTATATTTTGATTATCCTTTGGCTCCAGTGTCCGTTATACTAACTATGTTTATCTTGTATTTAGCAACTAAGTACTACCACTTGGCCCCACTACCCTTCTATCTCATTTATCCTTATTGCACTTAAAGATTCCAGTTCAATCATAGCTCTTCAAGCTGTTATTTCTGACCTGCAAAGGACAGTCACAACACCTTCTCAAGGATACTGGGAATCTCTTCACAAATTTATCAGTCATAGAAACCTCCATCTGGACTCACCAGGAGTGAGTGAGCAGGTCTTATATAATCAATCCACTCTAACATTCCAATCCTCCAAGCCTTTTTGATACTTTCTGTACAGTATTCTAAGGCAGTTCTGACCTTTCAAGTTTATTTAATATAGGCACTTTTGGAACCATGTTTTATCCTATCAACCAAACAAGCTACTAGAGACTTTTCTAATCTTTTAAGTAAAATGCCCAATCCAGTGTTCTACTTAAAGGGCCATATTGACAAATTCTTCCTTATATAACTCTGTATACCTTCCATTACAATCCCACAACATTAAAACCCATTTAAATTCTTATTCCTTGGATTTCTGTCTGCAAGAATTGGGACAGTTATGTAGTTCTTTTGGTATGTAGTACAGGTCTTCACAGGTCATATTTGTATCTCACTCTTTGGAGCCTGCTGGGACTTGAAACTAGTTACAGGTCTCAAACCAAAGAGAGTCAAGGATAGGCACTGAGAAAAATAATCTGTTCTTTTCAAAAAGAAGAAACTATTATAAAATTTTCAGGTAAAAGCAAGCCAATTGCCTTAGGGAGAGGTGAAACGGCTGCTTCTACTAGCATAAAAGAGCCTGCAGGATTTAGGGATCTGATGTCTCCAACATCACCAAAGTACTCATACATTCTTGTTTCATTTCCTTCCTAATGAATGCATCATTTTAACAGAATACACCATGAGAAGTTGTGATTTCAATTTATATTGTAATTCAGTCACTCTGGTTTTCATAAATTCTGACTCTGTGGATACAAGGAATAAGGGCTTCTTGTGGAGTATATACAAAATCTTTTTGGCCATTTATGCAAAATTTGAGCCCATAATTTAAAGCCCTGTTTCATCTTTTTATTTCTCAACTTTCTCTAGTACAAGGAACAACAAGTCAGTTTTGTTATATTTTTTGGTTTGACTTCAATGTTTTAAAATTATACCTAATCATAAGAAACGAATCGCCAGTCTAGGTTTGATGCAGGATACAGGATGCTTGGGGCTGGTGCACTGGGATGACCCAGAGAGATGGTATGGGGAGGGAGGTGGGAGGGGGGTTCAGGATTGGGAGCACGTGTACACCCATGGCGAATTCATGTTGATGTATGGCAAAACCAATACAGTATTGTGAAGTAAAATAAAGTAAAAAAAAAAAAAAAGTTATACCTAATCAGTTTAGAGAATCAATTCCAGAAAACCCAGAACCAATTCAGAAAACACTTCTTTAACATTCTGTTCCTCTAAAACTACTTCAGTAGCAAAATATATATCACCCATGAATAATCAGAAAAACAGAACCAGTAATACATTAATAAATGTATTATAAGTAATCAACTTACATGACTGTGGAGCTGGCTAGGCGAGTCCAAAACCCACAGAATAGGACATTAAAAGAGAAGACTGGGCATCTCAGGTATCAGATAAAGTTGCTACTCACAGATGGAATTTCTTCTTCAGGGAACTTGCAGCTCTTAAGATGTTTCAAATCATTTTTTTTCTTGCTGCTCCTTATGGCATGTGGGATATTAATTCCATTTCCAATAATAAAATCCATGCACTCACAGTGGAAGCACAGAGTCTTAACCACTGGACCACCAGGAATGTCATTCAACTCATTGAAGCACATCAACTCAGACCATCTAGGATATGTTCCCTTACTTAAAATTAACTGATATTGGCCATAATCACAATCACAAAATATTTTCAACATCTAGATTATGACTGATTAAATTGTAGCCTAGCAAACTTGACACATAATAGTGACTATTCTAGATCTCCAATTAGGCACATCATATTTAAAATATTGAGAGAAAGAAACAAAGAAGAAATATTGGAAGCAGGAAAAGAAAAGTTACTTGCTATCTACAAGGGAAACCCAACAAGATGTGATCTGACTTCTCATAAGAAACAATGAAATTTAGAAAACAGAAGGATGATATATTTAAAGTGATTATATCAATAAAAGAAAACTTTAGTAAACCATTAATAAAATTCCTTTCAAAAAATCTAACATGAACAGTTTTACAGCAAGGAACTAGACAACCTAGAAGAAATGGAAAAACTCTTAAAAATACACAACATACCAAGACTTAATCAGAAAATCTGAATATATGAATTGCTAGTATAGAAATTGAAACAGTAATCAAAAATCTTCCAATGAAGAAAAGTCCAGAACCAGATGGCTTCACTGGAGAATTTTGAAAAGATTTAAAGAATTAAAAATAATTATTCTCAAGGAGAGAAGAAAAAGATGGTGGAGGAGTAAGATGAGATCACCAGCCTCCCTACAAATACATCAAAAGCTCATCAAGATATGAAACAACTCCTACAAAGCAACTTCTAGATGGTAGCAGAAGACCCCAGGGCTCCAGGAGGTGTAGGCTAAGCTCCCTGGAATGAGGTAGGAGAGAGGATGGAACCATAAAAAGGGGGAAGATGGAGAACTTGTGGATGGGAGCTTGTGCCCTGAGGGAAGGATGGAGTCCTGAAACAGGAAGAGTTCCCATGCACTGGGAAGCTCCCTCACAGCTGGGCCCAAAGAGGAACTGTGGAATCCTGGAAAACCAGGCAAAACAGGGACTTCGAGGGTAGAAAACAGAGAAAGCTGCACTTCTCAGCCTGTAAAGAGCTCGTGGACTGTGGCCCCGATGAGACAGCAGGCTTGGGGAACTGAAAGAAGCCCACAGAAGCCCTGCAGCTGATTGGAGGGCCTGGGGTGCCAGGATTGGCACAGCATACAAACCTCTCCAGCACACACAACCCTTGCGGCATAGAGGGTGGGCCCAAGAGAGCCGTGGCATACAAACCTCTGCAGTGCACACAAACCTCAGGGTGCAGAGGGCGAGCACAGGGAGATGAAAGAACACACCGGCCCTCCCTTCCCCTCCCCACCCTGACAACAGGGTAGGCTGGCAAGCTAATACAACAAGCACACAAGCCCCCGTGACATAGAGACTGGGTCTGGTGATCCCAGACAAGTGCATACAAGCCCCATGATGCAGAGGGAGGGCACAGGGAGCTGAGACAAATGCACAGAAGCCCCATGACTCAGAGGAAGGGCCTGGGGGGACCAAGACAAGTGTAAACAGGCCCCATGACACAGAGGGAGAGTTCAGAGGGCTGAGGGAAGTCCACACAAGTCTTTGCGATGCAGAGGGCATGGTTGAGGGGAGCTAAGAAAAGATCCACACAAGCCCTTACCTAGTAAGCTTTGGCGTGCAGTGCAGGGCCGGACCAGTGAGCAGAAGCACTGGCCAAGATTCCAGGGACAAGTAGGGGGCTGGCAGCAGCGAAGATATTCTAAAATGACCACTTGGAAGTGGCTGTGGAAATAGACGTGTCTGACACAGCCAAAGCCAGAAGAACTGCTCAAAGACATACTGAAACCATGGACACCCCCAAAGCTACTACTGGGCACTGCATTGCCCTTCAGAGAGAAGAGATCCAGTTCCATCAACTAGAATACAGGAACAAGTTCTCCCAACCAGGAAAACATCACAGGACACTAATCCAACCCCATCCATGGGGGCAGACTCCACAACCAAAAGAACTACGACTTTGAAGACTTTTTTTTCTTATAAATCACACTTTATTCCCCCTACATATTTCTACCTTCACATTAGCCTTTTGCAGTGCAGTGTTTTCCTCTGTTTTCCCTGTTAAAAAAATATTTTAAGATTTTTTTCTCTCTCTTTTTTCATCTCTTTTTGTGATTTTTCTGATTTTGTTTTTTTTATATTCAACTGATTTTCTTATATTTCTTTACCAGCTGTAGCTATTCTTGAATATATGAAAATCTTTTTCAGATATGTCTTTAGCTTTGCTTTTCTATTTTTTCTTTTATTTCTCTTTTTGGCCTCTTTCCACCCCTTCCTTTTCTCTTTTCTCTCCCTTCTTCTTCTCTCTTGTCTCCTTCACTCTTTCTTTTTCCACCAAGTAAGTTAAATTGTTGACCTCTCTTTGCTATATCCCCCAGCTGGCACTCTGCTCAGGCTCAGTTTTCCAGATTGAGCATTAGTTAGTTCTGCTTTTAATTGGTTAATGTCACTGTCAATTTCCCTTGTTCACCAAGTCAATTTCCCATACTCTTTTCTTTAGAATACTTTGGTTATAACTGTGTGTGTTTAAGTGTGTGTATATGTCCCATTATTTCAGTGATTACCTGCTTGATCTGCTTGACTACTTCCCACTAGAATAAAGGGACAAGTCACAAGAAGAAGTTAACACAAACCACTCAACCAACCTTTCCACCCAAAAGCAAAAACCAAAAAAAAGAAATACAACCCTAAAGCCTGAAAAAAGGAGACCTGAAGTTGAGCAAGTTAGAAAAAAAGAAAAGGCAAAGAAATACAACACAAATGAAAGAAAAAGGTAGAAACTCACAAGACCAAATAAACAAACAGGAAATAAGCAATATACTTGAAAGAGAATTCAGATTAATGATAGTAAACATGCTCCAAAGACTTGAAAATAAAATGGAGAAAATGAAGGAAACAATTGGCAATGTTAATACAATCACCAAAGACATAGAAGAAACAAAGAATAAACAAACAGAGATGAATAACACAATTACTGAAATTAAGGATACTCCAGAAGGAACCAATAGAGGCAGAAAACTGGATAAGTGAGCTGGAAGATAGAATGGTATAAATAATTGGTGAAGAGCAGAGTAAAGGAAAAATAATGAAAAGAATTGAGGATAGCTTCAGAGACCTTTGGGATTCAAGTCATAAGGGTCCCAGAGGAAGAAGAAAAAAATAAATGCACTGAGAAATTTTTTGAAAAAATTATAGTTGAAAACTTACCCAACGTGGAAAAGGAAATAGTCAATCAAGTCGAAGAAGCAGGATAAACCCAAGAAGAAACACGTTGAGACACATATTAATCAAGCTAACAGAGATTAAGCACAAAGAAAGAACACTAAAAGCAGTAAGGAAAAAGCAACAAGTAAAATACAAGGGAAAACCCATATGATTATCAGTGGATCTTTCAGCAGAAACCCTGCAGGCCAGAAGGGAATGGCAGGATATATTTAAAATATAAAAAATATTATATATTTAATATAAAAATATTTTAAAAAGAAGAAAATCTGCAATTAAGATTACTATATCCACCAAAGATCTCATTCAAAATTGATGGAGAAATCAAAAGCTTTACAGACAAGCAAAAGTTAAGAGAATTTAGCACCACCAAACCAGCCTTACAACAAATATTAAAGGGACTTTACATAGTTAATAAACACAACAGAAAGTAAAGACCTACAAAAACAAACCAAAAACAATTAAGAAAATGCCAGTAGGAGCATATATATATCAATGTGTGTTTTGTTAGTCATGTCTGAGTCTTTGTGACCCCATGGACTGTAGCCCACCAGGCTTCTCCATCCTTGGGATTTTCCAGGCAAGAATACTGAAGTGAGTTGCCATGTAAATGGATTAAATGCACCAATCAAAAGATACAAACTGAATGAATGGATAAAAAAGCAAGTCCCATATCTTTGCTGCCTACAAGAGGCCCACTTCAGACCTAGAGACACATACAGACTGCAAGTAAAAGGATGGGAAAAGATATTCCATGCGAATGGAAACCAAAAGAAAGCTAAAGTAGCAATTCTTATTTCATACAAAATAGACTTTAAAATAAAGAATATTGTAAGAGACAAAGAAGGCCACTACATAATGATCAAAGGATCAATCCAAAAAAAAAAAAAAGACATAACAATTGTAACTGTTTATGCACCCAACAAAGGAGTACCTCAATACATAAGGTAAACAGTAAATGGCATATGAGGGGAAATCAACAGTAAGACAATAGTAGTTGGGGACTTTAACACCCCACTTGCACCAATGGACAGATAATCAAAACAGAGAATCAATAATGAAACACAAACCTTAAATGAAATATTAGACCAAATGGACCTAATTGATATCTTCAGGACTTTACATCCAAATGCAGAAGAATACACTTTCTTCTCAAGTGCACATGGAATATTCTCTAGGATAGACCACATCTTGGGCCACAAATAAAGCATCAGTAAATTTAAGAAAATTGAAATCATATCAAGTATCTTCTCTGAATCATGATGCTATGAGACTAGATATCAACTACAGGAAAAAAAAAACTGTGACAAACACAATCTCATGGAGATTAAATAATAAATTACTAAATAACTAAGAGGCTACTGAAGAAATTGAAAGGGAAATCAAAAGATTCCTAAAAACAAATGACAATGAAAACATGACAACTCACAACCTATGGGATGCAGCAAAAGCAGTTCTAGGAGGGAAGTTTATAGCAATACAATCCTACCTCAAGAAACAAGAAAAGCATCAAACAGACAACCTAATTCTACATCTAAAGCAGCTGGAAAAGAAGAACAAAAAACCCCAAAGTTAGCAGAAGAAAAAAATCATAAAGATCAGAGCAGAAACAAATAAAAAGGAACAAAGGAAACAATGGCAAAGATTAATAAAACTGAAAGCTGGTTCTTTGAGAAGATAAACAAAATTGACAAACCACTAGGCAGACTCACCAAGGAAAAAAAGGGTAGGGGGGAGAAAAATCAAATCAACAAAATTAGAAATGAAAAAGGAGAATTTACAACAGACAACACAAAAATACAAAAGATTATAAGAGACTATATGAGCAACTATATGTTAATAAAAGGGACAACCTGCAGGAAATGGATAGATTCTTAGAAAAGTTTAACTTCCCCAGACTGAACCAGGAAGAAATAAAAATTATCAGCAAGCCAGCTACAAACACTGAAATTGAAATTGTGATTTAAAAAAAAAAAAAAAAAAAACTCCAAAAAAAAAAANCAACTATATGTTAATAAAAGGGACAACCTGCAGGAAATGGATAGATTCTTAGAAAAGTTTAACTTCCCCAGACTGAACCAGGAAGAAATAAAAATTATCAGCAAGCCAGCTACAAACACTGAAATTGAAATTGTGATTTAAAAAAAAAAAAAAAAAAACTCCCAAAAAACAAAGGTCCAGGGCCAGATGGCTTCACAGGTGAATTCTATCAAACATTTATAGAAGAGTTAATGGCTATTTTTCTAAAACTCATCCAAAATATTGCAGAGGAAGATACACTTCCAAACTCATTCTAAAAGTCCACAATCATCCTGATACCAGGCAAAGACAACACAAAAAAGAAAATTACAGACCAATATCACTGATGAACACAGATGCAAAAATCCTCAACAAAATTTTAGCAAACAGAATTCAACAACACATTAAAAAGCTCATACACCATGATCAAGTTGGGTTTATTCCAGGGATGCTAGGATTCTTCTACATATGCAAATCAATCAATGTGACATGCCAAATTAACAAACAAAGATAAAAACCATATGATAATTTCAATAGATGCAGAAAAAGCCTTTGACAAAACCCAGCACCCATTTGTTACTAAAGTCCTTCAAAAATGGGCATAGAAGGAACCTACCTCAACATAACAAAGGCCATATATGACAAGCACACAGCAGACATTATTCTCAATGGTGAAAAACTAAAAGCATTCCCTCTAAGGTCAGTAACAAGACAAGTAACACTCTCATGACTATAATTCAGCATGGTTTTGGAAGTCCTAGCTATGGCAATTAGAGAAGAAAAAGAAATAAGAGTAATTGAGATCAGAAAAGAAGAAGTAAAACCCTCACTCTTTGTACATGACATGATATTATACATAGAAAACCCAAAAGAAACTATCAGAAAATTACTAGAGCTAATCAGCGAATTCAGCAAAGTTGCAGGATACAAGGTCAATACACAGAAATCACTTGCATTCCTATATAATAACAATGAAAAATCAGAAAGAGAAAATGAGGAATCAATCCCATTCATCATTGCAACAAAAAGAATAAAATATCTAGGAATAAACCTACCTAAGGAGACAAAAGAACTGTACACAGAAAATTATAAGACACTGATGAAAGATATCAAAGATGACATAAACAAATGGAGAGATATTCCATGTTCTTGGGGAGGAAGAATCAATATCATGAAAATCACTATTATATGAAATGCAATCTGCAAATTCAATGTGATCTCTATCAAATTACTAATAGTACTTTTTATAGAACTAGACCAAAAATTTCACAATTCATATGGAAGCACAAAAGGCCCCAAATAGCCAAAGCTGTCTTGAAAAGAAGAATGGAGCTGGAGGAATCAATCTTCCTGACTTCAGACGATACTACAAAGCTACAGTCATCAAGACAGTATGGTACTGGCACAAAAACAGAAACATAGACCAATGAAACAAGATAGGGAGCCCAGAGATAAGTTCATGCATCTATGGTTACCTTATTTTTGACAAAGGAGGCAAGAATATATAATGAGACAAAGTGGCCTCTTCAATAAGTGATGCTGGGAAAACTGGACAGCTACATGCAAAAGAATGAAATTAGAACACTTCCTAACACCATACAAAAAGATATACTCAAGGGGGTGATCCTAAGATGGTGGTGGAATAGGGCTGGGAGACCACTTTCTCCCCGACAAATTCATCGAAAGATAATTTGAACACTGAGTAAATTCCACAAAACAACCTCTGAGTTCTGGCAGAGGACACCAGGCTCCCAAAAAGGCAGCCCATTATCTTCAAAATGAGGTAGGACAAAATACAAAAGATAAAAAGAGAGACAAAAGGGTTAGGGGTGGAGACCCATCCTGAGGAGGGAGTCTTTTTTTTTTTTAGTTTGTTTTGCTTTACAATACTGTATTCGTTTTGCTATACATTGACATGAATCAGCCACAAGTGGAGCCTTAAAAGAGAAGTTTCGGAATACCAGGAAACCCTCTCACCGGCGGGTCTGTGAGAAGTTTTGGAATCTCAGAGGGCAACATAACTGGGAGGAAAAATAAATAAATAAATAAAGCCCACAGATTACGTGCCTAATGGCAACTCCCACCAGAGAAGTAGCCCAGACACTCACATCCACCACCAGCAAGNGAAAAAGTTGGCTTAAAGCTCAACATTCAGAAAACTAAGATCATGGCATCTGGTCCCATCACTTCATGGGAAATAGATGGGGAAACAGTGGAAACAGTGTCAGACTTTATTTTGGGGGGCTCCAAAATCACTGCAGATGGTGACTGCAGCCATGAAATCGAAAGACTCTTACCCCTTGGAAGGAAAGTTATGACCAAACTAGATAGCATATTAAAAATCAGAGACATTACTTTGCCAACAAAGGTCCATATAGTTAAAGCTCTGGTTTTTCTAGTAGTTATATGTGGTTGTGAGAGTTGGACCATAAAGAAAGCCAAGCACAGAAGAATTGATGCTTTTGAACTGTGGTATTGGAGAAAACTCTTGAGAATTCCTTGGTCTGCAAGGAGATCAAATCATTTAATCCTAAAGGAAATCAGTCCTGAATATTCATTGGACACGGGCTGAAGCTGAAACTCCAATTGTCTGGCCACCTGAAGTGAAGTACTGACTTATTGGAAAAGACCCTGATGCTGGGAAAGATTGAAGACAGGAGGAGAAGGGGACAACAGAGGATGAGATGGTTGGATGGCATCACCAGCTTGATGGACATGAGTTTGAGGAAGCTCAATGAGTTGGTGATGGACAGGGAAGGCTGACGTGCTGTAGTCTATGGGGTCACAAAGAGTCAGGCACGACTGAGCAATTGAACTGAATTGAATGCATATATATGGAATCTAGAAAGATGGTACCAAAGAATTTGTTTGCAGAGTATCAGTGGAGAAACAGACACATACAACAGACTTATGGATATGGGGAGAGGGGAGGAGAGGGTGAGATGTAAGGATAGAGTAACATGGAAACTTACATTACCATATGTAAAATAGATAGCAAATGGGAATTTGTTATATGTCTCAGGAAACCAAAACAGGGGCTCTGTATCAACTTAGGGGGTGGGATAAGGAGGGAGATGAGAGGGAGGTTTAAGAAGGAGGGAAGATATGTATGCCTATGGCTGATTCATGTTGAGGTTTGAAAGAAAAGAACAAAATTCTGTAAAGTAATTATTCTTCAATTAAAAAATAAATAATTTCTTCAAGATAAAAGGACACTACTAGAAAAAAATGTCAATTGATATGATACATCACATTCATAGAATGAAATAATAATATATAATCATCTCAATAGACAAAGCATTTAACAAAATTCAACATTCATTTATGATTAAAAAATTCACAAAAATTTAGCATAGGAGGAATGTGTCTCGCCATAATAAAGGTTATTTATGAGAAGCCCGTGCTAATACCATATACTTGGTGTTAAATGGTTGAAAGCTGTTTCTCTAAGATCAAGAACAAGACAAGAGTGTGCCCACTCTTACCACTCCTATTTGACATAGTACTGGAAATCTTAGCTAGAGCAATCAAGCAAGATAAACATAAAATATATCAGAATTGGATAGAAAGAAGTAAAAGTGTCTTTATTAGAAAATGACATGATTATATATATATAAATGCTAAATATTCAACCAAATGAAAAGCATGATACAAAATCAACACACAAAAATTAGCGACATTTATTTACTCTAGAACTTTTTTTAAATAAAGAACTTGATCCCGTTTATAATAGCCTAAAAAAAACCTGAGGAATAAATCTAACTAAAAATGAAAGAGTTTTAGAGATGAAAGATCTCTAAAAACTACAAGAAATTGAAATAAAGTGAAGAAGATACAAATAAATGGAAAGGAATCCCTTGTTTATGAATTAGAAAAATCAATATTGTTAAAATGTCAATACTACTAAAAGCTATCCATATATTCAAGGCAATTTTTATTAAGATCCTGAAGGCATTTTTTTTTAAGATGTAGGAAAAGCACTACTAAAACTTATATGGAACTGCAAAAGACTGCCAAACTGCCAAAGAACTGCCAAAGAAATCCTTTAGAAACAAGAACAAAGCAAGAGTGTTTTCCTCAGAAGGTTCTCTGTTTTTGGAAGAGGTTGTTCAGTGATTTTATCCAGTGACAAGAATGTGTCCCAGAATGACGACGTGCCTTTTAAAAGATCTGAAATTGGATGGTCTATTAAAAGCAAATGCATTTGATTCTTCAAAAATCACAAGGAAGAAAAGTGCTGCAGTCTATTCTCCTACAGCTGCTGCTGCTGCTAAATCGCGTCAGTCGTGTCTGACTCTGTGCGACCCCACGGACTATAGCCTACCAGGCTCCTCCGTCCATGGGATTCTCCAGGCAAAAATACTCGAGTGGATTGCCATTGCCTTCTCTGTCTCCAACAGCTGGAACCTGCCAAATGAGCCCATTTGCTTCTTCCACAAGCTCTAAAGAGGAAGACAGTAAAAATAATCCATCAAATAGAAAGAGGAAAAACTGGAATCATTTCAGTATAACCAATAAAATGAATCTACCACACACCAACAATGACAAATTCACGGTGTTGCTACCTAAAGTTGAGAAATGATGGAAATAATGTAAAATCTAAGTCGTATACAGCTTTTGGAAGGCATTAAAGAGCTTGAAAACCTCATTGGTAGCTCCCTTGC
>SJYA01003442.1:35782-60328 GCA_006410615.1 Neotragus moschatus
GCATAACGTGTCTAAAAAAAAAGAAATGCAGAAAACAAAGAACTATAAAAATTAAAATTAAAAAAAAGAAATAGGAAACAAACCAATTCCAGCAACCCTAAAATTAAGTTCAAATAGAATCAAGAAATGTTGGTTTAAGGTCATTTAATGGAATAAAGGTCACAGCACCATGAAAAAAAAAAAGAAAAAGAAAACAAAGGACTAATTACAAAAGTAACAAAACAAAAACCATTTGAAAAGAAAAATTTAGGACTTCACAACAAAGGTATTTAGGAGAAATACACTAACTATGAATGCCAACTTCTGTATCTGGCTGATCATGTTTAAAGAAACAGAAGAGATGCTTATAATTAATTTTCCCAGTAAATATCAGATAGTAGCATGGGTAGGTGCATGACTATATAAATTTTATTGCAGCTAATTTAAACTTTCTGTACACACTAATAGATAATCTCAATGTAAATAATATGTTTCTTCTTGACCTTTTAAAGTAAGCCAGCATACAGAAGAGAATCTTGACTTATATTCTGTATTATCATATGTTTCTGTATAGTTTGAGCATTTGTGAATAGACTTAATAAATCATGAATGAAAATGACAAAAAAAGAGAATAAAGCAAGAGTCATCACACTTCAAAACAGTATGTACTAACATAAAAGAAGACACATATACCAATGGAACACAATTGATAGCCCAGAAATAAACTCAAGAATATATGGTCAACTAACATTTGACAAAGGAACCAATGGAGAAAAGACAGCTTTTTCAATCAATGGTGCTGGAATAATTGCATTTTCACATGCAAAAAATAAAATCGGACCCACAACTTATACCACTTACAAAAATTAACTCAAACAGATTAAAGACTTAAATGTAAGAAATGAAATCATGAAACTCTTGGAAGAAAATATGAATAAAGCTCTTTGATGTAGATTTAGTAATGATTTTTGGACACCTAAACCCAAGCAACACAATAAAAAATAAACAAGTGGAAAGAACCTCCAAGATGACAGAAGAATAAGACATGGGGTTCACCTTCTTCCCAGAGATACTACAAAATTACATCTACATGTGCATAACTCCCACAGAACATTTACTGAATGCTGGCAGAAGGCCTCAGACTTCCAAAAAGGCAAGAATACTTCAAGGTAACTGAGTAGGGCAAAAGAAAAAAGAAAATATATATATACAAAGGAACTTGAGCCTCTGGGAGGAAGAAAAGTTTCTAATACTATGAAGTCCCCTCACTGGCAGAGACAGGAGGCAGGGAGCTTTGGATATTCAGAGGAGAGTGCAGTGTGCAGGGGGGAAAATGGAAAATCCTGCACAGAGAGTCAGTGCCTATTGTCACTCTCTAGCCTGAGATATTTGTTTGCTTGCCCACCAGGGCAGGTAGGAACTGAGTGCTGAAGCTTGAGCTTTGGAGGTCAGACTCCAGGAAGAAGAGGGAGTTGGCTGAGTGAAGATAGCCTGAGGAGTCCAAGAAAGAAGCCTTGGCCCATCAAAGAGGCAAGGGACCATTGTTAGGGGGTTTACAAGGAGAGAGGTTTGCCTGCTCACAGGCAGCAGGGCACTGCCTGCATGAGCTCCAGGTGCAGACTTCAGCTATGACTACTATCTCAAACCCTAGAGGCAGACATGGACTGCTACTGCTGCTATCACTGCCACAACATTCCTGTGAGTAAGTGTAGGTCACTGCCCACACCTTTACAGAAGCCTATGAAGCCTGCCACTGCCAAAATTCCTATGATCCTGGACCAACTTACTCAGGAAAGTGCATGGCATGCCCTGTGCTATTGCAAATTTCCTGCTGGTCTCTGCCACTGCAGGCATTACCCACATATCCCAAATGTGGCTGTCGTATCCCTCCCACTCTTTGGTTTGAGTAAGTATGCCCTAATCATCTGCTGCTTTCACCCCCTCTCACCTGGGCAGGAAACAGACACCAAAGGGTGGTTACACACAGAGGTGGGGCCAAAACCAAAGCTGGGCCCCAGAAGTGGCACACCAAAGAAGAGGAATGGAAACCTCTCCTGCAGCTACAGAAGCTGTGGATTAAATCCCCTCTATCAGATTGGTAAACCTGTGTCTGTGGAATATCTGAATAGATAATGAATGTTCTCACAATTGAGGCTGTTCTAGCTTTAACAACTGTGGACACTGGGGACAAATACACATGAGAACTGGGCCTGCTGTTCAGTTCTGAGCCAAAGTCTGAGCCTACTCCACAGTGCCCACAGCAGGTCCAAAGACAGTATTGGAGGACTGGAGAGGAAGGCAGGGATTGGCTCTGACTCACTTAGCAGGGAAGGACACTGAGAGCTGAGGTCCTGGGAAAACATAATTATTACTACTAATTTTTGTTTTGTTCTATTATTCTATTTTATTTTTTTCCTAATTTTTTATTCTCTATTTTTTTACTTTTAATATATTTTTCTATTTTTACTTTACTTTTTTGTTATAATGCATTACTTCTTTATTTTTTTCTTTTGCTCTGTTTTAATCTCCATATTTTTACTCATAGTTTTGTGTTATTTCCTTATACTTTCTTTTTTTATCATTTTGTGAGCTTATTTTATTCATTTTTTGCCTTTTTAAATTAGCTTTATGCTTTTGATTTGTTTTGTTTTTGTTAGTTTAGTTTTTATTGTTGGTTTACATTGTGGGTTCATTTATTTCTTTGATTGCTCTCTTCTGTCTTGTTTTCTCTGTTTTTCTCTTTTTGTGTTTATTTGTCTGTTTTTGTCTGCTTGGTTTTGCTTTTACCATTTGTCTTGGAGGTTTAATTTGTTCATTTCCTTTTTTTTTCCCTCTTCTGCACCATGAAACTTGCAGGATGTTGTTTCTCTGGCAAGGGTGAGGTCTCAGTCTCTGAGGTAGGACAGCCAAGTCCAGGATACTGGACTGTCAGAGAGCTCCCAACCTCAGGAAATACTAATCAGCAAGAGCTCTCCCAAAGGTCTCCATCTCAATACCAAGACATGGCTCCACTCAATGGCTAGCAAACTCCAGTGTTGCACACCTCATGGCAAACAACTAGCAAGACAGGAACACAAACCACTCATTAGCAGACAGGTTGCCCAAAGTCATAATAATCTCAAAGACACCCCAGAACATACCACCTGATGCAGCCCTGTCATCAGAGGGGCAAGATTCAGATCAGCCCAGCAGAATGCAAGCGTGAGTCCCCCCTACCAGGAAGCCTACCCAAGCCACTGGACCAAACTCAGCCACTAGAGGCAGATACCAGAAACAAGAAGAACAATGACTCTGCAGCCCACAGAAAAGAGATTTCAAATATAGTAAATTAAACAAAATGCAAACACAGAGAACTATGTTGCAGATGAAGGAACAAGGTAAAAACCCACAAGAACAAATAAATGAAGAAGCAATAGACCTCTTCGATCTACCTGAAAAAATTTCAGAGTAGTGATAGCAAAGATGACCCAAAATATCATAAATAGACTGGAAAAAATACAAGGAATGTTTAGCAAGGACCTAACCTGATGTGAAGAGCCAACTCATTGGAAAAGAACCTGATACTTGGAAAGGTTGAAGGCAAAAGGAGAATGGGGTGGCAGAGAATGATATGCCTAGATAGCATCACTGACTAAATGGACATATGTTTGAACAAACTCCTGGAGATATTGAAGGTCATGGAAGGCTGATGTGCTGTAGTCCATGGGGTCACAAAGAATCAGACACAACCTAGGGACTAAACAACAACAAATTAGGACTAAAGAACAAACAGTGACAAACAAAACAATAACTAAAATTAAAAATACTCTAGAAGGAATCAATAGCAGAATAACTGAGGCAGAAGAATGGATAAGCAAAATAAAGAATACTGGAAATAACTGCTCCAGAGAGAATAAAGAAAAAAGAACAAAAAGAAATGGAGATTATAGTCCAAAATTTCCCTAACACAGAAAAGGAAATAATCATCTAAGTCCAAGAAGATTGGAGGGTACCATCCAGGATAAACACAAGGAGAAACATGCTGAGACATATATTCATTGAAGTAACCAAAATTCAATACATAAAATGTTTGAAAGTAACAGTAAGGGAAAAGAAAACTAACAAATAACATACAAGGGAATTCCCATAAGGTAATCAGCTAATTTTTCAGCAGAAACTGAGAGAGCCAGAAGGGAATGGCATGACTTATTTGAAGTGATGAAAGAAAAAACCTATAACCAAGAATAATCATCTTGATTCATGGCTTTCATTGAGATTTGACAGAGAAAACAGAAGTTTCACTGACAAATAAAAGATAAGACAATTCAGCATCAGGAAACCAGCTTTACAAAAAATGCTAAAGGAACTTCTCTCGGCAGGAAACACAAAAGAAAAAAAAATGACCTACAAAAACAAACCCAAAACAGTTAAGAAAATGGCAATAGGAGCATACATATCAGTAATTACCTTAAATGTAAACAGATTAAATGCTCCAACCTAAAGGCTGGCTGAATGGATACAAAAACAAGAACCATATACATGCTGTCTAAAAAATACCCACTTCAAACCTTGGGGTACATTCAGGCTTAAAGTGAGGGGATGGAAAAAGATACTCCAGGCAAATGGAAATTAAAAGAAAGCTGGAACACTATTACTCATTTGACAAGATAGACTTTAAAATAAGTATTATTACAAGAAACAAGGAAGGACACTACATAAACATCACAGGATCAGCCTAAGAAGAAGATATCATAATTATAAACATATACACACCCAACAAAGGAGCATATCAAAACACATGGCAAATGCTAACACCCATGAAAGAGGAAATCTACAGTAACATAATAGTAGTGGGGGATTTCAACACCTCACTTACACGAATTGATAGGTCATCCAGACAGAAAATTAATAGGGAAACACAAGTCTTAAATTACACACTAGACCAGATGTACTTAATTGAAATTTATAGGACATCCCACACAAAACACACTCTCTCTAGTGTCTCATATGGTAAAGAATCTTCCAGAAATGCAGGAGACCTGGGTTTAGTCACCTGGGTCGGGAAGATCCCCTGGAGAAGAAAATGGCAACCCACTCCAATATTCTTGCCTGGAGAATCCCATGAACAGAAGAGCCTGGCAAGCTAGAGTCCATAGGGCCACAAAAATTCAGACATGACTGAATGACTAAGCTACTACTCTAAAATGGCTCAATACACGTTCTTCTTAAATGGAGGCAGAACATTCTACAGGACAGAGCACATCTTGGGGTACAAATCACGTGTGAGCAAATTTAAGAAAACTGAAATTGTATCAAGCATCTTTTCCAAACACAACACTATGACATTAGAACTCACTTACAGGGAAAAAAACCCTGTAAAAAACAAAACCCACATGGAGGCTTCAGTTCAGTCACTCAGTCTTGTCTCGTTGTGACCCCATGGACTGCAGCACGACAAGCTTCCCCGTCCATCACCAACTCCTGGAGCTTAATCAAACTCATGTCCATTGAGTTGGTGATGCCATTCAACCATCTCATCCTCTGTCATCCCCTTCTCCTCCTGCCTTCAATCCTTCCCAGCACAAGGGTCTTAACCAGTGAGTCAGTTCTTGGCATCAAGTGGCCAAAATATTGGAGTTTCAGCTTCAGTACGAGTCTTTCCAATGAATATTCAGGACTGATTTCCTTTAGGATTGACTAGTTTGATCTTCTTGCACTCCAAGTGACTCTCAAGAGTCTTCTCTAAGACCACAGTTCAAAAGCATCAATTCTTCAGCACTCAGCTTTCTTTATAGTCCAACTCTCAAATCCATACATGACTACTGGAAAAGCCATAGCTTTGACTAGATGGACTTTTGTCAGCAAAGTAATGTCTCTGCTTTTTAATATGCTATTTAGGTTGGTCATAGTTTTTCTTCCAAGGAGCAAGTGTCATTTAATTTCATGGCTACAGTCACCATCTGCAGTGATTTTGGAGTCCCCCCCAAAAGAAAGTCTCTCACTGTTTCCATTGTTTCCCCATCTATTTGCCACGAAGTGATGGGACCAGATGCCATGATCTTAGTTTTCTGAATGTTGAGTTTTAAGCCAACTTTTCCACTCTCCTCTTTCACTTTCATCAAGAGGATCTTTAGTTCTTCCTCTCTTTCTGCCATGAGGGTTGTGTCATCTGAATATCTGAGGTTATTGATATTTCTCCTGGCAATCTTGAGTCCAACGTGTGCTTCATCCAGCCTGGCATTTCGCATGATGTACTCTGCATATAAGTTAAATAAGCACAGCGACAATATACAGCCTTGATGTACTCCTTTCCCAATTTGGAACCTGTCTGTTTTTCCATGTCCAGTTCTAACTGGACAGTTAGATGTTCCATGTTCCAACAACCAGTCTGTTGTTCCATGTCCAGTTCTAACTGCTGCTTCTTAACCTGCATACAGATTTCTCAGGAGGCAGATAAGGTGGTCTAGTATCTCCATCTCTTTAAGAATTTTCCACAGTTTATTTTGATTCACACAGTCAAAGGCTTTGGCGTAGTCAATAAAGCAGAAGTAGATGTTTTTCTGGAACTCTCTTGCTTTTTTGATGATCCAGCAGATGTTGGCAATTTGATCTCTGGTTCCTCTGCCTTTTCTAAATCCACCTTGAACATCTGGAATTTCATGGTTCACATACTGTTGAAGTATGGCTTGGGTGATTTTGAGCATTACTTTGCTAGTGTGTGAGATTAGTGCAATTGTATGGTAGTTTGAACATTCTTTGGCACTGCCTTTCTTTGGGATTTGGGCTTCCTTGGTGGCTCAGAGGTTAAAGCGTCTGCCTGGAATGCAGGAGACCTGGGTTCGATTCCTGCGTTGGGAAGATCCCCTGGAGAAGGAAATGGCAACCACCCACTCCAGTACTCTCGCTTGGAGAATCCCGTGAAGGGAGGAGCCTGGTGGGCTACAGTCCATGGAGTTGCAAAGAGTCGGACACGACTGAGCGACTTCACTTCACTTCACTTCTTCACTTCTTTGGGATTGGAAAGACTAGAGATCACCTCCACTAGCTTTGTTTGTAGTGATGCTTTGTAAGGTCCACTTGCCTTCACATTCCAGGATGTCTGGCTCTAGATGAGTGATCACACCATCGTGTTTATCTGGGTCATGAAGATCTTTTTTGTATAGTTCTTCTGTGTATTCTTTCCACCTCTTCTTAATATCTTCTGCTTCTGTTAGGTCCACACTGCTCCTGTGTTTTACTGTGCCCATCTTTGGATGAAATGTTTCCTTGGTATCTCTAATTTTCTAGAAGAAATCTCTAGTCTTTCCATGGAGGCACAGCAGCATGCTATTAAATAACCAAGAGATCCCTGAAGAAATCAAAAAGGAAATAAAAAACACCTAGAAAAAAATGCCAATCAGAATCAAATGAACCAAAACCTATGGTATGCAGCAAAAGCAGTTCTAAGAGGGAAGTTTATAAGCAATACAATTTTACCTCAAGAAACAAGATGAATACCAGTAAACAACCTAACTTTACACCTAAAGCAACTAGAGAAAGAAGAACAAACAAAATCCAAAGTTAATAAAAGGAAAGAAAGAGCAGAGCAGAAATGAATGATAAAAAAATTAAAACAATAGTAAAGATCAAGAAATCAGATCAATAAAAACTGATTGTTTGAGGAGATAAACAAAATTGATAAACAATTAGCTAGAGTCATCAAGAAAAATGGGGAGAGGACTCAAATCAATAAAATTAAAAATGAAAGAAGTTACCATTGACATCATAGAAATACAGAGGATCATAAGAAACTACCATAAACTACTCTATGCCAATAAATGGACAACCTGGAAGAAATGGACAAATTCTTTAAAACTTGTAAGATTACACAAGGAAGAAATAGAAAATATCAACAGACCAACCATAAACACTGAAATTGAAACTGTGATTTAAAATTTTTCAACAAAGAGAAGCCCCAGGCCAGATGGCTTCACAGGCACATTATATCATTTAGAGAAGAGCTAACACTTATTCTTCTCAAATCCTTTCAAAAATTTGCAGAAGGAGGAACACTTACAAACACATTCTATGAGGTCCCCATCACCCGGATACGAAAACCAGACAAAGATATTACAAAAAAGAAGACTACACTCATGAATATAGATGCCAAAATCCTCAACAGAATATTAGTAAACAGAATCCAACAACACATTAAAAGGATCATACACATGATCAAGTTGGATTTATCCCAGGTTTGAAAGGATTCTGCAATATACATAAATCAATCAATGTGATACACCATATTAACAAATGTGAAGGATAAAATCCTAAATAGATACAGAAAAAGCCTTCAACAAAATTCAACATCCATTTATGATTAAAAAAAAAAAAACTACAGAAAGTGGGCATAGAGGGAACCTTTTGCTGTTGTTTAGTTGCTAAGTCATGTCCAACCCTTTGTGCCCCCATGGACTGTAGCCTGCTGGTCTCCTCCGTCAATAGGATTTTCCAGGCAAGAATACTGGAGTGGGTTGCCAGTTCCTTCTCCACAGGATCTTTCTGACCCAGGGATCAAACCTTGCCTTCTCTATAATTAAGCAAATATTGGCAATTTGATCTCTGGTTCCCCTGCCATTTCTAAACCCAGCTTGTACATCTGGAAGTTCTCAATGCAAATATTGCTGAAGCCTAGTTTGAAGGAAACTCTGGAAATGGTGTTTAGCTGTGGATGTGTCTGGTAATGAAAGTAAAATCCGATGCTGTAAAGAATAGCATTGCAGGGGTGGTCCCAAGATGGCAGAGGAATAGGAAAGGAAGATCACTTTCTCCCCTACAAATTCATCAAAAGGTCATTTGGATATTAAGCAACTTCCACAGGACAACTTCCAAAGGCTGGCAGAGGACACCAGGCTGCCAGAAAGGCAGCCCAATTTCTTCAAAAGGAGGTAGGACAAAATATAAAAGACAAAAATGGAGTCAAAAGTTTTAAGGATGGAGACCTGTCCTGGGGAGGGAGTCGTGAAGGAGGAGAAGTTTACACACAATAGGAAACCCTCTCACAGGCATGTCTGTGGAGAGTTTTGGAATCTTAGAGGGCAACATAACCGGGAGGAAGAAAAACAAACACTCCACAGAATATGTGCCTAACTGCAACTACTAGCAGAGAAGTGGCACAGATGCTCATACCCACCAGCAGTGAGTGGGGGCTCTGCAGGGAGGCACATGCTGGATTGTTGGTCCTTAGGGCAAGGACCAGGCCTGAATGCCCTGAGGACAATCTGAGGGAGCTAATGTGAAATATCAACCCAAACTGTGGGATTGCCAGAGTAACAAAAAAACAAAGAAACAAAAAGACCTTTCCAGTGAAAGGGGCTAACTCCACACAGTGATCCCTAGAATGCTCACAGAACAAAGGATTGAGTGAATACCAAAGGAGAGGAAGAAGGCCCCCCCCACCTCCCTGGAGGCGGAGAAACAGATGTGCGACAGACAGCCAGAGTCACAAGGCAAAGGGCTGCTGCAAACTCGGCCCCAGAGATTGCATTTTCCACCAAACTGTGAGCTGGCTGCCAGTTGCTAACCACATCTTCCTGGGATCTTGGACATTTCACATCTACCATAAGTGTCACAGTCTGAGATGTGCTCCCCAGAGGAGACATATGGCACACCTGGGACTGTGCCCTCATAATCCAAACAGGAAACTGAGCGGCTGGGACTGGAGAGGTGCATAAGACACACAGCCCACCTGCGACAATATGCTCACCAAGCATCTGGTCACCTGAGCTTCTCAGACCTGGGAAGGGCACAAAACGCAAAGCCCATCCAGGTCTGTGCCCTTGTAGAGCACCCAAGAACCTAAGCAGCTTAGATCCAGGAGCTGCATGAAACTCAAGGTCCACTTGGGATAGTGCCCTTGCAGAGTGCCGTGGAGCCTGAGCAGTGTGAATCCGGGAAGTACATACCACCTTGGGCTGTAGCAAACTCAGTGTGGACCATCCACTGCAAGCACTCCTCATACATGCCAGTGGTATTTGTTTGCAATGTCCCTCCCTCCATACAGCACAACTGAACAAATAAGCCTAAATTTGTCTCCTTAAGTAAGAGCGGAAATTAGACACTGAAGAGACTTGCAAACAGAGGAAACCAAAATAAAAAAGAAGGGGGAACTACCCCCAGAAGTGTCTGTTTTAACAGATTAAAACCCTGCAGTTAATGTTGAGACTGTACACTTGAGAGGCAACTATAGACCTTAAGAACAAGTACAAGACAGAACAAGGGACTATCTGACACTGAACTGACTCCACACTGCCCACAACAGCTCCAGAGAAATTCCTAGATATATTTTTACTATTACTACTTTTTAATTCTTTTAAAAATTTTAGTTCTTTATTGCTCCTTTAACTTTCATTCTTATAGCCTACTATAACCTTTCAAAAAAAACCCTCTATTTCTTTAAAAACAAATTCTGTATATAGATTTTAAATTTTTTGTGATTGATTTGTTTGTATTTATTATATTGTATTTTTGAGAGTCTAACTTCTAGTCTAGGTTTTTAATCTTTGCTTTTTGATATTTGCTATCAATTTTGTACCTTTAAGAATCTAATCTTCAGTATCCATTTTCACTTAGGGATTTGATTACTACCTTGATTGCTCTCTCCCAATTTCACTCTCCATTTTCTCCACCTGGTCATCTTCCTCCTCTCTCTTCTCTTCTCTATATAACTCTGTGAATCTCTCTGGCTGTTCCTGGCTGTGGAGAATTGTTTCACAATTAACTTAAGGATTTTATATTCTGTGCTGTATGGATGGAGAAGTCTTTTTTTAAAATATAAATTTACTTAAATTGGAGGCTAATTACTTTACAATATTGTATTGGTTTTGCCATATATTGACATGAATCTGCCACGGGTGTACATGTGTTCCCCATCCTGAAGCCCCCTCCCACCTCCCTCCCCATTCCATCCCTCTGGGTTATCCCAGTGCACCAGCCCTGAGCACCTTGTATCATGCATCGAACCTGGACTGGGAATTAGTTTCACATATGGTATTTTACATGTTTCAGTGCCATTCTCCCATTCATCCTGCCCTCGCCCACTCCCACAGAGTCCAAAAGACTGTTCTATACATCTGTGTCTCTTTTGCTGTCTCACATACAGGTTTACCATTACCATCTTTCTAAATTACATATATATGTGTTAGTTTACTGCATTGGTGTTTTTCTTTCTGGCTTACTTCACTCTGTATAATAGGCTCCAGTTTCATCCACCTCATTAGAACTGATTCAAATATATTCTTTTTAATGGCTGAGTAATATTCCATTATGTATATGTGCCACAGCTTTCTTATCCATTCATCTGCTGATGGACATCTAGGTTGCTTCCATGTCCTGGCTATTATAAACAGTGCTGTGATGAACATTGAGGTACATGTGTCTCTTCCAATTCTGGTTTCCTCAGTGTGTATGCTCAGCAGTGGGATTGCTGGATCATATGGCAGTTTTATTTCCAGTTTTTTAAGGAATCTCCACACTGTTCTCCACAGTGGCTGTACTAGATTGCATTCCCACCAACAATGTAAGAGTGTTCTCTTTTCTGAACACCCTCTCCAGCATTTATTGCTTGTAGACTTTTGGATAACAGCCATTCTGACTGNCAGTTCTATTTCCAGTTTTTTAAGGAATCTTCACACTATTTTCCATAGTGGCTGTACTAGTTTGCATTCCCACCAACAGTGTAAAAGGGTTCCCCTTCCTCCACACCCTCTCCAGCATTTATTGCTTGTAGACTTTTGGATAACAGCCATTCTGACTGGTGTGAAATGGTATCTCATTGTGGTTTTGATTTGCATTTCTCTGATAATGAATGATGTTGAGCGTCTTTTTATGTGTTTGTTATCCATCTCTATGTCTTCTTTGGAGAAATGTCTTTTTAGTTCTTTGGCCCACTTTTTGATTGGGTCTTTTATTTTTCTGGAATTGAGCTGTAGGAGGTGCTTGTATATTTTTGAAATTAATTCTTTGTCACTTGCTTCATTTGATATTATTTTCTCCCATTCTGAAGGCTGTCTTTTCACCTTGCTTATAGTTTGCTTTGTTGTGCAGAAGCTTTTACTTTTAATTAGGTCCCATTTGTTCATTTTTGCTTTTATTTCCAATATTCTGGGAGATGGGTCATAGAGGATCCTGCTGTGATTTTGTGTTTTGCCTATGTTCCCTTTAGAAGTTTTATAGTTTCTGGTCTTACATTTAGATTTTTAATCCATTTTGAGTTTATTTTTGGTATGGTGTTAGAAAGTGTTCTAGTTTCATTCTTTTACAAGTGGTTGACCAATTTTCCCAGCATCACTTGTTAAAGAGATTATCTTTTCTCCATTGTATATTCTTGCCTCCTTTGTCAAAGAAGGGGCCCATAGGTGTGTGTATTTATCTCTTGGATTTCTATTTTGTTCGATTAATCTATATTTCTGTCTTTACGCCAGTACCACACTGTGTTGATAACTGTGGCTCTGTAGTAGAGACTGAAGTCAGGCAGATTGATTCCTCCAGTTCCATTTTTNAGGGGCCCATAGGTGTGTGTATTTATCTCTTGGATTTCTATTTTGTTCGATTAATCTATATTTCTGTCTTTACGCCAGTACCACACTGTGTTGATAACTGTGGCTCTGTAGTAGAGACTGAAGTCAGGCAGATTGATTCCTCCAGTTCCATTTTTCTTTCTCAAGAATTTTTTGCTATTGGAGGTTTTTTGTATTTCCATACAAATTGTGAAATTATTTGTCCTAGCTCTGTGAAAAATACCGTTGGTAGCTTCATAGGNTTTGTTAATTTGATTAAGATGTGTCTTGGAGTGTTTCCCCTTGGGTTTATCCTGTTTGGAACTCTCTGGGTTTCTTGACTTGGGTGATTATTTCCTTCCCCATTTTAGGGAAGTTTTCAACTATTATCTCCTCAATTATTTTCTCATGGTCTTTCTTTTTATCTTCTTCTTCCGGGACTCCCATGATTCGAATGTTGGGTGTTTAAAATTTTCCCAGAGGTCTCTGAAGTTGTTCTCATTTCTTTTAATTCGTTTTTCTTTTTTCCTCTTTGTTTCATTTATTTCTACCATTCTATCTTCCATCTCACTTATCCTATCTTCTTTTGATCTCATTTATTGCATTATTCATTATTGATTGACTCTTTTATTTCTTCTAGTTCCTTGTTAAACATTTTTTGCATCATCTCAATCCTTATCTCCAGGCTATTTATGTGTAAGTCCATTTTGTTTTCAAGATTTTGGATCATTTTCACTATCATTATTTGGAATTCTTTATCAGGTAGATTTCCTATCTCTTTCTCTTTTGTTTGGTTTTGTGGACATTTATCCTGTTCCTTTACCTGCTGGGTATTTCTCTGCTTTTTCATCTTGTTTATATTNAGGCTATTTATGTGTAAGTCCATTTTGTTTTCAAGATTTTGGATCATTTTCACTATCATTATTTGGAATTCTTTATCAGGTAGATTTCCTATCTCTTTCTCTTTTGTTTGGTTTTGTGGACATTTATCCTGTTCCTTTACCTGCTGGGTATTTCTCTGCCTTTCCATCTTGTTTATATGGCTGTGTATGGGGTGGCCTTTCTGTATTCTGACAGTTTGTGGTTCCTCTTTATTGTGGAGGTTCCTCACTGTGGGTGGGGTTGGACGGGTGGCTTATCAAGGTTTCCTGGTTAGGGAGGCTTGTGTTGGTGTTCTGGTGGGTGACACTGGATTTCTTCTCTCTGGAGTGCAATGAAGTGAGTTTTGAGATGTCAGTGGGTTTCGTGTGACTGTATATTGAAGATCAGGGTTATGTTCTTGTGTTTCTGGAGAATTTGTGTGGTATGTCTTTCTCTGGAACTTGTTGGACCTTGGGTGGTGCTTGGTTTCAGTGGAGGAGTTTGATGAGCTCCTATTGATGAATGTTCCCTGGAGTCAGGAGTTCTCTGGTGTTCTCAGGATTTGGACTTAAGCCTCCTGCCTCTGATTTTAAGTCTTATTCTTACAGTAGCCTCAAGTCTTCTCCATTGATACAGCACCAATGATAAAACATATAGGTTAATGATGAAAAGTCTCTCCACAGTGAGGGACACCCAGAGAGGTTCACAGAGTTACATGGAGAAGAGAAGAGGGAAGAGGGAGATAGAGGTGACCAGGAGGAGAAGAGGGGGAATCAAAAGAAGAGAGAGCACCCTAGCCAGTAATCACTTCCCTATGTGCTCTCCATAGTCTGGATCCCTCCGAGATGTTCACGGTGTTACACAGGGAAGAAAAGAGGGAGGAATGAGAAAGAGGTCACCAGGAGGATAAAAGGGGGAATCAAAAAGAGAGAGACAGATCCAGCCAGTAATCAGTTCCCTGAACGTTCTCCACAGCCCGGAACACACAAAGAGATTCACAGAGTTGGGCAGAGAAGAGAAGGGGGAGGGAGGAGATAGAGGTGACCTGGTGGAGCAAAAAGAGATTCCAAAGGGGGAGAGCGCAGTCAAGCCAGTAATCTTGCTCCTGAGGAAAAAATGGGTACTGAAGATTGGGTTCTTACAGGTACAAAATTTATGACAAATACTGAAAAGCAAAGATTAAAAATCTAGAGTAGATGTTGGATTCTCAAAAATACAATATTAAAGAAGCAACATCACAAAAATTATACAATGTATATATATGAAGTTTGCTTTAAATAATAGGGTCTTTTTTTGCAAAGTAATAGTAGGTTATAAAATGAAACTTAAAGGCACAATAGAGGACTTAAAAATAAAAAAGGTTTTTTTTTAATTTAAAAATGATATTAGTAAAAATATGTTTGGGATTTTCTCTAGTGTTGTGGACAGTGCGGGTTCCGTTCATTTTCAGATAGTTCCTTGATCTGGCTTATACTTCTCAAGATCTATAGACCCCTTCCTATGTAGTCGGTGCTAACTACAGGGTTTTAATCTTTGCACCTGTCACTTCCAAGGCACTTCCCTCTGTTTTATCTTCTGTTTGCTCTTCTCTTCAGTGTCTAATTTCCGCCCTGACACAAGGGGGCGGTGGTGGTCACTTTTTTAGGCTCACTTGTTCAGTCGTGCTGTGGGGAGGGAGGAATACTGCAAACAAATAACACTGGCATGTGCTCACAGTGTCTTGGCCACACTGGGTTTGCCGCTGCTCACGGCATGTGTGCTTTCACAGTCTACACTGCTTAGGCTCTAGATTGCTTTGCCGGGAACTCTCTAAGGTGTGCCCTGAGTTGTATGCACTTCCCAGATCTAAGCCGCTCAAGTTCAGGTTCTTGGGTACTCCACAGAGGCGCAGACTTGGTTGGGCCTGAGTTTTGTGCCCTTTCCAGATCCGAGCAGCTCAGGTGGCCAGGTGCTTGGAGAGTGCAGTCACCCCCAGGTGAGGGCTGCAACTTATCGCCTCCCCTGTCCCTGCCATTCAGTTTTCTGGGTGTACAAATGGTGTGCCTTCTCAGGTGTGCTGTGTGTCTCTTCCAGGGAGCTGATCTCTGGCTGCAACTCTCCCGGCAGATGTCGACTGTCCAGAATCCCAAGAAGTCTTGGTTAGCAACGAAGTTTGCTCGCAGTTTGGTAGAGGATGCCTCTCTGGGGCCGCAATTGCCCCCTTCCAGCTCTGGCTGCCCTTACCTGCCTGTCTCCGGTGGAGGATGGGCTGATCTGCAGCCAGCTAGCTCTGCTCAGTTCTTCGTTCTGGGAGCTGGCCTAGCGGTATCTTGAAGTGAAGTGAAGTGAAGTTGCTCAGTCATGTCCGACTCCTTGACCCCATGGACTGTAGCCTACCAGGCTCCTTGGTCCATGGAACTCTCCAGGCAAGAATACTGTAGTGGGTTGCCATTTCCTTCTCTAGGGGATCTTCCCTAGCCAGAGATCGAACCCAGGTCTCCTGCATTGTATTCAGACGCTTTACCATCTGAGCTACTGGAGAAGCCAGTGGTGTCTTAGGTTAGGGCTTTTCACAGGATAGCTATCCCACAGTCTGGGTTACTATCTCAAGTTAGTTCCCTCAGATTGCCCTTGGGGCATTTGGGCCCT
This sequence comes from Neotragus moschatus, assembly GCA_006410615.1. Taxonomy (NCBI): domain Eukaryota; kingdom Metazoa; phylum Chordata; class Mammalia; order Artiodactyla; family Bovidae; genus Neotragus; species Neotragus moschatus. The sequence goes on from SJYA01003442.1 coordinate 51,763, forward strand.
TCCTTACCCTAAGCAATGTAGCCTGCGCCTCCCTGTCCAGCCCCTGCTTCCTAGTGATGGATGCAAACGTCTGCACTGCTTCTCCACTGGGAGTTGCTGTTAGGCACGTAATCTGTGGGTTTTAATTATTTATTTATTTTTCCTCCTGGTTATGTTGCCCTCTGAGGTTCCAAGGCTCACCAAAGACTCGCCAGTGAGAGTGTTTCCTGGTGTTTGGAAACTTCTCTCTTTTTGAAGACTCCCTTCCCAGGATGAATCTCCATCCCTACCTCTTTTGTCTCTCTTTTTATCTTTTATATTTTTTCCTACCTCCTTTCTAAGACAATGGGCTGTCTTTCTGGGTGCCTGATATCCTCTGCCAGCATTCAGATGTAGTTTTGTGGAATTTACTCAGCATTCAAACGTTCTTTCGATGAATTTGTGGGGGAGAAAGTGGTCTCCCCATCCGATTCCTCCACCATCTTAGGACCACCTCTCTGGATGGAGAAGTCTTGAGGCTACTATAAGAGAAGGACCAACACCCAGAGGCAGGAGGCTTAAACTCCAGAACTTTAGAACATCAGAGAACTCCTGATTCCAGGGAATATTAGTAGACAAGAGCTCACCCAAAAGTCCCCACACTGAAACAAAGCTCCACCCAAGAACCAAGAAATTCCAGTAAAAGACACACTGCACTAATTCTCCAGCAAAACAGGAACACAACACTGAACATTAAAAGACAGACTGCCCAAAGCCATGCCAAACCCATAGACTCCCCAAAACCCACTACTGAACAATTAATTGCACTTCAGAAAAAAACAGATCCAGCTCCGCCCACCAGAACATGGACACTAGTTCCTCCAACCAGGAAACCTTGACGACCCATTGGTCCAACCCCACCCACAGGGAGCAGACTCCACAATTAACAGGAATCATGAAATTCCAGCCTGAAGAAAGGGTACCCCAAACACAGCAATCTAAACAAAAGAGAAATACTCAGCAGGTGAAGGAACGTGATTAAAACCCACCAAACCAAGCAAAAGAGGAGGAGATAGGGAGTCAACCTGAAAAAGAATTCAGAATAATGATATTAATGATCAAAAATCTTGAAAACAAAATAGAATTACAGATAAAAAGACTAGGGACAAGGATTGAGAAGATGCAAGAAATGTTTAACAAGGACCTAGAAGAAATAAAGAAGAGTCAATCAATAATGAACAATGTGATGACTGAGATTAAAAGCACTCTGGAGGGAACCAACAGTAGAATAACTGAGGCAGAAGAGAGGATAAGTGAGATGGAAGACAGAATGGTGGAAATAAATGAAGCAGAAAAAGAAAGAAAGAAAACAATTAAAAGAAGTGAGGACAACCTCAGAGACCTCTGGGACAATGCTAAATGCCCCAACATTCAAATCATAGGTTTCCCAGAAGAAGATGAAAAGAAAGGGCATGAGAAAATATTTGAGGAGATAATAGTTGAAAACTTCCCTAAAATGCGGAAGGAAATAACCACCCAAATCCAAGAAATCCACAGAGTCCCAAACAGGATAAACCCAAGGCAAAACACCCCAAGACACATATTAATCAAACTAACAAAAATTAAACACAAAGAGCAAATATTAAAAACTGCAAGGGAAAAGCAACAAATAACACACAAAAGGATCCCCAGAAGAATAAAAGCTGATCTTTCAATGGAAACTCTTCAGGCCAGAAGGGAATGGCAGAACATACTTAAAGTGAAGGAAGAGAAAAACTTACAGCCAAGATTACTCTACCCAGCAAGGATCTCATTCAGATTCAATTAATCAAAAGCTTTAGAGACAAGCAAATGCTGAGATAATTCAGCATCACTAAACCAGCTCTCCAACAAATGCTAAAGGATCTTCTTTAGATGGGAAAAACAGAAAAGGTTTATAAAAGCAAACCCAAAACAACAAAGTAAATGGTAAAATAATCATATTTATCAATAATTATCTTAAATATAAATATGCTAAGTGCTCCAACCAAAAGACAAACACTGGCCAAATGGATACAAAAACAAAACCCATATATATATGCTGGCTACAAGAGACCCACCTCAAACCTAGGGACACATACAGACTGAAAGTGAGGGGCTGGAAAAGGTACTTCGTGCAAATGGAGACCAAAAAAAAAAAAAAAAAAGCAGGAGTAGCAATACTCATATCAGATTAAATAGACTTTGAAGTAAAGACCATGATNCCAACCCCAAACCTAGGGACACAAACAAACTGAAAGTGGGGGGCTGGAAAAGGTACTTCGTGCAAATGGAGACCAAAAAAAAAAAAAAAAAGCAGGAGTAGCAATACTCATATCAGATTAAATAGACTTTGAAGTAAAGACCATGATAAGAGACAAAGAAGGACACTACATAATGATCAAAGGATTAATCCAAGAAGAAGATATAACAATTATAGGAGCACCTCGTTACATAAGACACATGCTAACAAGTATGAACAGGGAAATGAACAGTAACACAATAATAGTGGGGGACTTTAATACCCTACTCACACCTATAGATAGATACCAAACAGAAAATTAGCAAGGAAACACAAGCTTTGAATGATACAATGGACAAGTTAGACCTAACTGATATTTACAGGGCATTTCACCCAAAAGCAATAGATTTCACCTTTTCCTCAAGTGCACATGGAATGTTCTCCAAGATAGATCACATACTGGGCCATAAATCTAGCCTTGGTAAATTTTTAAAAGATTGAAATCATTTCAAGCATCCTTTATGATCACAACATGGTAAGATTAAATGTCAACTACAGGAAAAAATAATGTAAAAAACACAGACATATGGAGGCTAAACAATGTGCTCCTGAATAGCCAACACATCACTGCTGCTGCTGCTGCTGCTAAGTCACTTCAGTCGTGTCTGACTCTGTGTGATCCCATAGACGGCAGCCCACCAGGCTTCCCCATCCCTGGGATTCTCCAGGCAAGAACACTGGAGTGGGTTGCCATTTCCTTCTCCAATGCATGAAAGTGAAAAGTGAAAGTGAAGTTTCTCAGTCGTGTCCAACTCTTAGCGACCCCATGAACTGCAGCCTACCAGGCTCCTCGGCCCATGGGATTTTCCAGGCAAGAGTATTGGATTTCTTCTCACAGAAAAAATCAAAAAGGAAATCAAAATATGCAGAGAAACAAATAAAAATGAAAACATGACAACCTCAAATCTATGGGATTCAGTAAAAGTAGTGATAAGAGGAAGATTATCTTCCAACAAACAAAAGCCCAGGACAAGATGACATCACAGGTGTATTCTATCAAACGTTTAGAGAAAAGCTATCACCTATCTTACTCAAACTCTTCCTGAAAATTGCAGAGGAAGGGAAACTCCCAAACTCATTCTATGAGGCCACTATCACCATTATACCAAAACCAGACAAAGTTGCCACAAAAAAAAGAAAACTACAAGCCAATTGGTGATGGACAGGGAGGTATGGAGTGCTGCGGTTCATGGGGTTGCAAAGAGTCAGACATGACTGAGCAACTGAACTGAACTGAACAGGCCAATACCACTGATGAACATAGATGTGAAAATCCTTAACAAAATTCTAGCTAACAGAATCCAACAACATATTAAAAAGATCATACATCATGACCAAGTGGGCTTTATCCCAAGGATGCAAGGATTCTTCAATATTTGCAAATCAGTGTGATATACCATATTAACAAATCGAAAGATTAAAAACCATGTGATCATTTCAATGGATGCAGAGAAAGCCTTTGACAAAATTGAACACCCATTTATGATAAAAGCCATATATACAATATATACTCAATATAATAAAAGCCATATACAACAAACCCATAGGAAACATTATCCTCAATGGCAAAAAATTGAAAGAATTTCCTCTAAAACCAGGAATAAGATAAGAGTGCCCACTCTCACCACTATGGTTCAACATAGTTTTGAAAGTCTTAGCCACAGCAATCAGAGAAGAAAAAGAAAAGAAATTCAGATTGGTAAAGAAGAAGTAAAAACTCTTACTGTTTGCAAATGACATGATCCTCTACATAGAAAACCCTAAAGATACCACCAGAAAATTACTAGAGCTAATCAATGAATATAGTAAAGTTACAGGACATAAAATGAATAAACAGATATCCCTTTTATTCCTACACACTAACAAAGATGAAACAGAAAGAGAAATTAAGGAAACAATCCTTACAATCCAGATTGTAAGGATTTTGTAAAATGTTTCCATACAAATTGTGAAATTATTTATTACAGTTCTGTGAAAAATACTGTTGGTAGCTTCATAGGGATTGTGTTGAACCTATAGATGACTTGGGGTAGTATACTCATTTTCAATATTCTTTCAATCCACGAGCATGGTATATTTGTCCATCTATTTGTGTCATTTGATTCACAATTTGTATGGAATCCTAACAATCCTAACACTATTGCAATGAAAAGAATAAAATACCTAGGAATAAATTTACCTAAAAAAACAAAAGACCTATATATAGAAAACAATAAAATGCTGATGAAAGAAATCAAAGATGACACAAATAGATGAAGAACCTATAGTGTTTTTCACAGAACTAGAACAAATAATTTCACAATTTGTATGGAAACATAAAAAACCTTGAATAGCCAAAGCAATCTTGAGAAAGAAGAATGGAACTGGAGGAATCAACCTTCCTGACATCAGACTATACTACAAAGCCACAGTCATCAAGATAGTATGGTATTGATACAAAGACAGAAATATAGATCAATGTAGTGAAAATGAAAACTCAGAGATAAATTCATGCACCTATACATACCTTATCTTTGACAAAGGAGGCAAAAATAAACAATGAAGGAAAGACAATATCTTTAATAAGTGGTGCTTGGAAAACTAGTCACCTACATTTATAAGAATGAAACTAGAACACTTTGTAACACCATACACAAAAATAAATTCAAAATGGATTAAATATCTAAATGTAAGACCAGAAACTAAAAAACTCTTAGAGGAAAACATAGACAAAACACTCTCTGACATAAATCACAGCAGGATCCTCTATGACTCACCTCCCAGAATAATGGAAATAAAAACAAAATAAACAAATGGGACCTAATTAAGCTTAAAAACTTTTACAAAATGAAGGAAACTATAAGCAAGGTGAAAAGGCAGCCTCCAGAATGACAGAAAATAATAGCAAATGAAACAACTGACAAAGAATCTCCAAAATATACAAGCAGCTCATGCAGCTCAATACCAGAAAAATAAATGACCCAATTAAAAAGTGGGTCAAAGAACTAAACAGACATTTCTTCAAAGACATATAGATGACTAAGAAACACATGAAAAGATGCTCAACATCACTCATTGTCAGAGAAACGCAGATCAAAACCACAATGATGTACCATCTCACCCTGGTCAGAATGGCTGCCATTAGTCTACAAAAAATAAATGTTGGAGAGGGTGTGGAGAAAAGGGAACCCTCCTACACTGTTGGTGGGAATGCAAACTGGTACAGCCACTATGGAGAACAGTGTGCAAATTCCTTAACTGGAAATAGAAATATGCGACCCAGCAATCCCACCGCTGGACATACATACCGAGGATACGAGAATTGAAAGAGATACATGTACCCCAATGTTCATTCCAGTAGTATTTATAATAGCTAGAACATGGAAACAATCTAGATGTCAATTGGCAGACAAATGGATAAGGAAATCATGGTACATATACACAATGAAATATTACTCATCTATAAAAAAGAGTGCATTTGAGCCAGTTGTAATGAGGTTGACAAAACTGGAGCCTATTATACAGAGTGAAATAAGTCAGAAAGAGAAACACCAATACAGTGTATTAATGCATATATATGGAGTTTAGAAAGATGGTAACAATAATCCTATATGCAAGACAGCAAAAGACACACAAATGTAAAGAACAGACATTTGGACTATGTGGGAGAAAGCAAGGGTGGAATGATTCAAGAGAATAGCATTGAAACATGTATATTATCAAATGTAAAAGAGATGACTGTTGCAAGTTCAATGCATGAAGTAGGCACTCAAAGTCGGTGCTCTGGGACAACCCAGAGGGATTGGGTAGGGAGACAAGTGGGAGGGGCGTTCAGGATGGGGGGACACATGTGTACCTGTGGATGATTCATGTCGATGTATGGCAAAAACCACCACAATATTGCAAAGTAATTAAACTTCTATTAAAATAAATTAATTAAAAAACAAAGAAGAACAGTATTGCATAAGAACCTGGAATGTTAGGTTTATAAATCAAGGTAAATTGGATGTGGTCAAACAGGAGAGAGGATGGTACTGGCAGAAAAACAGAAATATAGATCAATGAAACAGGTTAGACAGCCCAAAGATAAACCCATGCACCTATGGTCACCTTTTCTTTGACAAAGGAGGCAAGAATATACAATAGAGAAAAGATAGTCTCTTCAATAAGTGGTGTTGGGAAAACTGAACAGCTACATGTAAGGGAATGAAATTAGAACATTCTCTAACAACATACACAGAGAGAAAGTAAAAATGGATTAAAGACCCAAATGTAAAACCAAATACTTATAATAGAATAGTACTTAGTACTATAGTATGTACTGTAGTACTTAGTACTATAGTAAGTCTGAGAAGAAAACATAAGAAGAACACTTTCTGAGATAGATGTCAGAATATCTTTTTGGATCCACCTTTTAGAGTAATGAAAATAGAAATGAAAATAAATGGGACTTAATTGAATTTAAAAGTTTTTACATAGCAAAGGAAGCTGTAAACAATTAAAAATTCCCCAGTCCTATCCCCCTACCAAGCAGCTTTCAGGTCAGAAGTGGAAGACATAGAAAATCATACATCCTACGTGAAGGAATGAAGGTCGTGAGAAACAGGGTATGCAAAAATAAACTTTACAAGTCCATACTCCAACATCATATCCGTCTATTGTCAGGACCTGACTGATTTCACAAACACTCGAGATCACCCAGACAGCGTCCTCTTGCAGGGTTGTCTGGCAGACTCCGATCCAAGGTGTCTTGCTGTGACAGGGAAAATAGTCTTCACTCTGATTTGGAACTCAAGGCTGGCCTGCTGAGCTGCTGTGAGAGGACATGTTACTTGTGAGAGGGCATTTCCTGAATGTGTGGCAGCCAGTGCCCAGCTAGATCTCTGCTGCAGGGACTGGCCTTTCCACTCTGGGCTCATAGGTGCCCATCAGTCCTGACCCAGCTTGCATCTTGCTCTGGCTCTTGGGGGGCCATGATGCAAACGCAGGCAAATGAATGAACTTACCTGCGCACTGTGGCAGACCTGTTATTTTTATGGATTTTACAGCTCAGTTAACAGTGTTACCTTTTTAAGATTTCTATATACTCTTCAGAAGAACCACTGAGCCGTTCAAGCCTTGTTATTATCTGATCCCAATAGTGATTCCGTTTTCTAGAGCTTTTAGGATAGACAATAAATTATTTAACATTATATTAAACTTTCCATATCATGAACTGTAAACTGAAGGAAATCACACAGTTTCTCAGAAAACGTATTGATTTATTTAAACTAATTCTGAAATGATATTTCAAAGTACCACCTCCCAATCAGCTGTCCATAGCAAACATGTCTATATATGGTTGCCAACGTTTGGTTTATAATTTAAATGTTAATAAAAATTTTTAAATTTTATTGAAAAAATTAAAAATTCTGTTTTATAGAAGGTTTATCTGTACTTATATTATTAAAGATAAGCATATTATTAGCTCAAGTATGATCCAATAGTGATTATATAAGTCAGTAGAAAGTATTTGCTGGGCAGGAATGGAGATATAGATGTAGAGAATGGACATGTGGACTCAGAGGTGAAGGGGAGAGTGGGAAGAATTGGGAGAGCAGCATTGACATATTTACACTACCATGTGTAAAATAGATAGCCAGTGGGAAGCTGCTCTATAGCGCAGGGAGCTCAACTTGGGGTTCTGTGATGACCTAGAGGGTTGGGATTGGGGTGTAGAGTGGAAGGGAGCTTCAAGAGGGAGAGTATATATGTATACTTACAGCTGTTTCACGTTTGGTACAGCAGAAACTAATAAAACAGTGTAATGCGATTATTCTCTAATGTAAAAAGAATCTGAGGTTAAAAAATTAAACAAAATAAACAAATGGGACTACATCAAACTAGAAAGATTCTGTACAGCAAAAGAAACAATCAACATAGTGCAAAGACATCTTACCAAATGGGGAAAATATATGCAGGTCATGTATCTTGTTAGAGGTTAATATACAAAGCACTCATACAACTCTATAGCAAAAAATTTCCAATTTAAAAATTGGCAGAAGACCTAAATAGACATTTTTCCAAACTAGTTACAGAAACAGCCAACAAACATGGAAATATATTTAACATCACCAGTCATTCAGTTCAGTTCAGTTCAGTCACTCAGTCATGTCCCACTCTGCGACTGCATGAACTGCAGCATGCCAGGCCTCCCTGTCCACCACCAATTCCCAGAGTTCACCCAAACCTATGTCCATCGAGTCGGTGATGCCATCCAACCATCTCATCCTCTGTCATCCACTTCTCCTCCTGCCCTCAATCTTTCCC
>SJYA01003443.1:15261-36522 GCA_006410615.1 Neotragus moschatus
AAAAAAAAAAAAAAAAAAATTTTTTTTTCTGTTCCTAGATGCAGTCCAGGATCGTTTGTTTCATTTAACTTGTTACATCTTTCAGTCTTTTTTAAATCTAGCCTTTCTTCATCTTTTATGACATTGATATTTTTGTCAAACTTGGGCAGGTTGTTTTGTAGACTGTCCCTTGGATTCATACTGATATCTCTGACTCCAATCCAAGACCACAGTGTTTATTGTAGCTTATCTCTTTCCCACATTTGAAATGCCTTTCTCTGACAATGAAAAACATGACTCTTGTTATCTATGATCTATTTGTTTGCTCAAATCTTTATGTAAAGTATTTTCAGAATTCCTAAGATCAGTTCAGTTCAGTTCAGTCGCTCAGTCGTGTCTGACTCTTTGCGACCCCATGAATCACAGCATGCCAGGTTTCCCTGTCCATCACCAACTCCTGGAGTTCACTCAGACTCACGCCCATCGAGTCAGTGATGCCATCCAGCCATCTCATCCTCGGTCGCCCCCTTCTCCTCCTGCCCCCATCCCTCCCAGCATCAGAGTCTTTTCCAATGAGTCAACTCTTCACATGAGGTGGCCAAAGTACTGGAGCTTCAGCTTTAGCATCATTCCTTCCAAAGAAATCCCAGGGCTGATCTCCTTCAGAATGGACTGGTTGGATCTCCTTGGAGTCCAAGGGACTCTCAAGAGTCTTCTCCAACACCACAGTTCAAAAGCATCGATTCTTCGGCACTCAGCTTTCTTCACAGTCCAACTCTCACATCGATACATGACTACTGGAAAAACCATAGCCTTGACCAGATGGACCTTAGTCGGCAAAGTAATATCTCTATGTAAAAGCAAATTTACTAACTAAACTACATTTGTGTACATTTCTTTTTGCTTTGAGCCTTGTAGTATCTGGTCAAAATAAATAGTTTCTCAAATCTACTTAGGTTAGTTATTTTCTTCCACATGCCCTTCAGTGTGATATTATTATTCATTTGTAGGTGGCGCTAGTGGTAAAGAACCCACTTGCCAATGCAGGAGACACAATAGATGCAGTTCGATCCCTGGGTCATATGATCCCTTGGAGAAGAGCATGGCAACCCGCTCCAGTATTCTTGCCTGGAGAATCCCCATGGACAGAGGAGCTTGATGGGCTACAGTCCATAGAGTCACACAGAGTTGGACTCGATTGAAGCAGCTTAACACAGCACAATACACCTTATGTTCCATTATTTCTGTTTATATCCCATTTAGGGTTCCCCTGTCATCCTAGGAGTTTGTTTTCCTTTTTGCTCTGCAGTGTGTAGTATCTTAATCCCCTGACCAGGGATCGAACCCACACCTCCTACATTGGGAGCATGGAGTCTTAACCACCAGACTGACAGGGAAGTCCCCTAGTTTATTTCAATGTATTTAGTTTGCAACCGCTTTCTTACTTTCCTTATTTTCCCAGTAGAGTCTGTGAAACATGAGTATGGTTCTAAGAATCAATGCTCCACAAAAAGCTATACTCAAAGAAATATTGCTTCCTGCTCATTCCTAGTTCCCACCCCCCACTCCCTTTGGATTACAAATCTCATTCATTATCTCATGTGCAAGCTCAGAGTGAAAGTGCTCGACCCAGGAGAGGGATTCTCTGTGATTCTATGCTCCAGTTCCCTTCTGTAGTAAATGTCTCAAAAGTCTTGATTCCAAATATCCCTGACTACTGGATTCCCTGGATGTGCTGAAGGATGGGAGGGTTCACCTGAGCTCTTGGTTGTGAGCTTATTCAGTCTAAGGATTGAGGAGTTTCATTATTTTATTTAATTTCAGTTTAATAGAAGGCAAAATTTGTCCTGGATGCTAGTGTGGCCAATATTTAGTTATTATCTCTAGGGTACTTGCTAAAATAGTAGGAAATAAAAGGCTACAGAAAATTTTTTTCTAACTAAGAAACATGAATTACAATTATCCTCTAAATATAATCTAGTTAATTATACAAGAGGAACTTAAAAATTTTTGTTTTGCAAAAGCAGAAGAGTTACTGTTATCAAGACAGAAAACATCTTCATTACAAAACCCTGCAACATGAGCAGTGTGGAGGGCTGAGCAGATACTGAGAGTTCCTCATCCCTCGCTGCCTCCCAGGGAGTTGATGTCACATCTCTTGGGGTGGTAAGCAGTGACTTGTTTCATTCAAGACTGGGAGTAAATGATACACTGGTGACCTTAGCACGGTGTCCGGATCCTGCTGGGGTCCCAAGATATGACAACAACAGGTGCTTAAAGGCACTGTCACTGGCCCTGTTTGTGATTGTATTAGGGTTTAGACATGGGCTCCAGATGCTTTTAGACAAGAGGTAGAAAGGAACTAGATATCAAGTTATCAACATCCGTTGGCTCATAGAGAAAACAAGGGAATTCAAGAAAAAGTTGAAATACTTCATTGACTACACTAAAGCCTTTGACTGTGTGGATCACAACAAACTGTGGAAAATTGCTAAATTTTTGGAATACCAAGCCACCTTACCTACTTCCTGAGAAACCTGTATGCAGATCAAAAAGCAATAGTTAGAACCAGATGTGAAAACAATGGGCTACTTCAAAATTGGGAGAGGCCTATGTCAAGATTGTATATTGTCACCTTGCATATTTAACGTATATGCAGAGTACGTCATGCAAAATGTTCGGCTGGATGAAGCTCAAGCTGGAGTAAAGATTGCTGGGAGAAATATCAATAACCTCAGATATGCAGATGACACCACCCTCATGGCAGAAAGTGAAGAGGAACTAAAGAGCCTCTTGATGAGGGTGAATGAGGAGAGTGAAAAAGCTGGCTTAAAACTCAACATTCAAAAAACTAAGATCATGGCATCCAGTCCNTTCCATTTTGATTTCAAGATTTTGGATCATTTTCACTATCATTATTTGGAATTCTTTATCAGATAGATTTCCTGTCTATTCCTCTTTTGTTTGGTGTGGTGGGCATTTATCCTATTTCTTTACCTGCTGGGTATTCCTCTGTCTCTTCATCTTCTTTATATTGCTCAGTATGGGGTGGCCTTTCTGTATTCTGGCAGTTTGTGGAGTTCTCTTTATTGTGGCATTTTCTCGCTATGGGTGGGGTTGTAATTCACTCATACTAGTGATCTTCATTTCTTTTCAACAGAGCAAAATCCCACATCCCTCTGCCTGAAAACTGAAACCTTTCAATAAGCGACATCATATGATCTCTGGGACTTACCTCCCCTCCCCTCCTTTGCCTCAAAACAGCCCCCCTCAGTAATACTATACATTCACTTCACTACTTCCCCAGGAAATGTCTGATATCCTTCCTTCAAAATAAGCCAAACCAGGCAAGCTATAACAACAGTAACCAACCTCCCTCAAAGACTCAATGCTACTTTGATCATGACAGAAAACATGTCATCCCTAATCACTACTTCTCTCAGAGACCTCCAGCTTCCTGTTCTCATCTGATTTCCCCACCCTCATGTCCTTGCTCAGGGACAGATAAGCCAAGGATGGAGGAAAGTAGAACCTTAATACAGGTGAGTAACTGAGTGTGGACTTCCTTCAACACTTTCCCCCCCCGACAGAACCTTTGGCCTTGTGACTGGAGAGACCCAGGCTGTGTTCCTTCTAGATAAGCACCATGAACAGAGGCAGCTTCTACGAAACCCCTAGGGAAGATAGGAAGAAATTAGAGAAGAAATCCAAAGTGAGTTGATCCGGAGAGGGCAGAGGAGTGGCCCAGGGGACAATGTATGGTGACTAGATTTCTGGGCATTGGGGGTTGGGGGAGGGNTGAACAGAGGCAGCTTCTACGAAACCCCTAGGGAAGATAGGAAGAAATTAGAGAAGAAATCCAAAGTGAGTTGATCCGGAGAGGGCAGAGGAGTGGCCCAGGGGACAATGTATGGTGACTAGATTTCTGGGCATTGGGGGTTGGGGGAGGGTCAGAAGCACTGGGGACAAGGAGCAGCATGTCAGGGGGAGATCCAGAGCTTCTGACCCTCGTTCTGTCCTTGCCTGGTATCCTTGGCTACAAGATCTGTGATCTTGCACTGGATTGGATGGTTCTCAGTCTGTTCCGCAAGGTGAGAGAAGAGCATGCCACCAGCATTAAGCACCTACTACACGCCAGACAAGAGCCTAGGCAATGTTACCCATTTTCTCTGTTAGCCATGACTAGAGAGGGATTATTAGCTCCACTTTATAGATCCAACATGGAGGCCTTGCAGCCAAGGAAGAGTTCCTGGCTGAAAGTCAGACATGTTTAGCTGAGTCATTGCTGGGATTTATTTTTCTTTCTTTTTTAGAGTTTCAAGAATATTTCCAAATACTTCTCTAAGAAAGAGTGGGCACGTCTGGGATACTCGGAGAAAATCACCTATGTGAATATGAAGAGAAACTATGAAACCATGACTAGACTAGGTAATAGGAAGTTCTGGGTCCAGAAAAGGCTGGGAATAAATGACGATTCCTCTTTACAAGCCATGGTTTATTCTTCTTAGGCTATGCCAAGTGTCCCACATTTGTCCTTTTCTGTGCAAAGAAATCCCAGGGCGGTTTTCAAGCCTTCTGCTCTTTTACATCCTGTGCAAGGCTGTGGACTGAGAGAGGCCACAGAGATGCTCAGCCCTGGATTCTATGCATTTCTCTCTCACTGGCTGTGGTTCAGATTCCCCCTGTCCAGCTGATGAGATTTACTGTTGGTGCTGTGTCCCAGCATTTCCCCCTCCTCTCAGGTTGTCTGTTAAGAAACAAATATTTTGCATCATTCTAGGTCTCAAGTGTACCCCACCAGCTTTCATGTGTCCTAAAAATGGAGCCACAGAATCCAAGCATTGTGATTCTAAAATTAAGAACCCCAGGGAAGAGGGTAAGTGACAGGAAATGAGTCTCCTGAAGCCCATTTATACTGGGTTCCAGATGGGGAAAGATTCTCAGGACTTTGTTCCCTCAAAAGCATCATGGTTAAGTGAAAAAAAATTGAATGCAGAAGGTTAAGCACGGTCAGAGGCCATTCATATACAATCCTAAAACATGCAAAACAAGAATATATATATTTTTATGGATAGAAAGTATTTGGTGAATGTATAAAAACGTGAATGAGAATAAAGCCCATCAAACTCTGGAATAAAGAAGTGGAAAAGGAAGGAGGGTGGGGATCAGTGAAGGAAGGAGGGTGGGAATCAGTGAGGGCCACACAGATGGCTTCAGCTGTGACTTGTTCATAGTGTTTTGTTATATTTTGAATAAAGAGCTCAGAGCGATCTGAAGTAGTTGTGAGATAATGTTGAAATCCAGCTAGACCCAATGGTAGATGCATGTTTCAAATATAATTCTCCATAATTTTATGCATGTTTGAAACATTTCTTTTTTAAAGGAGTTAGTTCTTGCTAAGCACCATTAATGAATCACAGGATGATTAAGAAAAATNGTTCCTTCTAGATAAGCACCATGAACAGAGGCAGCTTCTACGAAACCCCTAGGGAAGATAGGAAGAAATTAGAGAAGAAATCCAAAGTGAGTTGATCCGGAGAGGGCAGAGGAGTGGCCCAGGGGACAATGTATGGTGACTAGATTTCTGGGCATTGGGGGTTGGGGGAGGGTCAGAAGCACTGGGGACAAGGAGCAGCATGTCAGGGGGAGATCCAGAGCTTCTGACCCTCGTTCTGTCCTTGCCTGGTATCCTTGGCTACAAGATCTGTGATCTTGCACTGGATTGGATGGTTCTCAGTCTGTTCCGCAAGGTGAGAGAAGAGCATGCCACCAGCATTAAGCACCTACTACACGCCAGACAAGAGCCTAGGCAATGTTACCCATTTTCTCTGTTAGCCATGACTAGAGAGGGATTATTAGCTCCACTTTATAGATCCAACATGGAGGCCTTGCAGCCAAGGAAGAGTTCCTGGCTGAAAGTCAGACATGTTTAGCTGAGTCATTGCTGGGATTTATTTTTCTTTCTTTTTTAGAGTTTCAAGAATATTTCCAAATACTTCTCTAAGAAAGAGTGGGCACGTCTGGGATACTCGGAGAAAATCACCTATGTGAATATGAAGAGAAACTATGAAACCATGACTAGACTAGGTAATAGGAAGTTCTGGGTCCAGAAAAGGCTGGGAATAAATGACGATTCCTCTTTACAAGCCATGGTTTATTCTTCTTAGGCTATGCCAAGTGTCCCACATTTGTCCTTTTCTGTGCAAAGAAATCCCAGGGCGGTTTTCAAGCCTTCTGCTCTTTTACATCCTGTGCAAGGCTGTGGACTGAGAGAGGCCACAGAGATGCTCAGCCCTGGATTCTATGCATTTCTCTCTCACTGGCTGTGGTTCAGATTCCCCCTGTCCAGCTGATGAGATTTACTGTTGGTGCTGTGTCCCAGCATTTCCCCCTCCTCTCAGGTTGTCTGTTAAGAAACAAATATTTTGCATCATTCTAGGTCTCAAGTGTACCCCACCAGCTTTCATGTGTCCTAAAAATGGAGCCACAGAATCCAAGCATTGTGATTCTAAAATTAAGAACCCCAGGGAAGAGGGTAAGTGACAGGAAATGAGTCTCCTGAAGCCCATTTATACTGGGTTCCAGATGGGGAAAGATTCTCAGGACTTTGTTCCCTCAAAAGCATCATGGTTAAGTGAAAAAAAATTGAATGCAGAAGGTTAAGCACGGTCAGAGGCCATTCATATACAATCCTAAAACATGCAAAACAAGAATATATATATTTTTATGGATAGAAAGTATTTGGTGAATGTATAAAAACGTGAATGAGAATAAAGCCCATCAAACTCTGGAATAAAGAAGTGGAAAAGGAAGGAGGGTGGGGATCAGTGAAGGAAGGAGGGTGGGAATCAGTGAGGGCCACACAGATGGCTTCAGCTGTGACTTGTTCATAGTGTTTTGTTATATTTTGAATAAAGAGCTCAGAGCGATCTGAAGTAGTTGTGAGATAATGTTGAAATCCAGCTAGACCCAATGGTAGATGCATGTTTCAAATATAATTCTCCATAATTTTATGCATGTTTGAAACATTTCTTTTTTAAAGGAGTTAGTTCTTGCTAAGCACCATTAATGAATCACAGGATGATTAAGAAAAATTTAAAGTGTAAATCAAAAAAAAAATGAAGTGTAAATCTACCCAAAACTTCCAAAATAATAGTGCATAGGTATTGGATAACTATCTTAAGAAAGTGATTAACCTATTATGTTATGACATATGGCTGTTTGCTTGTGTTTTATCAAAACCAAATAGTTGTCTCACTGCTGATTGAACCTGCTTCTATGTGTTGAGTTTGGAAGAGAGTTTAAGAGAGTAATCTTCCACACATTGACCTTTCCTACTGGTCAATGAGCAGAAGCAATGTAAGGTTTAAGAAAGTGACAGATTCCAGAAATCTTTGTGCATCTGAGCAGTGTATGTACCCACTTAAAAAGGGGATGGGATGTGTTCATTTGCTCTTTTGCTCTGACAGCACAGTTGTGAGAAGAAAGGGTGAGAATGCTCAAAATATCTCCAGTAGCCCTTGTTTGACTCTCTAGTTTAACAGGCCAGATTCCACAAGCTCCCAAAATTACTGTAAGAGGGCTAAAAGGCAGTGCTTGAGTATCTACAAAGTTTTTGATATTAAAGAGGTATCTTTATACTGGAAACATTCCATAACCACTGGACTAAATCATCCATGGTTCATTTCACACTTAACAGTTTCATTAAGGTGTAATTGACATACTGTGAAATTCACCATTTTAAGTATAAGAGTGATTTTTGGCTAAAGACCAATCAATATACTTCTTTGGGGAAAAAAATAAATACATAATAGGATAGGATAAGGCAGTGATGGGGTTTAGTTTGCATTTTATAAACCATCAGAAGAAAAATTCTGAATTGATGCTGCAAATAAATACCAAAATCGTTGTTATTCAGAGGCTGGTCTCAGAGTAACTCTTTGATAATGAGTGGACTCATCACCCTCTGCTGCAGAAATCCCTGATACTACAGGAGTCTCTGCAGTTTGAGAATATTTACCAACAACAGAAACAAATTTTTGATTTGTCACCTCCTTTTAGATGAACCTGCTGAAGGGACTTCCAACATGCAAGGGAGAAAACGCCAGAAGGTGAGTGCTGCCCAAATCCAAAGGACCAGAGACTGTTTATGTCTCTGTAGATGTGAATANTGCTGCAGAAATCCCTGATACTACAGGAGTCTCTGCAGTTTGAGAATATTTACCAACAACAGAAACAAATTTTTGATTTGTCACCTCCTTTTAGATGAACCTGCTGAAGGGACTTCCAACATGCAAGGGAGAAAACGCCAGAAGGTGAGTGCTGCCCAAATCCAAAGGACCAGAGACTGTTTATGTCTCTGTAGATGTGAATATTGGGATAAAAGTGGGAAAATAGCCTGGCCCACACTGCCTCCCTTTCCTGATCTCTTTATCACAATTCCTGGTGTAATACCAAGAGCTAAATAATAATTAACAACAATTGTGATAGCTGTTACTTCTTTTGATTTCATAATGATGACAGATACTATTTTAGGCAATTCACCTGGATTAGTGTATTTAGCCCTTAAAACCTCTATGATGTTACTGCTATTATTATCCCCAAATAATAATGAGGTTATTATTAGTATTAAATACTGCTACTCATAATGATGCAGATACTGTGATACAGAGATGTTAAATAATCTGCTTGAGACTACAGTGGCTGTTCTTTTCTCCAGAGGATCTTATTGACCCAGGGTTCAAACCTGGGTCTCCTGCATTGCAGGCAGATTCTTTACCATCTGAACCACCAAGGAAGCCCAACAGTGGCAGTGGTAGTAGTCTAATCCAAAGGCCCAAACCATTTCCAAATTTATACGCTTTTTCACATGTTTCTGAAGCTCAGGCATTTCCCCTAAATTTTGCAGATGCTGCTGACACTTCTGTTAGACACCCAGTCTCACAACAGGGCCCCTTTCGTGTTGCTTGGGAATCACTTGAACTGTCAGCCCCTCTTTTCTGTGAGCTTCTTAGGGACCTTGTCTGCCCCTGAGGCATCTCTGAAGCCCCAGTTCCAGCCCAGGAAGACCCTTAGAGGTTTATTGAATGAGTTCTTCTGCAATTGCAGATTAAACTATAGTTTAGAGAGTAAAGGGATCTGGTGGTTGGGTTACCAGTACCAGTGTGGACACGGTTGAAGAGAGAATTCAAAGAGGGATCATAAAGGTGTTTGTTTTTATTATTATCACATTTAAACAGCATTTATAGCCTTAGAAAGTTCCTTCACTTAGCTTGTTTTACAGTTATTGTTCACTGATGCATAAATAAGGGAGCTGATTATATAGTTATCGTTCACAGTTTTATAAACAAGAGCTGAATGAAGGTTAGCTTTAAGATCGTTGGTCAGTGACACACCCTGACACAAGTAGAATTGGTACAGGAACCACCTCACCTAAGTCCACATGAAATGTTCTTGCCGAGGTACGACAGGATGTCACGTCTGGCACCACTTTCTTGGCTGTCTGCGTGAATTTATGTGAACCATTCTCTCTTCTCCTTTCCCTATATTCATCTCTCCCACACCATTTGCCAGCAGTGTTTTGTCCCCTCTGCACATCGTTCCATTTGCTCTCCCTGCAGCTGTCAACTAGCTTATCTTCAATCCCGTAGATTTTATAGAAACCCCTCCTCATTTTCACAGACTTCATGGATTGTTAGAATGCTCTACTTTCCTAAATCTTCCATGTACCACACTCCTGCTCACTTGGAGATTTCTCTTGGTGAGGGTGTCAGTCTGGAAAAATCATGAAAACAAGCACTCTAATCGTGGAAACACCGTGCATTTAGACCATTCCATTTCCTTCTAACTTCCTAGATTCTTCGTAATTTAGGTACAGGTAATATAATGATCCCCCAGACTTGTTGAGAATGTTAATTAAGGTACTGCACAAGAAAACACTTTGTAAGCTCTGAAAGCACCTGAGAAATGGTACTGGTTGTATGTGACTTTCATGTTAAAAAGGTGATGCCCAAGAAGCCTGTAAAGGGAAAAAAACGTTCGAAGATAGTACCAGAAACATCTGGCCCAGAGCAGGCTCAGAGACAGCTGCGCTCTCAAGCAAAAGCAAGTACCTCTGCTCAGCAGAATAAGAAGACATCAGGTAAGAGAAACAACTTTTCTTACTTGTTTGGGAACAACTCCTCTGTCTTCCCTGGCCATGTTCAAGTGAATGGGTTAGTCATGGGAGATGGATCCTGGACAGGCCTAGGGCCAGGCTCGGCTGAGAGCTTGCTCAGCTCCAGCTGAAACATTTGAGCTGACTTCCACAGTCTTCACTGCTGGGGCCTGGGTTTGATCCCTGATCAAGGAACTAAGATCCCACAAACCACTTGACATGGCCAAATATTTTTAAAAGCTAACTTACAGAATCACAGATCTGAGTTGTCATCGATATGAAAGCCATGTAACTGGGGGCAAGCCTTTCAAATTCTCTGAGCTCCAGATTCCTAGTCTATAAAATGGAAATAAAGAATCTGAGTTCACAGGCTGTTCAAAGGTGTTCAATTCATTGGGAGAATGGCATTGAAACATGTATAATATCATATATGAAACGAATCGCCAGTGCAGGTTCGATGCATGGTACTGGATGCTTGGGGCTAGTGCACTGAGACGACCCAGAGGGATGGTACGGGAAGGGAGTAGGGAGGGGGGTTCAGGATGAGAAACGTGCATACCTGTGGCAGATNTCAATTCATTGGGAGAATGGCATTGAAACATGTATAATATCATATATGAAACGAATCGCCAGTGCAGGTTCGATGCATGGTACTGGATGCTTGGGGCTAGTGCACTGAGACGACCCAGAGGGATGGTACGGGAAGGGAGTAGGGAGGGGGGTTCAGGATGAGAAACGTGCATACCTGTGGCAGATTCATGTTGATGTATGGCAAAACCAATACAATATTGTAAAGTAATTAACCTCCAATTAAAATAAATAAATTTATATTTTTTAAAAAACTCCAAAAAAAGTGTTCAATTCAAGAGACTTCCCTGGCAGTCCAGTGGTTAAGACTGCACCTACTCTGCATGGAGCATGGGTTCAATCCCTGGTCGGGGAACTCAGGTCATTCCATCTGTGATAACTTGGGAACACATCTTACTCAGAGTTTTATCCCCACCCTCAGCTCAATGCCTGACATACAATATGCCCTTAATATATCTGCTGAGTGAAAGAAGGTCGGAATAAATGTGGTAAGTAATCTAAACTTACTTACTGGGAATCTAAACCTGACGATGAAAGGAGCCAGAAGCTAAAACTCTTAACTGCTGTTTGGTGTATATCTGGTGTGTATTGGTGTGGGTTTAACCTCTCAGCCTCTTTGAGCCAGAAAGTGTGCAAAACAGACTGTGTAGAAGTCCTGTGGCCACTTGGGAAGGGAGGAGGCATCTCCTTATCTGACAAAGCAGGACTCAACACTCCCTAACCCACCCAACCCCCATTTACCAACCCTTCTCCAGGATCCAAGAAAAAGACGGTTAATGTTTGGGCCAACAGACTGCGAAAAAGAAAACCCGTGGCCTATGAAGAGATCAGTGATCCCGAGGNAATATAATGATCCCCCAGACTTGTTGAGAATGTTAATTAAGGTACTGCACAAGAAAACACTTTGTAAGCCTAAAAGCACTTGAGAAATGGTACTGGTTGTATGTGACTTTCACGTTCTAAAGGTGATGCCCAAGGGAAAGAAGGTTAATATTTGGGCCAACAGACTGCAAAAAAGACAATTGATGGCCTATGAAGAGATCAGTGAACCCGAGGAAGAATCCAAGAGAAAGACGGTTAATGTTTGGGCGAACAGACTTCGAAGAAGACAATCGGTGGCCTATGAAGAGATCAGTGATTGTGAGGAAGAATCCAAGAGAAAGAAAGTTAATATTTGGGCCAACGGAGTACAAAAAAGAAAACCGGTGGCCTATGAAGAGATCAGTGATTCCGAGGAAGAATCCGAGAGAAAGAAGGTTAACATTTGGGCCACCAGACTGCGAAGAAGACAATCGGTGGCCTATGAAGAGATCAGTGATCCGGAGGAAGAATCCAACGGAAAGACAGTTAATGTTTGGGCCAACAGACTGCGAAAAAGAAAACCCGTGGCCTATGAAGAGATCAGTGATCCCGAGGAAGATGACTAACTCTGTAAGTGACCTTTCTCTCCATCCCCACATTCCCGCAAAAGACACTGTTCTCTTATGNGTTAATGTTTGGGCCAACAGACTGCGAAAAAGAAAACCCGTGGCCTATGAAGAGATCAGTGATCCCGAGGAAGATGACTAACTCTGTAAGTGACCTTTCTCTCCATCCCCACATTCCCGCAAAAGACACTGTTCTCTTATGTTAGTTCTGTCCCATCTTGCCACTTGTTCCGTTCTGCCAGTCCCTTGGGGGTGCAGCTCTGAGGCTAAATGAGAAGGATTCCCATGCTTTTTCTACTTCCTGCTCTGTATATCCAGAGATCTTCCCTCCCCAGGATGCTGTGGGCTCCCAAATCCCAGGTCAGCTTCTAGCATGTAGGCCACACCTTCCTCTAGCCAAAAACCTCACTGGACGGTTGACAGAGTCTCTGCAGCCTGAACACAAGGTTGGTCTTAAAGAGCAATGAGAGGTGCACATAGACCACAAGGCAGGATGAAATCCGAATGCACAGGGGCTATGCAGTTCAAAATGAGGAGCTGAATAGTAATTTATCAGTCAATGGAAGCTCGTTGTCACTTATTTTCCTTCTCTTTCCTTGCCTCAGCCTCAGGGATGTGACAAGTGCCCAAGATAAGAAGCAGAACTTGGTGGCTGTTCATGAACGTGGGCACGGCTGTGAATTCCTAGCACGTGAAAGAAAGAGTTCACAACGGTTAAACATGATTTTTCTTACTATGTGCTAAGCATTATTTGTTATTAAAGTTGTGTTAATGAGAAAGACACACCTGACATGTGTTTCTGTCTATGTGTCCATGCCTCTAGGGCTTCCCAGGTGGTGCTAGTGGTAAAGAACCTGCCTGCCAATGCAAGAGGCATGAGACGCAGGTTTGATCCCTGGTTCAGGGCAATCCCCTGGAGGAGTGCATTGGCAACCCACTCCAGTATTCTTGCCTAGAAAATCTTATGGACAGAGGAGTCTGGCAGGCTACAATTCATAGGATCACACAAAGTTGGACACAACTGAAGTGACTTAGCATGCACACACATCCATGCTGCTGCCTTAAAAATAAACAAATATTGTCAGATATTCTTTGTGCAGAACAGCACTAACCTCCCCATCTCCAGATGTAACTACTGAGGGCAGTTCTGTGTGTTTTGTTGCAAACGTTTTTCTCTGTATTTACACACATACTCAGGGTACCAATATGAGCATCTCTCATCTGCTTTTCCCCATTAGCAGCATGTCCTGAACAGGTCTGTCTCACTCTGTTTCCTGTTCAGCAGGTGCTCCAAATCTCCATTATTCATTCACTCAGCATCGGTCACTGACAAACATTTACAAGTTTTTCCCAGTTGTTTGCTCTTCCCACTCTTATGCGCACAGCCCTGTGCACCTGTATCAGTGTTTCTTTAGCACATATTCCTAGAAATGGAATTGTTGTGTCAAAGTGTTCATTCATCCAACACCTAATGGGTCTGTACTGTGTACTGAACGCCATTCTAGGTCCTGGAGAGACATCAGGGACAAGATAAACAACAGTCCCTGCCCATGTGGAGGTGCCAGTCTAGTGGGGGTTGTTGCTAGTTTTTATTTTGATGGATGCTGTGCCTGCCCTGTACTGGAGTGGGATTTTGCAGGTGTTTGGACACCTTGGCTGTTGCTCTCTCTAAGATCTTCAGGGTCATGGGTCTGGGACAGTCCATTTGAAAGTGTGTGAGAGGAGACAGAGATGAAACTGTCAATCGGGAAACACCGAAGAATAGGGAAGAAGAGGTCCAGGGTAGGGCCCATGGTGAACAGGAATGGAAGAGTTCACTTAGTCATGATTCAAGGGAGTAAAAGATGGAAAAGAGGCAGGAAATTGCCCATCTCAGGTCCAAGGGCTTGGGAGCTTGGATGGGGGTCAAGTGTTAAGAATGGGACAGTCCTCTCCCAGATGGATCACCGCAGCCCACAGAGCTGGAACAGTCAGTTCTGGGGAAGGGAAGAGAAGAGTCTGTTTTAGAGAAAATCATCGTGTGTGCTGGGGGACATTAAAGCTACCAACAGAAAGCCAAGGTGACTTGCATGGGACATCAAACACCAGCCCCAGATGGCGGCAGTGTTGCACCATTTTGACCATCCACTGCCCATCGCCCTGGCCTCCTGGCTCTCATCCAGCCTTGGAAGGTCTCCACTCTCCTGCTGAAGCTGCCATCTCCCCTACCCCTGCCTTCATCCCACCTCTGGACCAGTCCCCCTCACCCCAACAGATTTGGATCAAAGATGGGAGAAACCATTAATCAGCAGAGGATGGGCTTCTGGACTCTGACTGGTCCCTGTAACTCCAGGTTGGAGCCATGGTTGCTGGGCCAGAATTGTGTCTACCCTCTCCTACAAACACTCTATGACAGCTTCAGGGTCACAGGATCGCTGTCCACACAGCAGCCCTGGGGCTAGGCCCGGGTCTGGTCTCCTAAAGGCCTTGGGGGTGGGGGACCCTGCATAAAAAGAGCTTGTCCTAGGAGACTGAGGAGCTCTAGACCCGAGAGGTGGCGTAGACCATGACAGACAGGTGGGAAAGGAAGCATGGCTAGGGGTATGGACAGATGTGGACACTCACATAAACCCTCTCTGACCAGCATGTTCTGAGACACACTCTTCCTCATAGGGATGACCCTCCCCAGCAGTGGCTGCATGGCGAGGGCCTCCCGGTTTACCTGAGTCCCCACCTCCTCCTCCAAGAATAATAATGTCCTGTCATTCAGGGTCATACCTTTGTGTGAGATAAGTCCCAGGCCCAGGAGTCTGCATCCCAGGCCAGGAACAATGTCTGCAAGAAGGAAAGAGGTGTGGTCCCTTGGGGTCTCCCCCTCTCAGCCCACCTTCCATAATAACCACAGGAAGTNCAAGAATAATAATGTCCTGTCATTCAGGGTCATACCTTTGTGTGAGACAAGTCCCAGGCCCAGGAGTCTGCATCCCAGGCCAGGAACAATGTCTGCAAGAAGGAAAGAGGTGTGGTCCCTTGGGGTCTCCCCCTCTCAGCCCACCTTCCATAATAACCACAGGAAGTACAATTAGCATTCATCTTATGCTTGCAAAGTGCCTGGGGTGATACTAAGCATCTTGTATGGATTTTCCGACTTATCTCTACAGTCAACCTCTGTGCACAGACAGACACTATCATCAGTATGATGCTGTAAATGTTACATGTAGCTAGAGAGAGGTAATGAGAGACAGAGACACCAACAGACCCCTCGCTTCATGCAGCTGGCACGTGTTCCTCCAGGTGGCACATGCAGGGAGAGCTGAGCTTGGAACTCACTGTGACTTCGAGACACTAAGGAAGATAGGTACATATTGGGGGGGGGGGTGGAGAGACTTGAATGAGCTCTGAGTTCTGCCTCAAATCTAGGGTAGAGGATGTGGACAAGGAACCCTAGAGACAGAGCATGCCCAGAGGGAGAGGCAGACCTGGTGCTAGTGGGGGCAGGTAGGACAGATACACAGGGTGGGTGGAAGAGGGTCTGGCAGGGAGGCAAGGGAGACCCAGGGCCAAGCGTGGGTTATCACAGCCTTGAGGGGTCAGGTGGTTAGGGGCAGAGGTCCCCTAGAACTGTCAGCACACCCTTTCTGATGCTGCAGGGAGACGTGGGTGCTGCCCAGGTCAGTGAGGTCACTCTACCTGTGCCTCAGACAAACTTGCTAGCTTTTACTTTGACAAATGCTCTACCCCAGCCCCCAGTCCTGGAGCAAGATTCTGCAGGTGGCTGGATACCTTGGCCTTTGCTGTAAGAAGAAATAAATTATATTTTACCCCCGTTTCATTCATTACTCAAATTTAATAATCTGCTAGTGAACATCATGTACCTTATTGTCCATGCAAATACAGACGAGGACAGCCAAAAGAGATACAGAAAGATCTGATTTTCCCTTCTCCTGGAGAAGATTGGATGAACCAGCTGAATTTCCCAGCAGAGGAGACAGGTGCAGGGAAGGTGGCTTGAAAGCACTCTGGAGTCATGACGAGCATTCTCCCTTAGGTTCCCTGGGTAGATACAGCTCCTTCCCTCTCTCCTTTTTCTCCTTCTCTTCCTCCTCCCCCCTCCTCCTCCATTTGACAAATCAAATTTTTGAGATGCAGGAGACTATGGTTTTGCCTGATGCCAGAAGTCAGCCTGTATGTGGCCCCAAGTGCACCCCAAATCAAGCCTGGGGTCCAGTGTGGATGCATGTGCTCTTCTGGTGAGCGTCCAAAATGACTTTCTTTCTTTCTTTTTTTTTTTTTTTTTAAACTTCCGGGCTTTCTTGTTTCTCTTTCAGTTATTTTTAAGATTTGTTATAAAGCAAAATTCTGGGAATTCCTTGGCAGTCCAGTGGTTAGGACTCTGTGCTTTCACTGCCAAGGTCCTGAGTTCAGTCCCTGGTCAGGGAACTAAGATCCCACAAGTCACAGAGTGGGCAAAAACAATGAATCCTATTCCTAGTAAAGAATTGGGAAAATGCAAGGGCGTGTGAAAGAGCACAGTACATCCATCACAAGAAAACAGTTCTGAGCTTTATTCACCAAGACCCACAGTAAAGAACACATTTTGCAAGTGACTCAAAAGCAAATGCTTCACAGAACACTACTGACCCTTATATATGTGATATTCACCAATATTTTCTATTCTGTTTGTGATGTGCTATGTTGTTTCATTCTAATTCACTTAAAATGTGCAGTTCTTTTCAGAATCCTTAAAATACTCTGTTGACCATGAATCACAACCTGCAGTTTGGAAAGTCCTTCTCCAGGGTCCCAGTGTGTGTCCAACAGGTGACTTGCTTTGAGTCCTGCAGGGAAGGTTCAAGGAAACCTCATGATGCCCCTCTGAGCCAGGGTCCCCTGGAAGGTGTAACCTAGAGGCTTCCTGTTCCCAGGCTTGGCCCAGGCTTGACCTGGATAGGGGTGAGCCATCCCAGATGTCTGGGGAAAGCACGCTTATGTCTCTTTTTCACTCTCATGCTACTACCACACTCACAACACTTCTGGGATGTGTGGGGTTTTTCCTCACACCAAAGAAATTCTCAGCGTCATCAGCTGGGTGTCCTACAATTCCATTCAGTCTTGACACCAACAGGAGTTTGTGCAGACAAGTTAAGAGCTCAGTCCCACAAGACTGTCCCTTCCACCTCAGATGCCAGTTCATAGTCCCAGGTTGTCACCTGTACTTCTGACCAACCAGCTATAAACCAGAGGTTCCCATGACCCCCTTCTCAAATTCAGTCATTTGCTATAATAGGTCACAGAACTCCCAGGGAAGCACTTACCTACATTTACTGGTTTATTATATAGTGAAGGACAAGATAAAGGATACAGATGAACAGCGAGAAGTAGAGAAACCTGGGGTAAGTTCTGGAAGGATTCGGGGCACAACAGCTTGTGTCTCTGTGGCATTAGGGTGCCCACTCTCTCAGCATGGATGTGTTCATCCACACGGAAGCTCCCGGAACTCCACGCTAATGGGATTTTATGGAGGCTTCCTCATGTGAGCATGATCAAATATTAACTCCCTTTCCAGCCCTCTCCCTTCTCTGGAGGATGGGGGTTGGGGCTGAAAACTCCAAGCTTGTAATCATAGCTTGGTCTTTCTGGTGACAAGGACCCTACTCAGAGTTGCCTCATTAGAACAAAAGATGCTGTTAGTGCTCTTAGCACGTAGGAAATTATACTGGTTTGCGAGCTCTGGTCCCGGAACCAACGGCAGAGGCCAATATAAATTTTTTCTATTTCACAACAGGTGGAGAGAGATGCCAACTCGGTAGATTGGGTTATAAACAAATGACAATCAGAGTTTATTTCTCACTGATGCTGCACGCCCACTGCAGGTAGACCGAGGCTCTTCTGCACATTATCAACACACTCATGCTAGATCTCAAGGACACAGAGTAGCCCCATGGGTGGCCCAGCAGAGAGAAAAGAGAATGACTAAGCATGAACCGGCTCTTCAAATGGCCAATGGCCAACTCTGGCCCTCAAAGAGGTGAGAGTGTGCATCCTATGGAAGCACAGGATATTTGTAAGCATTCTAAAGTCAACTACAAGGAGGATATGACATCATAAAAGAGAGTATAGTGCGGGAGAACTGCCTAACCCAGTGGTTCTCAATGGGAGAGGGCGGGTGTGGATCTTGTCCCCCTAGGGGACACTCAACAATGTCTGATAACACTTTTGGCTGTCATGACTTGACAGGGGGATAGGCTACTGGCATCAAGTGGATAGAGATCAAGGATGCTGCTAAACAACTTACAATGCAGAGAACAGTGCCACCCCCCAGGAAAAAGAATCCAAAGCCTCCCAAATGTCAATGGTGCCAAGGTTGAAACCCCTAGCTAAAGGAATGTTGTTTAAATGGAGAGATTTCAGGCATTAGACAGAGGCAATCGCTCAGCAAGGGTAGGCAAATAGTACAATTTTTGTCACTCAACTTATCATGAGGCTCCTATTAAGCCTTGACTGTGTACAAAACTCTATAAGAAAGGCTGACAGGGTGAGAAATGGGTTCCTGTCATCCTCTTAAGGGAGAAAGTTGATGATGAATGAGTCATCTTGTTCCCACTGCTCTGAGGGCCACCTCAGCTTAATGTCAAGGGTATTTGTGTGTGGTTCTGTTTCTCAGCTTTCTTTTCTGTCCTAGGATCAATCTGCTAATCCCTGTGCCAGCACCATCCCATGTCAGGGACAATAGCTCCACAATAGGATTGACTGTTCACAAGGCAAGTCCTTCCTCTTTGTACTTCTTTAGGTCCTTTGAACTCCTGGGTACATTTTAGAATCTACTGGTCAAGCTCCATGATTGGAAAAAAGGGGTCCCTGTTGGGATTCTGACTGGAATTTCAGTTAATTCATAGATCAACTTGGGGGTTAATGACATCTTTATGTAGCTGAGTCTTCCTATCCAAGAACCTGGGCTTTGTCTCCATTTTTAAGGTCTTTCTTAAGTCTTCTATAAAGTTTTCTAATTCATTGTATCCACATTTTGTCCATTTTTGTTAGCTTTATTTTCTATCATAGTCTCTCTCAAAAGAGCCTACATGGTTGGTAGGGGGCCTGAGACTCAGGGGAGTGGCCAGACCCTGCTACCCAGTTCACATCTGAAGGAAGTGCTAAAGGAGACAGATTTACTCTTCCATTAGAGACAGAGGGCTTGGGGTGCACTGCTAGTGGCAGACACCATTTGCATTGAAAATCAGCCAACCAACTACACTGTAGAAGAAATTATATGGGAACCATGGTAGACATATTTCTACTTTCAATGAAACACTAGACTTTAGAAATCAGGAAGGTATTGGATGGGGGACAAAGGCAGAAAGGAGACTGGGAGACAATGAGAAAACTATACTGTCTTCATAATATTACTTTAGATTGAGTCCAGTTCACTTTATTCTCTTGGTTTAGTGAATTGATTTATTCTCCTTTAGGGAGACACACGTTCTTGTAGGAACAGTTTTTGAACCCTTGGCATAGGATAATGTTGCTTTGAACAACGTTTTATGTGTTTTACAGTTTTATCTGCATGTGGTATTCACAAAATGCATGGATTGAGGTATCACCCATTCAGACTCTCCACAAGTGGGTAGGACACCTGAGGATCCTGTTCGCTTTGGGGTGATTGGCCATGGAGCACACAGACTGGAAGTGATCCTCTCTCTACAAATGTGTTTCTCTTTTTCATTATTACTGTGGAGGCTGAAGGTGCCTCAGGCTCTAATTTGCTTCCTTCTCAGAATTCCCCACACCTAACCTCAGGCCCTTCCCAGGTAGCAAGTAGGGAGCTCACCATCATTAGAAGTCAGTAGAGTGCTGTCTACCCATGTAAGGGTGTTGATGACCCAACTAGCCCTGTAGTTCTGGGGGGAGTTCTTGCTCTTTCTATGTATTTACCCTCCACCTGGGGTTTCTCTGGATATACTCTTACTTTCTTTGTTGCTTCCACCTGCTCCTTTGGGCTTCTGGTTCTCTTCACCCTTGTAAACCTTATCTGCACTGCTTTCTCGTTTTAGAAATCCTTCACAATTCCTGGTTCCTGGATGGCACCCTTTCTTCTTTTCCAGGAATTAATGAAACCTTTCCATCATTTCAGTGGTGCAGTGGGGAGGTAGACAAGTTTGTTCAAACAGCCATCTTCAGACAGTCTTTAAGGGTGTTTTTTAAAGTCCCTAGAGAAAAAGTTGTTTTCCTTTTATTATATTGTGTTCAGAGAATGTCCCTTGGATTCTACAATTTTCCAGGAGTGATGGCAGTGGTGGTAGAATGTATCAAGATTGTATCTGTGACCTGTTATGAGTATTATGGGCTTCCCAAGTGGCACTCGTGGTAAAGAACCTGCCTGCCAATGCAGGAGACATAAGAGACTTGGGTTTGATCCCTGAGTCGGGACGATACCCTGGAGGAGGGCATGGCAACCCACTCCAGTATTCTTGCCTGGAGAGTCCCATGGACAGAGGAGCCTGGTGGGCTACAGTCCATGGGGTCACAAAGAGTCGGACAGGACTGAAACGACTTAGCACGCATAGATGCGTGGGTATTATAAGGAAGTTGGGCAGATTTTTCACTTTCTTTAATAAGCAATTCTTAGAGTTTCACCTGAGCAGCAAAAGTGATTGATACCAGTCAGTCTGTGAGGTGTTGCAGTGGAGTGTACAGTTCAGTTTAGTCGCTCAGTCATGTCCAACTCTTTGTGAGCCCATGGACTGCAGCACACCAGGCCTCCCTGCCCATCACTAACTCCCAGAACGTGCTCAAACTCATATCCATCGAGTCAGTGATGCCATCCAACCATCTCATCCTCTGGCGTCCTCTTCTCTTCCTGCCTCCAATCTTCCCCAGCATCAGGGTCTTTTCCAAGGACTCAGTTCTTCGAATCAGGTGGCCAAAGTATTGGAGTTTCAGCTTCAGCATCTGTCCTTCCAATGAACATTTAGGACTGATTTCCTTTAGGTTTGATCTCCTTGCAGTCCAAGGGACTGTCAAGACTCTTCTCCAACACCACAATTCAAAAGCATCAATTCTTCAGCGCTCACCTTTCTTTATAGTCCAACTCTCACATCCACACATGACTACTGGAAAAACCATAGCCTTGACTAG
>SJYA01003444.1:0-21153 GCA_006410615.1 Neotragus moschatus
TTTCCCCCAGCAAAGCAAGACAGGCGAAATACCCGGATGGTGATCGCTGGCGTTTTCGCGCCAATACTGTAAGTTCTCACGACAATCTTGAGAGGTGGGTACATCATCCTGATGTTCCAAATCTTGCAGGAGCCCGTCTGGTCGCTGCTCCAAGCTCACTCCCAGGCGATGCAGGCTGCAATGCGCTGCTGTCCAGGATCTTGGAATGACAACAGATGGTTTTTCCAGTTTCTCTCATTTTTACTTGATCTTTATATTCATTAGCCTGTAGCCAAAATTTGGCCTTTCCCGCAACTAAAGTGTAGGTAACAAATCACAGAGCGTTAACCTGGTGATTGTGTCACCAAGGGAAATGGCATCATTTGAGATTATATAGCTTTTCTTTTAGATATCCTGAAAGTTAACTAAACTGCAAGTTACTACAGAGTAACTCATTTGAAATTACTGTAGTTATTCAACCTGCCCATAGATCCTGTAATTTAACATGTTAGTAAGGAAGCACATTTATTACTATATCATACATTATCAAAAATATTTTAATAACTATCTTTAAACATAGTTTGTGTTTTAATTCTGTTTTAGTTTATGGATTTGGAAGCATTTGTTTGAGGAGAGGCCAAAGAGTCCTGTGACACAGTCAAGGGACAAGAACCCTCACCTGTGTTTCTGTGCCACCAACTGCCCTAAGTGACCTTGGCCATTCATGTCACCTCTCTGGCCAAGTCCTTCCCGTCTCAAATAAGGAAACTGAGCCGCGGGTTCCCAGCAGCCTTGCCCACATGCAGGGATTCTGTTCTCAGAGTTCAAGAATAGCTATGGTAGCTTCTTTGGCATCCAGGTGGCTCAGATTGAGCTCTCCTGCTGGTGTCCCATGGTACAGCCTTCAGACTGGCATCCCCTTACCTGCAGAAAGGGAACAGTGGTGGTCAGGGTAGTCACGGGCACAACAAGCAGTTGTTATAAGGGATACAGGTTAAAGAAGGCATCACTGTGATAGACGACAGTGGCTCTTGCATACAGACTGAGAAAGCAGAAGAGTTTAAGGAACACATCTTAACCCCTTAGCCCGGGGATTGTCAGGTTTTGCAGGACTTCCCCCTACCCCCCCCCCCCCTGCAGCGAGCCCAGAACCAGAGCAGGGGAAAGGGTGATACTGGTGAGCCCTTGGACCTTCATGTGCCAAGCAGGGGAAACTGGAAAGAACTTTGAGAGTCACATCACAAGGGTCACAGCAGCTTAGGACTTAAGCCATAAGAGACCTGCCCTGGTCTTTCTAGTGGACTTGGGAAGTTAGTTAGCTAACATGTCACTTTCAGCTTGCGTAAGGGCTCGAGCAACCTCTGCCCAGCGGCCAGAGAGGAGTCCCTTTCTACGCCCTTCCTGGACCTCCTCCTCTAGCAAGCGGACAGTGTCGGA
The DNA here is from genome assembly GCA_006410615.1 of Neotragus moschatus. Lineage (NCBI taxonomy): Eukaryota > Metazoa > Chordata > Mammalia > Artiodactyla > Bovidae > Neotragus > Neotragus moschatus. The sequence continues at coordinate 1,417 of SJYA01003444.1, forward strand.
CTGCCTGTCCACAGCTCTTCTCCATGCTTGGCTGGTAGACAGGAGGGTCAGGCTAGCACTGGCGGCCTGGGGCCCGGAAGCCTGGCTCTTCACACTATGGAGTCAGACCCTGAGTGGGGTCAGGAAAGGACCTGGAGACACCAGGTGAGGCCTCAGTTGGTGTCCCCGCCGGACTCGGAGCTGAGTGGGGAAGTGCTGGTGCTGGAGAGGAAGTGATAGCTGATTTGAGGGCTTCAGTAGGCCAGGCAGCGGAGGGCAGGAAGACAGACTATGCTTGGGAACTCACAGGACTGCATGAGCATGGCACTTTGGTGCCTGGCCAGAAGGCTGGGGTGTGATCACATGTGAGCGGGGAACCAGCCACTGAAGGGTGTTAAACAGGGGCAGTCCTCGAGGGGGCTGCTGGGGGCTGCTGTGTGCAGACCATGTGAGCAGTGGCGAGCCTGGAAGTGGGAACCCTGGAGAAGGGACAGCCCCCTAACTTAAAGACTCTTCCTTCACCAGAGGCTGCAACAGGGAGGTGCACGACAGTGGCACGGGGTGAGATGAGGGTCAGGACAAGGGCTTCAGTTCCTTCGTGGAAATGCTGCTCCCCTTAACAACACGCTCCCTGGAGGCGGGAGGGGATTGAGAGGGTCACCATGAGGCCCAGCCAGCCATTTCTTGGATCTTACAGGTGGGCCCCAAGGCCAGTCAGAGCAGTGAAATGGCAAACAGGATGACAAGAGAGGAGAGATGCTAACTTTGTGCTTGAACCAAAATTAGCAGGTCTTTGCTAAGCATAGGAGGGAGGGGCCAGGATCAGACTGGGCCCTGCCCTTTCAGGGCCTAAACTGCAGGAAGGGACAAGGGGCCTCAAAAATAAACAGTGGTCTGCATACCTAAGAACTCATGTAGGTCACACAACAACTCTGCTAGGATGTACATCCCCGTTCTACAGGTATGCAAACTGAGGCCCAGAAGGGTTAAGGCCCAAGATCACAGGGTTAGTAGGTGAGGAAGCTTGGGTTTGACCACAGACAGTTCTTGTCATCCCCACGCCTGTGTGCTTGCCTGCCAGCTTGGCTTTGAGTCATCTTCAGGGCACCGAACCTCTTCTCTTGTTAATATTAATACATTTCTTGGCAACGAGGCCCACTCACACCACAGCTGGCCCCAGAACAGTTGACAATCCATGAAAAGTCCACATTGTTTTTAAATTATCTGTCTGCTTCCGTGACTTCAGGAAATGGAAGGTTTTCCTGTGAGCCAAGGACAGAAGGTGATTTTGGAAGGTGTGGCACTTCAGGGGAGGGCAGAGGAGGGGGTGACTCAGGTTGGCAGGCCTGGGGGGATGGCTCCCTCTGCTACCTGGCCTCACACCCACAAAGCAGCTGAGCCCTTCCTTCCTCTCTGCTCCCCCCCACCCCACCCCACCATTCCCTTGCCTTAGGTTCCAGAATCTGGACCACAGCTAACGTCTCTAATTTAACTGGGAATTTAGTTCAAAGGGCTTTGGGACTGGCTTGGAAAACTCCACGTTTGTAGTACCATGGAGGTGAGAAAGCATATCCTGAGTTTTAACAACAGACCTAGGAAAGATTTAAGTCTCTAAATGCAGTGGCTCTAGGGGAACGGAGACGAGGAGCAGGATTTTTTATAATACGCAGATTAAAGAAAAACAGCATAGGTGTCAGGAGAGAGGGTCATGATAAAAACTTTGGTAGAGCCTGAGGCTGAGAATTGGGAAGATGGAGGCGCTTTTTTGGATGGTTTTCTTTCTACCCACACTCTTTTTGTAACCACAAAGGAAGAAGGCAGAACAGGCCTCCACTGGTGCCAACCAATCAGCAGAACCGCTGCCTTCCTCGGAGCCGCTACCTCCACTGGGGCAAGGTCGCAGCATCTGTGTCGGAAATCACGGGGACTTCTTCCTGCTGGCTCAGCTGGGAGGCTGAGGAGTGTTTTGCAAAAAAGAAAAAAAAAGAAACCATTTATCTCAATTCTGAAATAATAGCCGAGGCGGCTGCTCTGTGGAACTCCCCATCCTGGGGCCACACCTAAGGTTCCAGATGAAGCCTGAGTCGGGGCAGGCCCTCTTCCATGTGGCCCTGGCCAGCTGCCTCTGCGTGGCCACTGTCCACACTGGTATTTTCGAACATGTCTCTGTCCAAGTGGGCTATGAGCACTATGCGGAAGCCCCGGTCACCAGCCTCCCTGCCTTTCTGGCCATGCCCTTCAACTCCCTCATTAACATGGCCTACGTGTTCCTGGGGGTATACTGGCTGCGGAGCCAGGCCCGTGCCCCAGGAGGCCCTGCAGAGAGGCGAAGGGCTCGCTACCTGAAGGACGTCTTCGCAGGCATGGCCCTGGTCTATGGCCCGGTCCAGTGGCTGCGCATTGGGATGCAGACACGGCCCACTGCCGTGCTGGACCAGTGGCTCACCTTACCCATCTTCGCTTGGCTGGTGGCCTGGTGCCTCTGCCTTGACAGGGGCTGGAAGCCCTGGCTCTTCCTGGCTGTCGAGTGCTTCTCCCTGTGCAGTTACAGCCTGGCCCTGCTGCACCCCCGTGGGTTTGAGCTGGCACTGGGCCTGCACATTGCAGCTGCCGTGGGCCAGGCCCTGCACACCCAGGTGCGCCATGGCAACGCTTCCTCAGGAATGTACTTGGCTCTGGGCGTGCTCTCCTGCCTGGGCTTTGTGGTTCTCAAGCTGTGTGACCATGAGCTCGCTCAGTGGCCTCTCTTCCAGCAGCTCACGGGCCACTTCTGGTCCAAAGTCTGTGACGTGCTTCAGTTCCACTTTGCCTTCCTGTTCCTGACCAGCTTACACACCTGCCGTAGGTGCCTACCTGCAAAGAAGATGCGTTCAAGTGTGGGAAGAAGGGGCTTGTGACCGCCAACCCTCTCCCCAGCGTCTACATGCACTAACTGATGGCATTCTGTCATCAGTGCTCAGTGTCCTTGGTGTGATGACATAGGATGATGACACAGAAGACTGTCCCTGCCTTCAGAGTTATAGGCTTCAGTATTATGAACATGAGTATTTAATTTTGTGAAATGTTATGCTTTCTGCAACTTACTTTCAAAGGCTTAGAGCAAATATGTAGGGGCTGGGGATGTGGGGGTCATTGTACTAGTCTTGTAATTTTTCTGTGGTTTGAAACTATTCAAAATAAAGTGTTGAGGGGAAGTGACCCCCAAGAAATCCATCATACTCACAGTTGGCCGGAGAATGGTTGTCTGCTTTGGGATGTTGACTCCAAGCATGGGCAGGCAACTGGGGGGAAGGGCAAGCTTCTGACCAGTGTGCCGGGCAAGGCACTGGGGTTACCAGTGAGTGTCCCCAGAGGTAGCTGGCTTCAGGGAGACAAGAGTCAAATTAAACACACACCTAGCAGACTGATGGGGAAATCCAAAGGCCAGAGCACTAATTCACCGTAACATCTGTGACTGCCAGGCTGACAGCAGATCACATGGAAGCCACACCCCTTCAGATCCTCTGTGGAAGAAGGCAGGGTGCGTCTAGATGAAGAAATACCCACAAGAAACACAAAAGTTGAGTTCTCAACAGAATGTTGTTTCCCTCAGAGCCAGGGGATGGCTTAGATGTCCTTAGCAGCTAGGGTTACTGAAGTGTCAAGTGTCTGTCACCCATGGATAAACCTGGGGCCTTTAGGAACCATGATTCCCTTGATGGCATCTCAGGTTCATGGGCCCTGGAGTTGGCCTCTTTTATTACTTTGCTGACTAAGGTCCGTCTAGTCAAGGCTATGGTTTTTCCAGTAGTCATGTATGGATGTGAGAGTTGGACTAAGAAGGCTGAGTGCCAAAGAATTGATGCTTTTGAACTGTGGTATTGGAGAAGACTCTTGAGAGTCCCTTGGACTGCAAGGAGATCCAGCTAGTCCATTCTGAAGGAAATCAGCCCTGGGATTTCTTTGGAAGGACTGATGCTAAAGCTGAAACTCCAGTACTTTGGCCACCTCATGTGAAGAGTTGACTCATTGGAAAAGACTCTGATGCTGGGAGGGACTGGGGGCAGGAAGAGAAGGGGACGACAAAGGATGAGATGGCTGGATGGCGTCACCAACTCGATGGGCATGAGTCTGAGTGAACTCCGGGAGTTGGTGATGGACAGGGAGGCCTGGCGTGCTGCGATTCATGGGGTCGCAAAGAGTCGGACATGAGTGAGCGACTGAACTGAACTGAACTGAACCCTGAAGCACGCTTTTCGTGCAGATGATGATGTCTGGACCAGCAGGCCCAACCAGGGGTGGGCAACCCTGACAGATGCTGAAGACTCTGCTTTGGACTTGCCCTGTGGAGACCAACTCTCTCTGCACTCTCTCCTGCTTGTTAACATGTTCCTTAGACACCAGTTTCATTCCCCTGTCACCTGAAAGGCATCTGGTCTTTAAAGACACTGGTGAGGGTGGAGAGGAGGGGATGCCTTGTCCCTGCCAAATGGCTCCTTGGAATGGCCAGCCCACATGCATCTGTTCAGTGTCCCCTGAGTGTCCCTAGAGCCTCAAGGGTTGGCCGGTGGACCGTTGCCATGACTACCAAGGTGCTTTTGAAACCAGATACCTGGTGCTGGATGTTCTGTCTCAGCTGGCACATCCCCAGTGGGTGGTGGGTCTCAACCAAGTCATTACCTGAAGGATCCAGCCGAGGACTGTCACCTCTGCCCCTCTCCCCAGGAATGAGGCCCGAGGCGGGGCCTACTGGGCAGCATTTGCCTCAGGAAGCAACTTTGTTCTGCAACGATTATCTTGAAGGCTCTGTATGTCCTACAAGAGCACAGTGGCCAGGACATCTCCTTGAAGAGGCCAGAGGGGAACATGTGATTCCTCAGATGGCTTGGTTAGAGATGGAGGTGGGAGGCTGGAGGGCCGACCAGGGTCTGATTGGGGGGGGGGAGGGCGCTCTGACTCCCCTCTGCTCTGCTATCTCTCTCAGAGTTGCTGTTTCCTTCCTTGACAGTGTGAGTCCCCTGAGAATAGGGCTTTGCATAGCCTCATTCATTCCATACCTTTGAGCCGCAAGTACCCATAACGTATTTAGTTGTTTTTTATTCTTCTTCTTCTTCTTCTTTTTTTTTTTTTTTTTACCAATTCCCATTTAATAAATAACCCTGAGAACCTTCTGGGTGTCGTTCCACTCCTGTGTCAAGCTGGGTCCCCACAGGAAACAGGTGGCACACTGAGACCAGGAGAACTGCACGCCCTGTGTGCAGGTGGGGAGAGTGAGTGGGAAGACCCTGGGCAGGGTGTACTCCACCCAAAGGAGAGACTCGTGTGGAAGGGACACTTCAGGGGGGCCGAAACCCCCAGAAGCCCAAAGCCACTGCCTCCTGGTAGGCCTCCCACCTAACATGGTCCAATGAAATACAGGATGACAAATGATATTTCAGGACCACTGTGACTCCAGTGTCGCACAACACATGCTTATACTAAGAAAATGTTCATTGCTTATCTCAGATTCAGGTTTAATAGGGTGTCCTGACTTCATTTGCCAAATCAGATGACCCTGCATTGAGCCAATCCAACCAAAGCCAGAGGCCTGGAACCTTCCTTCTCTGGACTGTGTATTTGATCAGCATTTCTCAAACGGTGGCCAGCGTCAGCCACGCAGCTTCCTGTATCCCCTCCAGCCCTGGTGAGTCCTGCCTTTCAGGGCTGGTCCCAGCCCAGCCCCAACCCTGTCTAAGATGCCGGAGGACAACAGAGAAGCCAGTGGTTGGCAGATGGGCCCACTCTCCGCATTTGGCCTGATTTAGAGGTTCCCTAGCTGGGTGGGATCTCAGCATTTGTGCCAACCCCCTTGTTTCATAGAAACTGAAACTCTTAGATGTTTGACTGGGCTGCAAATTTCATCACTGAGCATCAGAAAGGCAGGTGGCCAGCCTCCAGGCCCAAAGCCTCGTCCACGGAGCGGCCTCACTTCTCCCAGGAGGTGGTGACCGTGGCGTGGCCACCTGGCCCCTTCCCGCCCCTGCCAAAAGTAGTGGTAACGGTTTTGCTCTGATCACGCAGGTATCCAGGCTCACAGCAGGGAAGACGAGGGTTGTAGTGGCCCCGACATCAGACTCACCCCCCTGCCCCTGCACCTGTCTTTCCTGGTCGTGCTGGGCATGGCTGCAGCCACATCTATGCATGCTGCCCTCACCTGACCTCCTGCATTTGTGCCCTGGAGCTTGCCTTCCTCTGAGTCAGCCTCAGGGGGCGACTCAGAGGACACTCGTGCTGCCTTTCCCACTGACACTTGTATTTCCCACAAAAATACTATGTTTTTGACGGTGGTCAGAGAAGCCTCCCAGGGTCCCCAGCCACAGGCAAGGTGTCGCAGGCTTTTTTATTTTGTGCCAATCTGATGGGGGCGAGGCAAGATCTTGCTGTGACTTTAACTCGTGCCCCTCTACACACACACGCACACACACACATACACACACACGCACACACATGCACACTTGTGCACAACTCGTGCTTGTGCTTTCTATTGAAAATTAGGATTTGTTCTTCCATAAGTTGTTTATATCCTTTCCTCAGTTTGGACTTTTTCTTCCAAAAGTTTGCAGAAGCTTATTTTATATTATATTAGTCATTCACCTGTCATATGGATGATACATGTTTTCTTATTCTCATTTGTCTTTTGCTTTTGTGGGCCTCTTAAAGGAAGGTGGTTGCAGGTTTTCCCTAATCATGAATTTCTATATGTCTGTCTTTTTCCTTGCAGCTTTTGGGGTTCTTGTGCACATATCAGATAACTTTGTCAAATCTTAACATCTCCAATAGCTACTTCAGATATTTTGCCTTATAAACATGTATTCTAAAAGTATTCAGAATAAAAATTAAAATAGTTGAAATGTACATTCAGAAACCAAACAGTGCAGCTGTCATCACTGTTCACAGGAAGTTCACGGAAATGAACTTGACCAGAGCCATTCACAGTCACAATACATGGCCGAGAGGAAATGCCCAAACTTCACAAAAGGCATTTCATCAAAGGCAGGAGGACAAAGGAGGTTTTGTCTCTCGGCACTTAAAATTGGCCCCATCCCACAGGTAAGCATTTCCCTCTCAGCTATGAAAGCCTCCATGAGGGGAAATCTTTGGGTAAATAGGAATGAGGCAATTTCAGTTCCCAAGCGAGCCCCCAGACAGCCACATAACTAGCCCGTTATCTGCGGAGCTTAGGTTCCTGGTGTTTGCAGGTCCACGTGCCCCTCAAGCCATGGATGCCTCTCTTCTAAGTGACCTGGAGGCTACTCGCCGCCACCTGGGCTGGACGATGAGGCCCAGGGTCCTTCTACCATTTTTGTGCATTCTAGTATTTTCTTCCATTTCCTGCTTTTCACTTGGATCCTTGCCCTCCATTGTACTTCAGAACCGCTGACTTCTGGTTTTCCTTCTGCCTCATCTTTCTCGGCCCTGCCCGTCTTCCACTTGGGGCATCTTCCATGGGGTTTGCGCTGCCAGTATCTTGGCAATCCCGTGCAGCCTCACAGATCACATCGGGGTCCTGACCCTACCCTACCGTCCCACCCCAGAGGCAGCCGCCCTTGGGAGTTCGGTGTAACCCACTCCCTGACACATTCTGAGACCTTTCCTGGGGGTGGAAGGAGACGAGCAGCCATGCCCACTGCCCACTGTCACATGCTCTAAACTTCTCTAGATGCACCACGTGGTCCAGAGCCATCTCCCACCAGCTGCAGGACCCGATCTGTGGACATTTGCCCCCGGGGCTCCTGGGTACCCAGCCGGGGAGTTCCTCCTTTGGTGCTGCTCTCTGGGACTCCCTGCCTACGTGTGAGCACGTCGCTAGAGGATCTGCCTGCATGCAGCATGCCTGCTGTCCAGCCACAGTGGTTGCTGAAATGACTGCCTGCCAGAGTCTCTGTGTGCCAAGCATCACCAAGCACATGGTGCTGGGAAAAGGGTTGCTGTCTGCTATGCGGATGGCAGCCAACTAGAACTGCACTGCTTTCTTGCTTGCCTTTCCTGGCTTAAAATTGAAGTTGCCTGGAAAAATCAAACATACAACTACCATAGGATCCCGGAATCCTACTTGAAGGGAATCCCCCCACCAGAAGGGAAAGCAGGGCCTTGAAGCAATACTTGTCCCCCTGTGTTCACAGCAGCCTTATTCGCAATAACTGGAACATTTAAGACAACCCATGTGTCTGCCGATGCATGCCTGGATGAACAGAATATAGTCCAGCCCCATAAAGGAGTGTGATTCAGCCTTCAAAAGACAGCTGCTACACCACCACTGGACCAACAAGGTGTGATGGTCAGTGAGAGAAGCCGGACACAAGGACAGACACAGTATGACTCCACTTGTATGAGGCGCCTAGAGTCATCAGACCCTAGACAGAGAGAGGAGGAAGGGGAGGGGGCAGAGGCTGGGGAGGGGGAGTTAGAGTCTAATGAGGACAGAGTTTCCATTGAGGAAGATGGGCAGTTCTGGGGATGGACACACACCCACATGAACATACTTAGTCCCGCCAACCTGGACACTTAAAAATGGTCAAGATGCTACATTTGATGTTTGTTATTTAGTTGCTAAGTCATGTCCGAGTCTTTGCGACCCCATGGACTGTAGCTCACCAGACTCCTCTGTCCATAGGATTTCCCAGGCCAGAATACCAGAGTGGGTTGCCATTGCCTTTCTCCAGGGGATCTTCCAAACCTAGGGATCAAACCTGGGTCTCCTGTATTGGCAGATGGATTCCTTACTGCTGAACCACCAGGGAAGCCCAAATTTGATGTTATCAGTACTTAATTACAGTTTCAAAATCCACATTAATGTCTGCAGTTCAAGAGCTGGGACACCTTGCATACATTTTGTCAGCCTTCTGTGCCTCAGTTTCACCTCTCATATGAGCACTGGACAAGGTCACATAAAAGCAGGTCACAGGCTTCCCAGCAAGTCCAGTTGTTCAGAATCTGCCTGGCAATGCAGGGAACATGAGTTTCATCCCTGATCAGGGAAGATCCCACATGCCATGGAGCAACTAAGCCTGTGAGCCGAAACTTCTGGAGCCCACACACTCTAGAGCTTATGCCCCACAACAAGAGAAGCCACCACACCGCAATCAGAGAAAGTCTATGCAGCAACAAAGACCCAGTGCAGCCAAAAATAATAAATAAATCTTAAGAAAACCAACAAACCCAGCAGGAAAGTGTCTGCACAGAACCGGGTGGTGTCCTGGCCACCCTTGCCCACCAGGGCTGCGTCTCTCGGCGGCATTATAGATGAGGAAACACATATCATTCCAGAGAGGATGGAGGCCTTACTGTCAAGAACAGTAAGTTTAGAGGAGGTGAATGACCTTCAGGTCTGAGGGGGGGTAGGAAGTGGCCAAGGTGAGGCTTGCCCTGCTCTCGGCTGCTACGTTGGTCTTTGTAACTGGAGCCCTTGCTACCATGGCTTGGGAGCCAAATTTCGTTTGGAAAATACATTGAAAAATTCAGATCTGAATGATATACCATATAATTCATGTTCTTTCGTGTTACTTTTGATAACTTTTTTTTGGCCATGTGGCTTGTGGGATCCTAGTTCTGTGACCAGGGATCAAACCTGAGACCCCTCCACTGCACTGGAAGTGTGGAGTCTTAACCCCTGGACCACCAGAGAATGCCCCAATTCACACTGTTAATGTGTATGTTTCAGTGTTTTTAGTACAGTCACAGGGCTGTGCTGGGACAGGGGCTGATTTTCTGTTGAATTGTTGGAGGACTGGATACACCATTCCTACCACAGTGCACAAGGTTTTCGATTCTCAACATCCTCACCACCACTTGTTACTGATTTTTTTTTTTAATGATTTTTGACCGTAAGCCACCTAGTGGGCGTGATACAGGGTCTATTGTGGTTTGAACATACATGCTTAATTTCAGAGCCCTCTAATTAGCATTCTACTGTGTCATGGGGCACCTCAGCTTTTCTGGAGAGCACCCTGACCTTGCCAGGCAGCCATCTGAAATGTTTATCATTTGCAACTCTTTGTCCTTGCCATTCAGATGGGCTTTCTTTCCAGATTGTTCTTCATCGTGTACAACCCAAACAGGTAGGGGAGCTGAGAGTGTAACATCCACAGTGAGCTGAGCCAGCCCCACAGGGCTGGGGTGGGGGTTGCTTCTGTGGTGGCCTACACAACAAACAACAGATGTCAACTCTGAGAGGACTTCAGATAGCGGGACTGTTAGAGATTATAGACATTGTCACACTGCATCCAAACCACAACTTCCAGGCATATGCTGTTGACTAGACACTCACCTAAAACATATGTCTGTGGAAAGATCACATGTGAGGGAAAGAGAAAAACAAGATCTACTTGGCAACTAAGAACCAAGAGGGAGCTGGTGTAGTTATATTAATATCAGACAAACCTACAACATTTTACGCATATGTTAAAATAGTTTCAAAATATATAAAGCACAAATGGACAGAACTCCATGGAGAAATAGACACATCTAGCACCTTAGAGGGAGGTTTCCATGGGCTTTCCTTGAAGGTGTTGCAGGAAGGCAGACCCCTTCCAGGGCCCGAAACTGGGCTCTTGTCTAACACTCAGAAATCAATTGTCCAAGGAGACACATGTACTGACAAAGCAAGAGATTTTGTTGGGAAATGGCACCCGGGTGGAGAGCAGTAGGGTAAGGGAACCCAGGAGAACTGCTCTGCCGCATGGCTCACAGTCTCGGGTTTTATGGTGATGGGATTAGTTTCCGGGTGGTCTTTGGCCAATCATTCTAATTCAGAGTCTTTCCTGGTGGCGCATGCATCGCTCAGCCAAGATGGGTGCTAGTGAGAGGGATTCTGGGAAGTGGATGGACACGTGGTGTCTCCTTTCAACCTTTCCCGAACTCTTCCGGTTGGTGGTGGCTAATTAGTTCCCTATTCCTTATCAGGATCTCCTGTCATAAAACAACTCCTGCAAATGGTTACTATGGTGTCTGGCCAGGGTGGGCGGTTTCAATCAGTGTGCTTCCCCTAACAATTCTCCCCTGAGAGATTCCATACTCAAGATAATTCTTGGGAATTGGGTGGAGGTCTCTTTCTTCTGTAACTTCTTCCTGCTGTGCATGGGCGTAGGCCTGCCTAGCAGAGCAGAAGTCTCTCTCTACCAGATCTAAGTCAAGGTATTTTTGGCCTGAAACCAGCATCCATCATTATAATAATAGGAATTTAGTTTGAAACTGTTGGTCCCTCTCAGAGATGAAATAGACAGGGGCCAAACAGGAGACCTAATAGGATGGTCATCTCTGGTCCCTGGAAAGAGAAGGCAACATTTGGGGTGAGGGTTGCAGGGTTTTCGACCCTTTTTGATTGGTTGGTGGTGAGGCAATAGAGCTGTGCCCCCTCCCCCAATCTTTTCAGTCTAAGTTACCATCCTCCACCTGGGCGGGGGCTCAAAGACATTGTTATGCATATTTCTTTGAGTAGGAACCAGGACTCTGCCTGGAGGCTGCCTGGTCTAGGAACTAAGATCTCCCAAGATGCCTGGTGCAGCCAAAAAGAAAAAGACTTAGAACTACAGTAATAGAAAGAAGGAAATAATAAAACTAGTGGCTGACAGTGAAAGTGGTATTTAAAGTAAAATTTACAACTTTATGAGCTTACGTATCTGCATTATTTTTATTGAGCCAAAACATACTAAGTGTAACCATTGGAACTTTCCATACACACAGCGGAGGCACCATCAAACTCAGCCCCAAAGCAAACTCTCCAGATTCCTTTTGCAGTTCTAGACGTTGGTAGGAAAGGAAGCTCTCGGTGACATCCATACCCGTATTGGCATGTCCATTACTTTTTATCACTTAGCAGCAGTCTGTGATATGGAAGTCCTGCAGCTCTGTCGATGGGCATTTATTTAGTTTGTTTCCAGCTGGGGGATCATAGAATAGCTGCAGTGGACATGCAGGTACAAGTCTTTGTATGGACTTGTGCATTCCTTGCTTTTTGCTACACATCTAGAAGGGGAATGGGCTTCCCTGGTAGCTCAGTTTGTAAAGAATCATCCTGCAATGCAGGACACTCCTGTTTGATTCCTGGGTCAGGAAGATTAACTGGAGAGGGGATAGGCTACCCACTCCAGTATTCTTGGGCTTCCCCTGTGGCTCAGCTGGTAAAGAGTCCGCCTGCAATGTGGGAGAACTGGGTTTGATCCCTGGGCTGGGAAGAGACTCTCTGGAGAACGGAACGGCTACCCACTCCAGTATTCTGGCCTGGAGAATTCCATGGACAGTCCATGGGGTCGCAAAGACGACTGAGCGACTTGCACTGCACTTAGAATGGGAATGGCTGGCTGAGGGGGGCTGGGTAGGTGAAGTTCAAGTTCGTAAGAAAAGTGGCTGGCCAAGGTTGCACCGCGGTTGGCTCCACTCCCTTGCCGACACTTGGTATGACCAGTCTTTTTAGTGTTAGTCATCTTGGTGTGTGTGTGCACAGCCATGTCCTTGCGGTCTTCTCAGGCGTTTCCCGGCAACCGACGAGGCTCAGCAGGAGGCGGGGGCGGGGCTGTGCAAGGAAGGGGGAGGGGGAGGGCAGAGGCGGAGGCTGGTAAGGGCTCGCAGGGAGGAGCCCCGGCCCGCTGGCCCCAACCGCCGGACCCCGCCAGGCGGCGCGGGGTGTCTTCCGCTTCTGAGCTGTGGCCTTGCCCATCCTCTCTGCCAAGTTGGCTGCGGACACCTCCGACACTGTCCGCAGAAGAAAGAGAGGAAAAAGGGGAGAGTTGTCAAATGCATCCTTTCTGGCTTTTCAGAAACGGGTCATGCCACTGTATTCCAGAAAGTAAAGACAAGCTTCCAAGTGCGTCTAATGAAACCGAAAGAACCTTCTTGAGAGTGCCACACAGGCCGACTCCCCATGGTTCTCCCTCCAGGGCTCAGTTCCAAGAGTTCAGGCGGGGCGGGGTGCCCCGTGGATACTTCTGGCCTGACTGACGGTCTGACCTGGTTTCCAGACTTGACAAAGGATCCCTACCCACCCCCCAAAAAACAAACAAACACACCACAAAGAAAACTGCAGATTCTTTGCACTGAAACATTGGTGCACAGTTCAAAAATTAAAAATTTTTGAAAAAAAATTTTAAAGCAGATTAAGAAATGAATATACCATAACCCGGGGCTTCCCTGGTGGCTCAGCAGTAAGAAATCTGCCTGCCAATGCAGGACACGTGGGTTCTATCCCTGGGTCAGGAAGATCCCCTGGAGAATGAAATGGCAACCCACTCCAGTATTCTTGCCTGGAGAATCCCATAGACAGAGGAGCCTGGCTGGATACGGCCCATGGGGTCGCAAAGAGCTGGACATGACTCAGCGACTGCCTGACTACACAATGCCATAACCAAGGAGAGTTCATTCCAAGAGTGCAGAGGTGATTCAACTACAAATAATATTACTATAATTAGCAATATTAGGACATCCAAGGAGGAAAACATGACATCAGAAGATCTTAAAAGGGTATTTGAAACAATTCCACCCAAAAGAATTGAAAGTGGGGATTGGGACAGGTACTTATACATCAGTGTTCACAGATGAGTGGACAAAGTGTGGTAGAGACACACAGTGGAGTGTCCTTCAGCCTTAAAAAAGAAAGAAATTCTGATACATATTTCAACATGGACAAACCTTGAAAACATTATGCTGAGTGAAATAACCCAAGACAAAACTGGACAAGAGTGTATGATCTGTGGTATGGGGTCCCCAGAGCAGCCCAGCTCACAGACACAGAAGGTAGGAGACTGGGTGCCAGGGCCTGGGCACAGAGATGGAGAGAGCTCTGGGGATGGATGGTAGTGATGGCTGCACACGAGTGTGAATGATCTGAACTTAAATACCACTGACCTGGACAGTTCGAAGTGGTCAAAATGGTAATCGTTTAAAAAAAAAAATCAGTTCGCTTAATAACACAGGAATTGGAATAGATGGCGTTCCAGTTCACTATCCATCCCAGAACGGTGGCTTAAATCAACACCAAAGGTCCATTTGGCTGGTGGGTCCAAATCATGGGCAGGGCTCATCTCTGTTCTATGTGGTGTCAGCTGGGGCCAGCCCACAGAGGGCTGGTCATCTTTGCCAAGATGCCACGTGGGCAAGTGGGTGCTGGATGGTCCCTCTCCACATGTGCCCCTCCAGGTCACCTCCCTAACAGTGTGGGGCCTGTGAGGGTGAGCCTCTCAAGAGATGGACTTCGCCTTGGATGTTACTAATTTCTTCTGCCAGACTCCATCTAGTCAAGGCAGTCATAAAGGCCTGCCCAGGGCCAAGGGTACTCTACTTTCTGATGAGGGAGTGGAAATGTTCTGGAAGAGCAAATGGTGTCGGGGATATCACTCCAGCCATTGTTGGAAAGTGAAATCTGTGATAGACGCTAGCTTCAAAACCCTGATATATTATATGTGTGCGTGCCAAGTCACTTCCATCGTGTCTGACTCCGTGCAACTCTATGGACTGTATAGCCAGCCAGGCTCCTCAGTCCATGGGATTCTCCAGGCAAGAACACTGGAGTGGGTTGCCATGCCCTCCTCATGATATATATATCTCAAGCCAAAAGGCTAGATGAGTTACTGTCTGGATCCTTCACTCTGGGGAATAATTTTGCGGATTAATCTGGGTTGTTTTGTTGTTGAAGTCGTGTCCGGCTTTTTGTGACCCCACGGATTGCAGCATGCCAGGCTCCTCTGTCCTCTACATCCATCCAGGAATCCATCCACCTTGCATTTGCCCTCTTTCTCACCTCTCAGCCCTGCTGACCCCACAGCTCTTGCTGCTGGGGGTCCCTCAATAGGACATACTTTTGGGTAGAAGTCAGCAAGAAAGCCCACCTGACATCCACCATCTCATAACTTTCAGTCCCAGGGGGAGGTGGCTTCCCCCACACTGCAGCAGCTTTTGACCTGCTCAGGCGAGAGCCACAACTACAATCACCCAGCCTCTTAGCTCCCGGTGCCTCTGCTATGCCAGGAAATTCTTGTCTAGGACGTAGCAGTTGTAAATAACTTTATTGCTGATTTCAGGAGCTTCCTCAAAATCCATTTATCCAAACATGACCTTTTTTAACCAGCCCTCATCAGGGTGACGGCCTCCAACTGAGCATAACAGCCCCGGCTTTGCAGAGGGCCCTTTGTTCTTGCAGTTACCTTCAAAGCCCTGGCTCAGCAGAGTCCACCAATCTTGAGTCAGGTTGGCTCCATCCCTATCAGATCCCATCATTAAAAGCCCAGCCTTACAGCAGACTCAAACAATCTAATTAAAAACATCTCACCCCTGACCTGGCCCTTCTAAGAAGTCTCTAAGGCTCTGACAAGGTCGTGGTCTCTCTTAGTGCAGGCTGAAGTAATTTTGGCCTGGCTTGACCAAGAATCCTCTTGGTGACCTCACAGGGGAGTGAGTGGGCACCAACAGGGGCCTAGGGGTCTTGTGAAATCTGATACCAGCATCCTTTCCTAGTCCTGTGTTACATCACACTGGGAACAAACAGACCATCCTGTCCCCAAGACAAACAATTCTGGGACTGGGCATCCTTTCCCACTGCGTTGTCAAACTGGGAACAGAGCAGAGTACATGAGCTTCTGGCTCCAGGACAAACTTGGTCCAGGAAGGTAAGACTGTAACCCAACCCTAGGTGAAGACCCAACCCTAGGCTGTGTCCACCAATCAATCCACAGTGACCATGTCATACCCTTGGCTTGCCCCCAGATTCCCACCTGGATATCACTGTGCACTTTCCTGGCTCTGAGTCTTTTTTCTAGGTTCCTCAGTAGAGATGGTGTCCTTCCTCATCGCCTTTGCACTGAGTTCAGTAAACTCAGCTTTGCCAGATCAAAAGGTTTTGCCTGTGGTCTTTGAGGAGTGTGCTGCCAACAGCTGCAATTGGGAAAAGGTGGAAGGGGGCCCCCATGGTCACCCCGAGTGGCTGCACACAGGTAGCAAGGGACCACACACACACACGTATCCCCAACTTAGGTTGTGTTAGGTTCCCAAGTTAATTAGGCAAAGAGGCAGAATTGTGTTCAAAGCCAGATGGTGGCACCAGGTTGGGGGAGATGTGGCCCCAGCCCCCAGCAGGCCTCAGCCAGGCAGGGTCCCCCAAGTCTCATTCCTTCATACACTCCCTGGGCTCACCCCACTGTGAGAATGTCTCTGTGAAAGGTAAGAACAGTTTGCTAAATACAGACTTTGCATATCATTCCATATCATGTGTGGTTCTTCTTGGATTTGGTTTTTCTACTTTTTGAGACTATTTTGACATATACCCAGGAATGGAATTGCTGGGTCCTGTGGTTGTTCTGTTTTTACTTTTTAAAGGAACCTCCATACTGTTCTCCATAGTGGCTGCACCAACTTATCCATTTCACCAATGGCGTATGAGGGTTCCATTTTCTCCATGTCTTTGCCAACATTTGTTATTTATTTGTAATCTTTTTGATGCTAGCCGTTCTGACAGGTAAAGATTTGTACAGTTTTGCATGGCAAGTACCAGGAACAAAGTTAAAAATGCGTCCCAAATGAGGATAGACTACTTGGAACACAGATCATCCTACATATGGAAAGAACTCTCTGTTCTCAATAAGAAAAAGCTGTAACTAGGTCGCTCACATGGAAAGAAACTCAAAAGGGCCCATGAAGAACATCCAACACCACTCAAACTGAAAGAAATGCACATAAAAAGCAAGCTATGCTTTTTCGCCAGTGAATTGGCAAAGGTGAAACTTTGTCCAATGCCTGGTGTCTTGGAGGCCATGTAGGCTATGTCTACGAAAATGAGCTAGTGATCCAGCTCCTGAGGGTCTCGCCTAAAAAATACCATTGCCTCAGTGTGTAAAAATACACGTGCAAGGAAGCAGGATTGTTTGTAGTGGCAAAAGCACAAAGAGAAGAACTGGAAACAACCTAAGTGATTCCCCAACAGAGGACCACGTACATCACTTGATAGCGTATCCAGATAGTGTCTGCTCCGCAGTTCTGCAGAGGAGCAAAAGTGGGGGTCCACCTGCGAGCAGCCTTTGGGCACCCAGCTGGATGCCGGGTGGACTGGGGGAGCACCATTTTGAGCAGCAGCCAGTGGACCATGGAGGCTGGCGTGATTGCTCTCTGCTCTTGGGGAGGAGATGATGCAGGAAGGGAGATTCAGAAGGGCTTTGTTTTCCTTCATAAACTGTACTCCTAGGCTGTTTGGGGTTCTCCATGAGAAGCAGGTATTTTTAAAAGGCAAGGTTTGTTTTTTGAAAAAAAAAAAAAGGACTCTAAAAATGTTCTGGCTAGGAAGAAAACTGACCACATGGTGGCCAGGAATGGGACTACTGATCCCAGGTTGGCTTTGCTCCCAGCCTGCTCACTGGTTGCCTTAGAAACAGGCTAAGAGAGGGGGAGCCAGTTATCTCGGGGAGCCATTAATGCAGTGACTCAGCAGAAAACCTAGCCCAGGAGGGAGGTCTCCATTCACTGTTTGTGCCTGATGACTTTCATTCTCTTCTAGAAAAACAACAGTGAGGGAGGATTTCTGATGTCACATCTGCAATCTGGCGAGAGGATAAAAAAAAAAAAATGAAGGTTTTAGGATGTGTCAACCCTCTCCTAAATTATCACTAGCGGAGTGATGTCTCTTCTGTCCCTAGGAGACCACGGGTCCTCTGTCGTCTGCCAGCCGTTCCTTTGGCACTACTGAATCTGCAGCTTCTACTTGTGGCCCAGCATCCCAGAGCCTCCTACTGATGGTGTAAAGCAAGCTTCCTTTTGCAACTGGTGGCTCCTAGAGCACAAGCAAGTCAAAAACACCACCCAGCATTAGCTGGAGAGCTTAGTGTGGTTCATCCCTTCAACAGAGAGAAAAGCAAAGGGACATAGCTTTGCTTGGATTTGGTTCTGGCTTGCTGGGGCACAGATCTGTCTTGACCAACCTTATAGTTTAATTTCTCAGTTTTATGAAGAGACCCAAGTGGCAGGAAAGGAGGCAGAGGGGAGAGATATATAGTATGGAGGGAGATAAGATGTGTTGGCTAGCTGTGTTGGGAGTATGAGTAAGGGAATGGGAGGTGTCAAGAATAACTTGTGGTGACTTTTCATTCTGGTCACAATTGATAAGAGTATATCAGAACTAACTCTCCCTGGAAACACCTTGAGAAGTTGGTCAAAATGTATATTTTTCAAGAACAATTTGTAGTCACCAGAGAACAAGGCCTACTTGAGCGGCTACAGAGCAAAGAGGACAGAAGCAATATTTGAAGAGATAGTGGCCAGGAACTTTCCAGAAGTGACAAAAAGACATCAGATCCTAGGTTCAAGGATGTTACAAACATTGAGCAACATAGATACAAAAAAATCATAGCTAGGCGCCAGGCGCCTCACACAGTCAAACTGTTGAAAATGCAAGACAGAGAACTATTCGAAGCAGCTAGAATGAAATGAAACATTCCCCGCAGAAGCATTATAATAAGACTGGTAGTGGACTTTTGTGGAGAAGGAAATGGCAATCCACTCCAGTGTTCTTGCCTGGAGAATCCCAGGGACAGGGGAGCCTGGTGGGCTGCCGTCTATGGGGTCACACAGAGTCGGACATGACTTAGCAGCAGCAGCAGCAGCAGCAGTGGGCTTTTCAACAGAAATAATGAAAGGTGATAGGATGATACCTGAAACAGTGCCAAAAGGGAAAAGTTGCCAACCTGGAATTCTATACCCAGAAAAATAACCTTTAAAGATGAAAGTGAAATAAATACATTTCAGGCAAAGGTTGGGGAAACTCAATGCCAGCNTAGCAGCAGCAGCAGCAGCAGCAGTGGGCTTTTCAACAGAAATAATGAAAGGTGATAGGATGATACCTGAAACAGTGCCAAAAGGGAAAAGTTGCCAACCTGGAATTCTATACCCAGAAAAATAACCTTTAAAGATGAAAGTGAAATAAATACATTTCAGGCAAAGGTTGGGGAAACTCAATGCCAGCCTACATATCCTGTAAGAAATATTGCAGGTAGTTCTCCAGGCTGAAGGGAAATGCCCCTGACATGAAAAGGTGTTTGACACCATTAACCATTAAGGAAGTAGAAACCTGCAAACTACAATAAGCTGGCCCTTCACATCTACTAGAATGGTGCTCGTCAAAAGGACAGACAGTAACTTGGGGCACTCACACGTTGCTGGCAGGGCTGTAAAATGGTGCAGCCCTTGTGGAAATAGAACCTCAGAATGTTCTATGTAAGTTACCATACCACCTAGCAATTCCACTCCCAGAGAAATGAAACACAACCACAGGAAAACATACACAAATGTTCATAGTGGCACTATTCACAGGTACCCCAAAGTGGAAACAACCCACATTCCATCTATGGAAGAATGGATTAACAAAGTGTGTTCTCTCTTTACGATGGCATATTATCCAGCCATCAACAGGAATGGAGGTCTGACACAGGCTGCAATGTGGCTGAACCTGAAAGTCAGGCTACTCAGGGAAAGAAGTCAGACACAACAGATCACTTTTTTTGGGGGGGGGGGATTTGCAATCATTTTTTTTATTAATTAAAAATTTCCGTCTCAGGTGTACATGAGTTCCCAATCTTGAACCCCCCCCACCTCCCACCCCATATCAACTCTCTGGATCATCCCTGTGCACCAGTCCCAAGCATCCTGTATCCTGTATCGAACATAGACTGACGATTCGTTTCTTACATGATAGTATACATGTTTCAGTGCCATTCTCCCAAATCTTCCCACCCTCTCCCTCTCCCTCAAAGTCCAAAAGTCCATTCTATA
>SJYA01003444.1:21586-71370 GCA_006410615.1 Neotragus moschatus
CATTCCTCTGTTGATGGACATTTAGGTTGTTTCGATGTCCTGGCTATTATAAACAGTGCTGCAATGAACATTGAGGTACATGTGTCTCTTTCAGTTCTGGTTTCCTTGGTGTGTATGCCCAGCAGTGGGATTGCTGGGTCATATGGCAGTTCTATTTGTAATTTTTAAAGGAATCTCCACACTGTTCTCCATAGTGGCTGTACTAGTTTGCATTCCCACCAACAGTGTAAGAGGGTTCCCTTGTCTCCACACCCAACAGATCACTTTTATGTGGAATGTCCAGAATAGCTAAAACCATAGAGAGAGCAAATAAGTTAATAATTGCCTTGTGTTGGGGCTTCCCAGGTGGCGCTAGTGGTAAAGAATCTGCCTGGCAATGCAGGAGACTCTGGTTTGATCCCTGGGTTGGGAAGATCCCCTGGAGGAGGATATGGCAACCCACTCCAGTATTCTTGCTGGGAAAATCCCATGGACAGAAGAACCTGGTGGGCTGCAGTCCATGGGACCGCAGTCGGACATTACTGAGTGATTAAGCGTAGCCTTGGGCTGGAAGGGGAACAGGGAAACACAGGCAGTGACTGCTGATGGGCATGCCATTTCCTTTTGCAGCTTGAAACAAGTGAACGCTATGGTATGTGAGTTATAGCCAAGAAAGCGTGTCACAGACCCCAGCATAGTCACCCCAGCCCTCTTGATAAATGCGTCAAGGAGCCCCACATTTCCCTTGTGTGCAGAGGTCCATCCAGAGAATATTTGCTATTTAAAGTGTTATTCAAAAAACACTGACGTCTAGGTCATGGGGCCCATAGAGGGGATTTGGTGATGTTTGCAGGAGTCAAGAGCAGAGAACAGCAGAAGATGGTTCATACTCGTTAATGGCTCTGGTGGTGATGTTATCCTTTCGTTATTTTTTTGACCCTATTTTCAGCCACGAGATGAAGTCATTTGAGAAATAAAGCAAGGGAGGGATGGAGGGATCCAGGGTGGAAGACCAGAGGCATGCAGAGCATTAGAAAGGCAATCTATGTGGTCAATGCAGCATAAGTGAAACCATGCAGACACTATGAAGCCAGGAGTGCTGGGGGAGGGGTACGTGCAGGGCTGCAGACCTGATCCGCAGGGTAACCCAAGAGGGATGACACTAGTGACATTGAAAGAACGTAAGAAAGGAAAAAGGAAGGAACAAAGAGCAGATGGGACAATATGGGCATCTCAGGAGGGAGAATGGGGTGTTACTGGTTAGTGGGCACAGGGTTTATATTGGTAATGATGAGAAAATTGGGGGGTTTCAATGGTAGTGATGGTTATACAACACTGTGAATGTATCCAGGGCCACTGAATCGGATACAAATGGTTCACAGGATAAATATTATGTCATGTATATTAACCACAATAAACATACACACACACCATATGGGCAATTACATTAAAATGTCAGTGGATAAACAATGATTGCCAGGCTGGATTAAATGGGAAAAAAAAAAGCCCAACAATATGTTGCTTAAAAGAGTCACATTGTATTTTGGGGAAAAAAAAAAAAAAAACACAGCTATCTTGAGATAGAATTGACATAAAATCAACTGCACATAATCGAAAACCTAGACCTCTGAAAGTTCTGTCTATGAAACCGTCACCTCCAAAAGTTTCCCCTCCCTCTTGGTGACTCCCATCTCTCACACCTCCATCCCCACCCATCCCTAGACTAGCCACCCACCAGCATTTTGTCACAAGAGATTAAGTTTGCATTTCCTAGAATTGTGTGCTTTTTTTGGTCTGGCTCCTTTCACTCAGTAGTTACTCTGAGTCCAATAGTTTATTCCTTTTTATTGCTAAGTTTTCCTCTGTTGTATGAACATACAGTTTACGCAGTCACCTGATGGCTATTTGGATTGTTTCCACTGTCTGGCTGTTGTGATTAGTGCAGCTGTGAACACTCATGTACAAGTCTTGGTGTGGATGGATGAATTTGCTCCTCTCAGATGCTAGCTGGGGGAGAGTGTATTGTCGTATAAGTGGATGATGACATTTTAAGACACTGCCAAACCATTTTCCAAAGTGGCTGACCCATTTGACATTCCCAGCAGCAGTGGAGGAGAGCTCCAACTGCTCTACGATTTAAATGGAAATACAAAGAGCCTAGAAAAACTGGAAGATCAATCTGAAGAAAAACCAGATGATCTAGAACAACAAACCTGAAGGCTCAACACTCACAGAAATAGACAATTGCTCTAAGGCAGCAGTAATGAAGCTGATACAGTGCTGATAGAAAGAAGGCAGAAAGCCTGGTGTAATGGAACAGAGAATAGAGCTGGCCAGCAGGTTGATGACAAAGTCCCCAATGTGATCTACTGGGGAAGGATGGTCTTTTTACTTACTGGTGGAGGCTTTCCCAATAGCTCATGGTAAAGAATCTGCCTGCCAAGCAGGCTATGCAGGAAATGTGGGTCTGATTCCTGGGTCAGGAAGATCCCCTGGAGAAGGAAATCCCATGGACAGAGGAGCCTGGTGGGTGACAGTCCAAGGGGTCACAAAGAGTCAGACGTGACTGAGCGACTGAACATACGTGGGAGAGACAGGATGTCCACATGGGGACAAAAAGGACAGCTTGATGTCAACCTGCTACCAGAAACAAAAATCAACTTGAGGTATCACATGGATCTAAATCTGAAATGTAAAACAATGGAATGTCTAGAAGTCAAAGGAGAATATCTTTATGACCCTGGAGGAAGCCAAAATCTCCTAAGCAGAGCACAGACCAACAGAAAAGATCTCTTAACCCAAATGGAAACGATCACTATGTTGGGCTTCATTAAAATTAAGAACTGTTCATCAACAAACGTCATTCAGAGCATGAAAAGATAAAGCCCAGAGTGGCAGAAGATGCTATGGGACATTTGTCATCCAAGACAAATCCTCTGAATGGACACAGAAGCCCTGCATATCAACAAAGGCCTCATCAGGCAGTGTGCCTTTCCCAGGAGCGGACCTGCAGATGGCCAACAAGCAGATGAATGGATGCTGACCATGAGTCATCAGGGAAATGCAAACCAAAACCACACTGAGATAGCCCTTCAGAGCCCTGTTGGAATGACTACAATGAAAACACGCAGGAACACCAAGTATCCATGAAGATGTGGAGCAACTGAAATGCTCACGAACTGCTTGGGGAGAAGGGGTAAACTGGTGCAGCCACACTGGAAAACATCTGGTAGGACCCGCTACAGCTGACCACATGCATCCCATGTGTTTATGTGCCTGGGTTGCTCTAGTACTGTGTCAACCAAGCTGAACTGAAACTTCTGAATTTCCCAGAATTCCCCTCCACATGTGATCCCAGGTCAAGGATGGCCTAACGAGAAATTTGGGTGCAATCTGGCAGATGAGGAGGGGGTAGGAAGGCTGGTGGAGGGCGATTGCCTTTGTGGTTTGGAGTTGAGAACTGTGGGAAGCGTGGCTGCAGGTTGCTGTGCGTGTGACCTTGTGCACTGGCTTGTCTGTGGGCCGTTTGCACCATGGGGATACTGTGAGACCAATGCAGGCTTCACTGGGGTTTGCTTTCCCACGAATGGCTGTCTCTCCTTTTCAGAAGCCAGGCCTGCTGACCTGAGGTCCAAGAGAGGCAGAAGCTACAGCCTCACACAGGCTGTAGGCCGAACCCTATCTGTAATTAATAGTGGTTCTGCCTCTAGGCTGAAACCCTAGTGCATAGAACATCCAAGAGAAATGCAGGCATCCATTACCAAGACACACACAGAAATGTTCACAGCACCTTTATTTATACCAGCTCCCGACTGAAAACAACCCAGACATCCATGAAGGGGAGAAGGGGTGAAATGTGGTCTGCATGTGCAATGGAAGAGCGTGTAGGCATGAAGGCCTGTCTGCTGCTACCGCTCAGCTGCATCTCTGAACAACATGCTGAGTGAAAGAAGCTAGCCACAACAGGGCCCATCTCTACGCGATTCCATTTCTGGGAAGTTCAAGGGCACAGCAGACCCTTCTGTGCTTGAAGCCACCGAAGTGGTCCTCTTTGTGTAAGGAAATGCCCCTGTGCTGGTTTTCAACATGTCCATGAATCCTCTGACACTTCTCACACCAAAAGCTGGACTGTAATTGCTTCCCCCTTGAGGATGCAGTAGAAACCAGACCGAAACTAGTGATATGGCCTCCAGCAGGCCATCTCGAGGGGCTCACTCTTAGAAGCAAGCCCCCATGCTGGGAAGAAACCACGTGGCCATGAAGAAGCAGTATGCGCAGATAGGTGTCCCGGCCTCGGCAGGGTACTCGGCAAATCCCCAGTGTCAACCACCAGACATGTGCGAAGCCTGAGTGGTCCCAGCAACCAGCCTTCTGGCTACTCCAGCTGACACTGAGCTGTACCCATCAGAGGCCTGCCCATGTTGTGAGTTTGCAAAATAAATGTCATTGTTTCAGCTCGTTTTGAGGTGGTTATTTGGGACAATAGATAACTGGTGATGACTTAGATCTCAGTGGTAGCTGTCACCTAGTTGTCTATAACCAAACAACATCAGTGAGCTGGGAATCCAATGTTCTATTTTGTCATTTAGGTTTAAGGCACCTGCAAGACATCAAAGAGGACATGTCTGGTAGTCATCTGGGTGAAAAGGAGTGAGTGGAGGTAGTGAAGGGGTGGCGTAGAGGATACAGCAGGCAACATTGCAGAGGTGGCACCCAGAGGCCGGAGGATGAAGTCAGAAGGGGGTCACGAGATTCAGTAACATGGTCAGTGGTGTCTTGGACATCACTTTGGTGGAGTGGTCAGGTCGAAGCCAGATTAGAAGGGTTTGAAAAGGAAATGGGAAAAAAGTAAGAAAAGAGACAATTATTTTGAGAACTTTGTCCATAAAGAGGAATAGAAAATTGGAGTTATGATTTGGAGAGAGGTGCTGGGTCAAAGGAAAGGTTCAAGCTACTAACCAACCTACTGTATAGCATGGGGAATTCTACTCGATACCTTGTGATAACTGACCTATAACGGAAAAGAATCTAAAAAAGAACAGATATATCTATAGGGTATAAGTGAAAAGGATAGATATATTTATAGTGTATAAGTGAAACACTGTTGTACACCTGAAACAACATTGTTAACCTACTGCATTTCAATAAAAATTAAAATCAAATCACATGAGACTGGAAAAAAAAAGAATGATTGGAAGCTACTAGAACATATTTGATGAAAGTAGATCCAGGAGTGAGGAACAAATGGATCCTGCAGGAGAAAGATGGGATCATCTTAGGACTGAAGAATTCCTCAGAAAAGAGGGGAATGTTGTGATTCTGGCCAGAATAGCCCTCTCATCATGAACAACTAGAAAACTAGACAAAATATTTGAAACAGCTATTTTTAGATATTGGACAACGGCAGTATCAGACTGTGATCAGAAGGAAAACAAATGTCGTGACCTCTACGAGCAGCCTGGCATTTCTGCCTAGAGGTACTTTCCAGGATATGATACAGCTCCTGAGTAGAACGAGTGGTCTGTTATTAGAGCTAACGAGCCAACAGGAGAGAAATAATAGAATATACGAAACGTGATTAATCAAACGATATTAGGGACAGAGGAAAAGAGGAACAGAGGACAGATGTGACAAATAGACAGAAAATAAAAAGCAGTTGATAGACTGAAACCTCACCATCACATGTAAATGGACTGAACAGATCAATTAAAAAGGTAGATATTATGAAACTGGTTAAAAAAGATAAACCAAAACAAAAAGTAGCACTGAACCATATGCATCTATAAGTGCACTTTAAATTCAAAGACACAGAACTGAAAAAAAGGCTATACCAGGGAACAAATTAAGCAAAAGGAAGTTGAGAGCAGCCACTTATATCCATACCAGACAAAGCAGACATAAAAAGAAAGAACATTAGCAGAGATAGAGGGGCATTTCATGATATTGAAAGAGCCAATTTATAAAGAACACAATCCTAAACGTGTATGTACCCAATGAGAATGTCAAAATACATGAAGCAAAATCTAAAAGAATTAAAAGGTGAAAGACAGAGTTACAGCTGGAGACTGCAATCCAGAGACTCGAACACTATCAACCATCTTGATCTGACACTTACAGAATACTCCACACAACTGCCAAATATACACTCTTTCCAAATACACATGGAACATTCATCAAGCTAAACCATATGTTAAGTCATGAAGCAAATCTCAATTATTTTCAAAGGAATGCAACTATACAGAGTAAATTCTCTGACCACAACAGAATTAAAAAACACATAACATACAGGTTATCTGTAAAATCCTCAAATATTTGGAAACTAAACACACCTCTAAGTAAGACATTAGTTAAAGAAAATAATCACAAGGAAAAGTAGAAAACATTATGAATTGAATGACAATGAAAACAACATATCTAAATCAGTAGGATGCAGCTAACAGTATTCTCAAAGGGAATTTATAGCTGTAAATG
The DNA here is from genome assembly GCA_006410615.1 of Neotragus moschatus. Lineage (NCBI taxonomy): Eukaryota > Metazoa > Chordata > Mammalia > Artiodactyla > Bovidae > Neotragus > Neotragus moschatus. The sequence continues at coordinate 28,037 of SJYA01003444.1, forward strand.
CTTACATTAGAAAAAGAAATTTTTAAAATCACTGATTTAGGATTATACTGTAAGAAGCTGGAAAAAAGATGAGCAAATTAAACCCCAAATAAGATTTATTACTCCAAAACAAGTGAAAGAAAGGACATGATAGTGGAACTTAATAAAAGAGAGAAAATGGATAATAGAGAAAAATCAGTGAAACCAAACTTGTCTCTTTGAAATTATCAATAAAATCGATAAGCCTCTATTTAGGCTGATCCAAAAAAAAAAAAGGAAAGACATGGGACTTCTCTGGTGGCCCAGTGGTTGGGAGTCCGCCTGCCAAAGCAGGAGACACAACTTCAATCCCCGGTCCAGAAAGATCCCTCATGCCACAGAGCAACTAAGCCCATGAGCCATAACTACTGAAGCCTCTGTGCACCCCAACAAATAGTAGCTTCCACTCACCACAACTGGAGAAAGCCTGTGTGCAGCAGTGAAGACCCAGCACAGCCAAAAATAAAATAAATTCAGAAAAAGGAAACAAACAAATTACCAGTATTTGGGATGAAAGGAGCTATTGCTATATATCCTACAGACATCAAAGGGTAAGGGGGAATTATTAAGTTTATGTCAACTTAGATGAAATGGGCAAATTCCTTGAAAGACACCAATTGCTAAAACTGACACATGAACAAAATCTGAAGGGCGTGATATCTAATTAAAGAAACTGGATTTATAGAAAAACCTTCCTTCAAAGAAAACTCAAAAAAAAAAAAGAAGAAGAAAAGAAAACTCCAGATGCAGAGGACTTCACTGGTGATTCTATCAAACATTTACAGGAATAACACTTAAGCATATACGAGCCCTTTAACAACCTAGGAGGAGAAGGAAATACTTTCCAACTTACTTTATGAAAGCCTGCTGCTGCTGCTGCTAAGTCGCTTCAGTCATGTCTGACTCTGTGTGACCCCATAGATGGCAGCCCACCAGGCTCCCCCATCCCTGGGATTTTCCAGGCAAGAACACTGGAGTGGGTTGCCATTTCCTTCTCCAGTGCATGAAAGTGAAAAGTGAAAGTGAAGTCGCTCAGTCGTGTCTGACTCTTTGCGATCCTATGGACTGCAGCCTACCAGGCTCCTCCGTCCATGGGATTTTCCAGGCAAGAGTACTGGAGTGGGGTGCCATCGCCTTCTCCATATGAAAGCCTATCTGATAGCAAAACCAGGTAAAGATGTTATAAGATAACTACAGATCAGTATCCCTCATGAACAGATGTAAAAATTCTCAAAACAATATCAGCAAATGGAATTTAGCAATATATAAAAGGGTAACATCATGATCAAGTGCTGTTTTTATCTGAGGAATATAAAATTGGTTTAATATTAGAAAANAAAGCCTATCTGATAGCAAAACCAGGTAAAGATGTTATAAGATAACTACAGATCAGTATCCCTCATGAACAGATGTAAAAATTCTCAAAACAATATCAGCAAATGGAATTTAGCAATATATAAAAGGGTAACATCATGATCAAGTGCTGTTTTTATCTGAGGAATATAAAATTGGTTTAATATTAGAAAATCAACTTATGGGGTTTACCACATTGACAAAATATACCTATGACAATTCTATTGGTAGCATCATACTTCACGGTGAAATATAACACTCTGCATCTAATACTGAGAACAAGGCAAGGATGTCCCCTTTCACCACTTCTATTCAATACTGGACCATAAGCCCTAGCTAGTGTAACCATGTAAGAAAAAGAACAAAGGGAATTCCCTGGTGGGTCAGTCTTCAGCATTCTGCGCTTTCACTGCCATGGGCCTGGGTTTAATCCCTGGTCAGGGAACTAAGATCCCACAAGCTGCACGGTATAGCCAAATAAAGAAATAAATGAAAAAAAGAACAGCATACAGAATGGAAAGGAAGAGGTGAAATAGTCTTTATTTGCACATAAGATGGTTGTGTGCATAAACCATCCCATGGTATTTACCAAACTATTAGAGCTAATGTGTAAATTGAAGCAAGGTGACAGAAGGCAAAGCCAATGGACAGAACTCAATTGTGCTTCCATACAGGAGTAAAAAGCAGTTAGAAAAGGAAATAAAGATGCCATTTACAATAAAAATGTGTAACATAGGGGAAAAGGTAACACCTTGTGAAAGAACTGCTGGGTAGTAGTGTTGTGTGACCTGTCACCAGCATGGCAGCTTACTGGGAGAGGAAGCAAGTACCTGCAGAGGATCTGGGGGTGGGGTGGGGGACTGGTGTCTGTGTTTGGACAGTCAAGAACCCTGAGAAGAAAGGTCCTGGACAAGCTCAGGGCTTTGCCACAAAGTCTACAAGTACAGCCAGAGATGGAAGGGTAAGCTTTTATTACTCCAGGACAACTTGGATTCCACCAGTGCCTCACTTACATGGGGCCTGTAGTGTGACTTATGACTGCAGACACAGAAGCATCTGGAGCCTCTGCTACAGCCCTGGGCTGCTCTCAGAGACACTCAGTGACACAAACCCTGACTTGCTCCAAAAACTCCGAGTCCCCTTGTCTTTTTTCTTCCTCTCTGCCTGGCTCCCAACTTCCTGCCTTCTTGGGGCTTCTTACTGTCTGGGTGACACAAGGTGTGTGCCAAGCCAAACCTGGAGTGGGGGGGCGTGACCCCTCTGCCACAGCTGTGCCGAGGGGCGGAGCCTGTGGTCTGGAGAGCCTAGCCTGGCTCCATGACTGTCCACAGCACTGAGGGGTGGCCTGGGTAGCGGACCAGCTCCTGGTTCCCCGGGGCAGCCTGCAGACACTGGCCTGGTGGGAGGCACTGTGGGACTCCCCAGGGCCTCTTGGAACCCCCACCTCCAGCTGTGGACTGAACCACGGGCCAGCCACACCTGTGTCTTTTCCCAGTTACAAGGCTGGGAGGGGTCCTGCCTCAACGGCTCTGTGCCCTGTATCCCTGGGCTACAGATGCCCTGCCCAACTGGCAGTGCCCACTCCCGGCTCCTCCTTGGCCCCTCCAGGGCCAGCGGCCTTCTGCTTCCACAGATGCTGGACCGAGGGCAGGTCATGAAGATGTCCCTGCCCTACTCTGGGCGGGGGGCTCCAAGCCCGGCCTGTGCCCACACCCCAAAAGTGCCAGGGCCACCACACACCCTCCTCCAGGCGGATGGAGTCCCCCTACCCCCAATGCCTGTGGGCCACCAAGGGGTTGAGGGCCGTGAGAACTTCCGACCATGAGAACTTGGACTTCCAGGTTTGGGGATCGGCCCAGGCGGGCTATTCAGCTCCGAAACTCGTCTCTCTCTTCGGGCCCCTGCCTGTCCCGCAGGTCCTGGCCCGAGTCTGCACAGTGGGTAGGAAATGCCAGTCGGTTAGCCGACAATGGGGCTGCCCTACCCCCTCGATCCCGGGGCGCTCTCTGGACTTAGTGGTTTCCATTCCTCAGTAGCATTTCTTTGAATGGAACCTGCCCAGCAGTGGCTTCGTATGTTTTGGAAGCATGGGCACGGGCAATCCCGGACTACGGGGAGGGGGAGGACTGGCAGGACAGAGAGGTGGGACAGGACAGGACCGGGCTGTGCCCAGAGCATGATTTCTCAAAGGCCACTGTTCTTGGGGGGGTACCTGGGAGAGAGCTGGATGAGAGCAGCTGCAGGCTGTCTAGGACCCCGTCCTCATACAATGCCAGCTTCTGCAGCATCTTCCGTCGCGCTGGATTGATCACGATCTGCGGGGGCCGTGAGGACGTGGAGCTGCCCAGGAGGGGTCCTGGGGTGGAGAAAGGACCCCCTGAGCCTCTGGGAACTCCCTGCTGACACTCATTGCTGGCCTCGTGAGCCTTCCCCATCCCTAGCCTAGTTCCCTCCCTGCCCTTCCAAAAGACAGAGGTCCTGAGCACCCTGTCTTTGGGCAAGGCCTGGAGCCCAGCCATGGACTAGGCCTGCCTCACTCCTGGCCTGTCCTCAGCCAGCTGGGGGCATGGCCCAGCGAGATGAGATGGCCCAGGATGGCCCTTCTTTGGACCTTCCTGGGGTCAGGCGAGCAGCCCAACCCAAGATGGCAGCCTGCAACTTGCTAAGAACAGATGGAGCTTCATGGCGGGTCCTGGGTCTCTCCTCCCAGAAGGCTGGGGTGGGGAGGATGGGGTTTGCCTGGAAAGGAGGCCTTTGGTCCCCCTGCTGGTACCTTCCACAGCTGTGGGCTGGAGACCCGGGCCGCTCCCCCAGCTTGACTCTCGGGCGGCACCCCCTTGGGTGCAGGCAGCCTGCCCGAGGGGTGCTGGCACCCAGCTGGGGGCCTCTGGACCCGCAGGGCAGCTGGGGCTCAGATGCCAGGAGTGCAGGGCAGCGGAGAGGTCAGATACGCTCTCGTCACTCTCCACGGGCTGGTTGGCACCTTTTTGCGGCCAGTCTGTAGCCTGGCCCTGGGCCCCCAAGGGCATTGCCAGGGGCTGCCAGGGGCTGGCACGGCTCAGGGCACTCCCGCTGGTGGACACGTAGGAGTTCTCTTGCGGGGAAGGGGGGCTGCGGCTGGCAGCCTCCAGCTCTAGGCATGGCCCTGCCACCACCACCTGCAGCTCCTCCAGTGTCTGGTACACCTGCAGGGAGAGACCGGGGCTCTCAGGGTGAGTGGCCCTGTCCAGGTCCTCACAGAGGGTGGCAGAACCGCAGGGCAGCTCCGGGTCAGGGCCAGAGAAGAGAATCGTTGCCATTAAAGCTAAGGACCGACAGCAGCTTCTCTTTGTCTTTGAGAAAGCAAACCTTGTTGCCTTGATGCCCTCAATGATGCTTCTTTCTTTTCTCAAGAGAGACAAATGAGGGATAGGATGGGGAGGGACGTGGGTGGGGGGTTCAGGATGGGGAACACAAGTATACCCACAGCTAATCCATGTGAATGTATGGCAAAAACCACCACAATATTGTAAAGTAATTAGTCTCCAATTAAAATAAATAAATAAATAAAAGAGAGACAAAGAGGTAGAAGGGACACAAAAAAGGCAGATGCAGTGGCGCTAGGCACCCAGAAGGGGGCGCAGTAAAAAGCCGATCGCCTCCCTCTCTGTACCCGTCTGGGTTCAGTGGGGGCTCAAGCTGAACAAAAGGGCAGGTGAGCAACATGTGGAGATTGGCATCTCAAGCACTTCCCATACCCCCAGCTCACAGGACTACCTGGGTCATCGGGGGTCTCCTCTTGGCCCGGCGGTGCAGGCAGCAGCAAGCCAGCTGGCCCAGGGCCAGGCCCAGTTCTGGTGGGCATGGCCCTGGCCTGGGGTCCAGGTGCTTCTTGTAGATCTGGGCGGCGATTGGGGCGGCCCACGTGTCTGCAGCCGGCCCGCCTTGGACTGTGGTCTGGGTGCCCTTCAGGGTCACCCCGGCCTCCTCCGCCTCCTCTTCAACCAAGTCTTTCTGTGGGACATGCAACGTGAGTCTGGCCCCCGTGGGTGGTGCCTTGCGCTGCCATCCCCGGCCCTCATCTGCATATGCTCAGCGCTGACTTGGGCCCCCAGGATCCAGCCACGTGCCCAGCACCTGGGCTGGCTTTCACAGAGCTGACTTCCTGAGAGGGGAGAGACATCAACATGCTTCGAAAACCAGGGGAAACCGCAGCAGGGAGGCCTCCCCAGGGGTTTCGATGAGGGGCCCAAGCAAGTGACACTCGGGCTCTGATCAAAAGACAGCAACTAGCCAGAGAGGGCAGGGCTCAGAGGGGAGAGGTGGGGGACAGGACCAGACAGGAAGGACCAGGAGCAGACCCTGAGGTCAGGGGGCGTGGCCTCTCAGGCAGAGGAACAGGGAACCACCAGGTCTGGAGGACAGACAGCAAGGTGGCAACTACGTCAAGGGTCTGGGCCTTCATCCCAAGCACGGTGGGGGTAAAGGGGTTCCACCACCTCCTCACGGTTCTAAAAGAGCTTTTTGGTGGTTGCCCAGAGAAGCCGTGGCAGGGACCCTGTGGGGTCTGGCATGCTGCCCCATAGCGGTGCTGACGATGGGTTCGAGTGCAGATCTATTTGGTGCCGGGTTCTGGCAGAGACCCCTCTGAGACCTGGGAATGGATGGAAACAGCCCCGAGCCCGGGCAACACACCGGCTTATACAGTGTGAAGGATCCTGCCGACTAAGCAGAGTGGAGCTGAATTTTGGGCTCTGAGTCAGTCTGTGGAGGAGCAGACCTGCCCCGCAAAACCCAGGGAAGGCATCTAGGGTGAGGGGGCACGTGGTCCAATTCCCAACCATTGCCTCTCCCAGGTCCCCTGATTCTGTTTTCCACTGTGATCGGGCTGCAATCCCCCTCCCTCCCCCCTGCCAAACCCAGGAAGGGCCTGTGGCACTTGCCAGGGACAGAGAGGTTTGTCCCTAGCCAGGCACATGCAGCTGTCTGGGGCCCTGCCTACTCTCAACAATGAGTCAGCAGAGGCCAGGCTGGCTCCTGTGGGGCCCCATGTTCCGGATTGTTCCTCTCTCCCTCTCTCCCTCCCCACCTGCCTTGGGAGGTGGCTCACCAGATACTTGGGCTGGGCGCCATGCATCCTCACGGCCCTCTGGCCGGCCAGGGTCTCCAGCAGCACCTGCAGAGAGAGCAGGCTGCAGACTGGGGCCGTTGAGAACCTGCTCGCGGGACTCAAGCTCAGGGGGTCTGGAGGGCCCATGTGGAGCAGAGGAATGGAAAACGACAGACATCAAGGTGCGGAGTCATGCAGGGCGCCCGAGCTGGGGAGGACGGGTCTCAGGATCTGAAGCTGGTCAGGCCTGATGGAGGATTCTCTGGGGGCTGCAGTCCCCCACCCCCAGGCCAGTCAAGGGCCCCGCAGCTCACCACGCCAAAACTGAAGGTGTCGGTGTCCACGGCCAGCCTCCCGGTCTTCACGTACTCCTCGGGCAGGTAGGCCAGGGTGCCGCGCACTGTCCGAGTCCGGGCCACGCTACTGCTCTGGCCGGGGTTGGCCCCCGTAAACCGGCTGAGACGGGCCAGGCCGAAGTCCCCCAGTTTGGGCATCAATCTCTCATCCAGAAGGACGTTGGAACTTGGGGACGGAAGGCGGTGGCGTCAGCCTGGCCTTAGCCCTCTCTGCAACTCATCACCCCTGCACCTACTGCCCCCTGCCTGGTCCTGAGACAATCAGACCGGAGCCACCGACGTGCACCTCAGTGGCAGATTGTGGCCCATGCTCGTGGTGTTCTGGCCACTTGGGGCTCCGAGCAAGTGGCCCCCAGAGCCCTGTCCTGCAGTTGAGGCCCTGTTCACCAGTGGAACCCATCCTTGGCCTCCATGTCCACCCCTGGCCCACATTGGGTGCTCAGTGACCCTCAGTCCCCAGCCCTGACGTCCCCTGTTCTCAGGGGGATCACTCAGGGCCAGGCTCCTGGGGACCAGGCAGCAGGCACCCCTGATCCCTGCTGGCAGGAGACGTGGGAGCATCACCCCTTGCCATAGGGCTCCTGCCACCCTCAAAGGCCCCCAGGGGCTGGCCGTGTCCCCGCCTCACCTCTTGACATCTCCATGGATGAGGCTGGGGCTATCTTGATGTAAGAACTGAATTGCCCGGGCTGTGCCCAGAAGGATGTCCAGTCGCTGAGGCCAGGAGAGAGGGGGCCAGGCCTGTGTCTGGAGGGGCACAGGGAAGAAAGGGGCGACCGCAGAGCTACCGTCTTAGATGCCCATCCATGCTTCCCCTGAGTGCTGAAGTGTCAGGTCAGAGATGCTCCTGTCTTGGCCTTGGTCAGCCCTTGTGTCCTGTGGGAGCCTCTCCAGATGGGGCCCAGGGGCTGTCCGTTGCCTCTTGCCCTCTGGGCAATGCCGCCAAGATCCCTCTGCTACTCTGTTTGCCCAGGGGAGCAGACGGGGCCCCTTTCAGAGGCCCCATGAGCTTGGCTTCCAAGCATGGAGAGGTCCCAATCACTGAGGCCAAGGGCCCCGGCCCCGTGTCCTGCTCGTACCAGGTGCCAAGCGTGACACAGTGTGCCAGGCCAGGCCAGGCAAGGCTTACCTGGACATGGAGGCGGTCTTCCAGGGAGCCATTGGGCAGGAAGCCATAGACAAGGCAGTAGAAGCCACTCTGAGCACAGTAGCCGGCAAAGTCCACGATGTTGGGGTGACGAAACCTACTTTGAAACAGTGGAGTCTCAGTGCTCTGCTCTCAGCATCCAGCACGCCTTCCATCTGGCCACTGCAGGGGGGGCGGTGTGGGGTGCGGACGGTCCCTAACCAGGTTCCCCGGCTCGCCTGGGCCTGGCAGGCTGCAGACCAGTGGGGAGCCAGGTCCCCGGACATGTGGTCCTGGCGGGGCCCTGCCCCTGCCTGCAGGCTCACCGCGACAGCTGCTGCACTTCGGTCTGGAAGCTCTGTTTCACTGTGGTCCACTCCAGGTCGGCCTCCTGCAGCCCTCGGGGAGAATGAGGCAGGGGGGACTGGCAGTGTGAGACTCCTGTGGCCCGGACTTCATGGCCCCCCCCACCCGCCACCTGTTCTGGGCCCAGAAGGAGCACGGGCCTGGGGGCCCTGGACTGTGAAATCAGAGGGCTGAAGGAACCCTGTGGGGTTGCGAAGGGGGTGGGGGAGGACCACAAAAGCCCGAGTCTGGGAACACCCCTTGAGGGCCCTGGTGAGGATGCTCCACACACCTCCTTGAGCCTCTTCACAGCATAGACGGTGTTCCTCATCACCGCCCGGTACACGCAGCCAAAGCCGCCCTCCCCAATCTTGAGCTCCTCTGAGAAGTCGTGGGTGCCCTGGCAAATCTCATGGAGGGGCCAGCAGAACGAAGAGGTGGGGGCCCCCGGCAGGAGGGGCATAGGGCTCTCCAGGCTGGGCTGTGGGAAGGGACCCTGTATCAGGTGAGGTCCCATGTCCTCCCCTCTGCCTCAGCCCACCCTTGGTGGGCTGCCTGGGGTGGCCCAGGGGACCAAAGGCAGCTGTCACTGCTTGCTGGCATCAAACCTCTGGGTGAGGGGCAGGACCCACCTACCTTGGTAGATGAGGGGGCTGGAGATGGCAATGGTGGCCGGTGGGCAGCTGGGTTTGGTCCAGGGCAGAGCTCGGGGTCAGAGTGAGTCTGGGAGCCTGGAAAAGCTTCGTAAAGACACCAGTGAAAGGCAGGCAGAGGCCAGTGGCAGGATCTATCAGGGTGGCCAGGAGAAAGGGGGTCCTTTCCTGAGGTTCATCAGGCCAACCCGGGTTTTCTTACCTGGGGAGAGGAAGGTGGAGGCCAGAGATGGCAATTTCCGGTGGCCGGGAACCGCAGCCTCGGAGGGTGCGGAGATGCTGCTGGGTGTCGGGGAGGTGGTGCTGGCGGGCAGAAGCGGGGCGGGAGGGTGCCCTGGGAGGCCGGGGAGGAAAGGACGTTAGGCCCAGGCTGGAAGGAGGAGCTCCGAGGTAAGCCCTGGGCGGCCCCTGTCCCAGGGTCCTGGGGGTTCCGGGGGTCTCCGGGGCCGCGCTCACAAGCAGTGATGATATCCCGCGCCCGCAGCAGCTGCAGGTGCGTGAGGATGCGCACGAGATCGGCCACGCGGGCGTTGCGGTTGATCCACGGCCACAGGACGCTGGCTGTGCGCTGCCCGGAGCGCTCGCACAGCCGCAGCTCGGTCTGGTCGCGGACGATCAGGGCGGCTGCGGGGCAGGGGGCGTCAGGCCGCGGCGTCTGGGCCCCGCGCGGCTCCCCGGCCCGCCCCGGCCCGCCCCGGCCCGCCCCTGCCGGCCTGCGGCCACCCACCGAACTGGCACCAGTCGGCGGGCTCCAGGGCGTCCATCACTTTGTAGAAGCGGCACATGACCCAGGGCGGCACCTCGTACAAGAAGTGCTGAGCGCCGGGGATCGCGGGGTCTCCCGGGCCCGGCCCCCCGGCCATGGCCACCGCCGCCGCCGGGCCGGGACCTCTCCGGGCCGCGGCGGGCGCGGGCCTCGGCCGGCCGGGTCCGCGAACACTGACTCACTTCCCCTTTAAGGCGGCCTCGTGCGACGCCCGGCGGGCCGGAAGGGGCGGCACCCGGGGCCGCCGCCACCGCCGCCAGCCCCGGCCACACGGGGGCGCCGCGCACGGTCACGCCTCCCGGAGGCCTCGCCCCGGGGCCCGGCGAGGCGGACGGATGAGCTTCCCGGAGGAGGAGGGCTCCGAAGCCTGCAGGAGAGCGCTTCTCGGCCCCAGGGACAATGGGCACAGCGAAGGCCTTCCAGAAAGGGCTAGAAACGGGGCTTCGGAGAGCCGCTGGCTGGTCCTCTCTAAGTTTCTGTTTCGTGGGGAAAGCGGTGGAGAGGGGTCAAGACATCCAGGCGGGACAGGGTCAGATGTGGGTCACACCAGGGCTCCTGGCTGACTCTCTGCAGCTGGCTTGTGAGGCTGGGGGCAGGAAGAACGATCTGGAAGCTCGCAGCATCTCCACCCACCTCCTGGGCCCTGGATCCCATCTTTTCTTGGCCCTCCGGGAACCTGCTCCAGCGGTGGTTAGGTCTTTGCAGCATCTGCCCTCTTTTCTTCTTCGCTGGCTCCTTCCGCTAGCACAGAAAACGTGTTTACTACGTCTCTTAGAGACAGACCGCTCCAGCTGCCCTCCTCCCTCTTGTCACGCTTGAGGGTGGCGGGCTCTGGCAGCTCCCACCCTTTTCTCTGAAGCTCACAGAGCGCCGTACTTGGGCTGTCTGGCATCTCCCCACAGGCTTCCGGCATGCCTCCATCATTCGCAGTAGCAGCAGCGGCCACAGTAGCAGCCACCAGGAAACTGTTACCTCTCTGAACTTCTCTGGAGTTCCTCTCTTCCCCACGGGGCTCTGACCTAGATGAACCTAAACGAACATGCTTCCCTGCCTCCTCTTGGCTCAGGGGTCTTCCTTAGGCACAAAGCACTCCACACCAATTTTCCTGCTTAAGACCTTCCCGGGGTTCCTGAAGCCCTCCGAGGGATCACAGCTTTTCAGCACAGCTTCTGACGTTGTCACCACGTGGCCCTTTCCTGCCCACCTGTCTCGCTCTTGGCACTCGGCGGCAGCCTTAACCCAGCCACAACTCCTTGGGGTTCCGAGAATGTGCCACGGCTCCCACCCCCACGGGTTTGCACTTGCAGCTCCGTCCAGCAGATACTCAGGTAGCTGGAAGCTGGCCTGGAGTCCCCTGGCGCGTCCTTCTTCAGCCTCAGCACTCCTGTGCTTCCCCGACACCCCTCTCTGCCCCCTGCCAAGCAGCCAGGGCGCCTTCCTCTTCTGTTTTTTCCAGCTGGATGCCAGCTTGAAAGGCAGGTCTTCACTAGCCACCCTCTTGTCCACTTGATCCTGACCCCTGAGGGCTGCCACCCTCCCCGCCCGCAGGCTGTCCATCCAGAGACTTCAAGTGGTTTGCAGAAACCAGGTCGGCCTGAGATGCACCTCTGTGGCAGCCCCTTCCCAGAAGCTGCAGCCACTCAGCAAGAGGAGGCCAGCCACGTCCTGAGCCCCAGTGGCTTCCCATAGGGACAGCTCTTACTGAGACTCCCAAGCTGAGGAGGGACTAGTGGGCACACACAAAGTGAACTGGGACTTGGTCCCACTTCCAATTCTGCTGGACTGCAGCTCCTGGGACAGCCCTGGCACCTCAGGGATCCTCAGGATACACACACGCCATGAATGTCAACCCTCTGTTTTACCATTTAAGGCCAGGACAATCAAGTGTACCTCCAAGCAGCTGTGTTCACATACATGTACCTGTGATACTGAACTCTGAGCAGTTCTTTTCACCCCCAGGCCATCGGCAGCCTGATGAAGGACGGCTGTAAGGGAACCATGAGCTCCTGAGAGTGCTCCACCTCATCAGAAGCCGGTGAGGGGGGTGGGCAGCGCATCCTCCGAGCCCAAGCCGGGAGCAGGTCAGCAGAGACCTTGGAAGGGTCTCAGGCAGGAGGCACCGGAGGAGTTAGAGCTGGGGGGTTTCCAAAAGCCCCGCAGCCCATCGGGGACAGCCAGGATGCTGCCCTGCAGAAGGCCCTTCCTGCCTGCCAGCTCAGAGCTCCCCTCTGGGCAGGCGGACCCCAAGGCAGGCCAGTGCGGGGGCCGGTCAGTGCCCTGTCCTCCCCAGGGCGCCCAGAAAGCAGCTGGCTCCTGTGTGTTCCCAGGAAGTGCCCCACCTTGCTGTCCTGGGAGCTGTCTTGATAATGAAAGCCCAGACCTGGAGTCACTTTCACAGAGAGATTTATCGAGAATGCTAACAGCACAGGATACAGTACTTCCCAACAAAAGGTGCGAACGCGTCACTTAGAAAGGCATGCTGAGTATTCTTGGCTTTCACACGTATTAAAAAACTTACNCACCTTGCTGTCCTGGGAGCTGTCTTGATAATGAAAGCCCAGACCTGGAGTCACTTTCACAGAGAGATTTATCGAGAATGCTAACAGCACAGGATACAGTACTTCCCAACAAAAGGTGCGAACGCGTCACTTAGAAAGGCATGCTGAGTATTCTTGGCTTTCACACGTATTAAAAAACTTACAAAAATAAAATAAAACTGCGTGCTGCCCATCTTTTCAAATAGTAAAAGAACCTTATGAAAAAATCACTTGGTTTTACAACAAAAGACACAAACGGACATTTTTATGTAAATTTATAAGGCAAACTCTTTATATAATAAATAGGTTACAGGGATTCAGTGGGGGGTGTTTTTGAAACGTATACAGGTACATTCAGACAGGTTTACTGAAATGGTACAAATTTCCTTAATAAATTGCCTTTTGTTTTTAAATATATCAGTGCTTTCAGTCATTTGGCTATACACAAAGAACCTTTTTTTGAACACTACAAAAAAGCAATCAATATTTTTTTTGTTTTTAAAACGATCTACTTAAGTTTTCTAAAGTAATTGTCCCAAAACACAAAAACTGAAGGTGAATGCGATAGAGGGCTTTTGGAGATTATCTCCAGCCAAGTCTGTCCTGGGTGACTCCCCGCACCCCACACACTTTTCCAGCCCTTTTCCTCCTGGGCTGGAGCCAGCTCCCTCTGCACAGGGTGACCAGGGTCCCTGCGACTCAGGAGGGGGCGGTGACCCTGCTTGGTTCTTCTTGCTCCTAAGCCCCATGCCCGAATGGTCAGCACTGTCCTCGAAGAGGGGAGGACCCTGGGTGCTAAGGGAGCACGTGGCCACCCTGTTTTGTCAGTCCTCAATAGTGTCTGGGAGGTAATGGCTACTCAAGAGGATCGGGTTTTGCCATGAAACGAGAAGGGGGGTGGGTTTCTCACATCCAAAATTTGCTGGGGGTCAGATGACAGCCAAGGGCATGCACCCCCTCCAACCCATCATCTCCTTGTCCACGAAAGTGGGGAATCCAGAGGTTACGTTAGTGTCCTGCACTGTGGGGCGGGGTGGATTTGATGATGGTACCCCGAACAGTAATGTCCCCCCCAAATCATAATGCCCTGTCCACACACGCCTGACCTGTGGCCACAGTGGAGGTCTCCAGGGAGACGGCTCACCCTCTGGCCGAGCCTTGGCCCGCAGGCCCATCCTGACCTTCTCCTGCCGAGGTGTGGCTGGCTCCCCTTGCAGGAACATCAACCTTGTCTGTCCTTAAAAAAATCATCCTGATGNTGCCCTGTCCACACACGCCTGACCTGTGGCCACAGTGGAGGTCTCCAGGGAGACGGCTCACCCTCTGGCCGAGCCTTGGCCCGCAGGCCCATCCTGACCTTCTCCTGCCGAGGTGTGGCTGGCTCCCCTTGCAGGAACATCAACCTTGTCTGTCCTTAAAAAAATCATCCTGATGCTACTAATCTGGGAGTGGACTAAAACCTGGTTTTGCTCTGACTTCACAAATGGCAGCACTTCACAAACGTCAGCTATTCACTTTGTCAGCTCTAGGTGTCACTTCTTTGGGTGGCTTCTGGCTGATCTGGGCAGGGGGTCCTGTCTTTGGCTCTTCCCCTCCTGGGGCAAAAGGACAGCCCCTCTCCTTCTGGTTACCATCCCCTCCCTCTGAATTCTTTTGTTGGTAAAGAAAAGGTGTCTAGAAGCATTTGTCTCTGGAACAATTACTTTAAACATGGTTACAATACAGACTTCAGTTCAAACACAGAAGAGATTTACTTCGCAAAATTCCCTTCACCCACCGAAAATTACACAAATAGAAGCCTCAACACCACAGTTAAGAGGACCAGTAGAGAGAAGCTCATGTTTGGAACACAAAAGGAGAACTCAAAACCAAACCAAACCCAAACAGAAACAACCCCAGAGACGAGGGGAGGGCGGAGGAGGGGAGGAGCGCAAACACAGCACACGGTACAGTGTCCGGGTACAGGAGCCCTGTGCGAGGAGAGGGCTCGGCACACCGAGTAACAGTCCTGGTGATATTTGGTCATATATTCATCAACTACTGACTCTGGAGCGGCTGTTAATGATTGAAGCAGTGACAACTCAAAGGGAAAAGGAGGGCTTGGGAGCAAGGGAAGGAGCAGGTTTTGAGTTCTGCAAGCCTTTGCCATGCTACCATCCAGCAACCCAGGAACAGTACACTGGGTGGGCCCTGCTGCCTGAGGCAAGCCGGGCGAGAGGTCACCAGCTGAGGCTAACTCAGCACCGCCTTCAGATCTCGGGCAAAACTGGACACGTGCCAACACCCATCTGCAAGAGGCTGGACAACAGTGGTCGCAGCAGCTTCCTCTGCCCCCTTGGCCCAGCCTGGGTAGGAGAAGAGGCAGGGACCCACCACTAATACTGAACTGAAGGTGGGTCCCAGCCCCCAGGCCCAGGTCCTCCCAGGGAGAGGAAGGGCCACCTGAAGGGCCTGTAAGGGTTTCTTTTGGACGTAGGCCTCAGAAGTAATGATGCGGGGAGGGAAGCTTTTGGCCCTGGTGATTATAATGCTCTCTGCTTTGGAAGAACAAGTTTCTGGATATTATTATTATTTTTTTTTTTGGTGTTTTTACTTACTTAAAAAATGATCAAAAAGAACTTACGGCTAAACTCTCTAGCAGATATTGCTCAGTAAGAATTACAAAAGCAAATGCAATTACTCATAGGATGGTGGGGGGTGGGGGGGAGGAAGGAACGTTTCTGGAGTCTTCGCTACCTTCTGGAGGGGACCTGCTGGACCGCATGTGTGGTTCTGGGGTCCCTGATGTTCTACCTGGTACAGCTCACACTTTCTGAATTGAGACACAGCCTTCCATCTCCCATGCAGCCCCCGGACTTGGCAGAGATGGGCCCCACCAGTGGAGAGGCTTGCTGCCTGTCTGCACACCATCACTCTGACTGGGTCACTGGAGGGTGTCGGCGGGGGGCAGGTCACCCCCATGAACGCCAGCTGCCCCACCCAGAGATTAAAGGGGACCAGGCAGTGCCAACTACATTCTGGGCTTCTCCAGAGCCAGGGAGCACGCTTGCATCCACCCACTGAAATGAACTATCCTGCCTACACCATTGCCCTGGGGCCCCACTCACAAGCTTGGGAAAAACAGTGCGAAACCCAGGAGCTGCCTCCTTCGCTCAGCACTGGGAAGCCCTTGAAAGAAGCGAGGAAAGACCACGGCTCTGCTTGGACACGAGTGACCAGCAGACGGATTTTTCGTTTTTGTTGTTGTTGTTGTTGTTTGTTTTCTTCGTTTGTGTTTTTTTTTTTCTTTTTTTTTGGTTTTTAAAAATTTTCCCTTGTCCTATGCTATGGTTATCAGAAATATTGTAATTAAGCAACAGGTATAATTTTAACAGGTCTTTGTGTGTGTGTGTAGCCACAAGCAAAATGAGTTTATAACTGTGCAATATACAGATATATATATATGAAAATTCAACTGCTTTGTGTGTCTAATCAGTGTATTTAAATAAAAGGGACAGGAGAGGGAAAAGCAAAACTAAAGAGCAAAACAAAAGCCCAGGAGAGAAAAGACCAAGCAGGTCTATTCGTATAGTCTAGAAGATACCGGATATACTCAGGGCCACCAGGAAGAATAGCTTTGTCACTTGACACACAGACACTGTGGGGAGAGGGACTACCAGTGGGAAGGAGCCAAACCTCTCGGCCTTTTCCCCTCACCGCTGAGTAGGACTCAAGGAGACAGGTGACCGAGGGGGTGGCCGGCAGAGCCAAGGCAAGTTTCCCCAATGTTTGGAAACCTCCAGCTGAAGCCCCTTCCATGAGGGTCCTCTCTCCTGCCCTCCCTCGGCCCCAGGCCCCAAGGAGCGCAGAGCCAGGGACTGTCCTCGAGGGCAGGCCACACCACAGGCAGACGCTGTGGAGGAGACATCACCTTCTCCTGCTTAGTGGCCTGAGCCCTAATTCGAACTAATTCTTCCTGACACCTCGGCATTTGGGGTAGGCTCACTGGAGATGACAGAGGAGGAAGGAACAGGTGAAGTCAGGTAGCGAGGAGGTTGCGTGCCTTCACAATTCCCTGCTGAGTGCCCTCCTTTCCCACCCAGAGCTGGGCTCCCGTAGCTTCACAACAGGCAGGTCTTCCTGCAGGGACCACTCCCCAAGAGACAGAGGAAGAGACAGAGAGAGAGATTCTCCAGTGACCCAAGGGCCCCAAGGCGCAGACCCAGAAGTTTCAGGCTGGATTCCCCTTCACCTGCAGCACTGGCCACACAGCAGGCCAGGCTGCACGTCCTCTTAGATCAGCCTTTTTTGGCTAAAGCTTGCTCTTATTCACTCAGAAACATCAGGATGTAGTTTCTTGCTCAAGGTTTTCTAGGTTTTTCTTCTGCAATGTTGACAAGGGGCTTCAGTGTTCCCTTTTTTTCCCCTTGAACATGGAACTTTAGACCCTGGGTGAGGCAGTATCCTAGCGAGCTCTAACAATTCAGCTATGTTTTCTAAAGATTGATAGTTTCAAAAAGAGAAAGAAGCAAAAACAGACTCAACAAACCCCTCCAGTAGAGTAGAGCGCTGAGATAGGGCCCTTGCAGAGAGCAACTGAGAGCCGGAACACAACGTGGCAGGGCTGTTGGACTTCAGAGCAGGGAATCCAGTACGAGCCTGGCAACACGCCTGCGCCCCTAGCCCTCCCCAGGCACTGGCCAGTACTCAGGGGGTCAGTAGGCTGATACCCACAGGGCTCTAGAGAGAACTCACTTCCCCGAGGTCTGGATGGTCTGGGCCACCCACACGGGCAACTCATATCAGAAAAACAATTTGGGGCCATGACCCTGCTAGAGATGGCTGTGCCAAGCTAGGGCTGATGCCTGTGACCTCCCCTGGCTTTGTCGGGCCTGGTAGGAACACTCTGGAGAGGGGGCACAGAGCTCAACTGCCAGGCTCCACAAGATCCAGGCTACCACACCTGGTGGCTTCCCTTTACACCCTCTGTTCCCTCCTGGGCTCACGCTGCTTGTTAGAAGTTACTTCAAATCCAGAGGTCCTGTCAGCTAAGGAAACTGCTCTCCCACCAAAGATGGCAGCGTGCTGTGGCTATTTTAAGTACCCTCCTTCATGATGGCTGTCATGACAATGATAGGCAGGGAGGCAGGTGACAACCTGGTGCTGTTTTATGTCCCACTGCCACTACTTGTGGCCTCTAGGCTGGCATGCCACCACTGAGCAGACTGCTGCTAGCACCAGCATGAGGGCTCAGGAGAGGTCAGGTGCTGACTGTGGCCAGCATGCCCAGGCCACCACTGGAGCTTCCACAGTCCAGAGAGCTGAGGGGAGTGGGGGGGAGCAGGGCATTTCTGGGGGTCTCCTGTGCCTTTCGATAGGGACTATGGTGCAGAAGGGGTATGTACTGGACCTTGCTGTGGCCCAGGGGCCCCGCCTCACTGTGGTGTCAACGCCAGCAACAACACAGGTTAGGACAGCCAAGTGACAGGCACAGGGAGGGGAGACCCAATGTGACAGACCTAGCCCCTCGGGTATCTGAAAGCTGTCTTATCAATTCCTGCCTTCTGGACACAGTCCCTAAGGGATGCCCCCTGAATCTTCGCAGTGTTCAAGTACACACAGAATCAACATCACATTCCCCAACTGGGCTGGACACAGCTGGTGAGAATTCCAAGGCTAGGGCTGCCCTCCAACCTTTTGTCCACCTGTCTCCAGGACAGAAGTGGTACAGGACCTTCAGCACCCCTGCCCAAAGGTGATTTGTTCGTAATGCCTGTATCTGGGGGAGATGGAATGTGGATGAAAGGGGGAGAAAACCCTAAGGTGCCACCTGCAGCCTTGAAACTCTAGGGGTGGGAGCTGGGGAGCAAGGGGCCTACAGGTCAGGCTGGACAGAAAGGAAATGCCACTTGAGATATGGTGTTCTTGACCACCACCATCAGTCAGCCCCAAAATCAACTGTTACAGGTCAAAGGGGGGCATGGCAGGCCCAGGACCAGATGGTGCCAAGCTGCTGGGGAGGTCAGCTTTGGAGATCAGTCCCAGGAGCCACGTTTTATGGATTTGGTGTAATTAATGCCTCAAAATCTGACCCAGCAAACCAGATGGCACCTCCCTGACAAATGGGCTGGAGAGTGGGCTCATGTGGACAGGGGTCCTCTGAGAGTGCCAGGAGCCTTTTGTCCTTGGAGGAAGAGGGACCCCAATGAACATGTTCCCTCTTCCAATTCCCATCCCTTCCTGGGGGAGGACTCAGAAGTGAAGCCCAGCAGGTGGACAGCAGAGTGGGTTTGGTTGGGGGACTTGCTTTTGCAGCATCAAGAAATGGATACGAAAATGCTAGAAAGGGCAGCTACAACTCCACAAACAGAACAGGGCAAATTCCCTTGATTCTAACCATTCTGGGAGAGACACGGTTTCATTTTTTTTTCTGAAGCTACTGATTGGAACTGTCAACTAGGGGTCCTGATCACTAAAGGACTGGCAAGGAAGTGCTAGATGGTTTCTAAGATGTTTCACTCCTTCATGGTTACACTGCAGTGAAGAAAGCTGGGGGATAGTAACTGAAATACAAGAGACAACACGCACTTGACAGTTCATGGCAGCAGCTCACGTGGGACGTGCTTGTGGGTGTTTCTGGAAGCATAAGACTGCTGTCTCGTTTGCTACTTTGATAAGGTACTTCTCAGTTGGACAGATTTAGATATAAGAGACATCTCTGTAAACACAGAAAAGGATATACCAATATGATGAAGATATGCAGCTAGATAAGGACTTCCTGAACAGAAGGTAAAAGCACGGGGTCTCAAATTGAAACTGACAAATGAACACCCCGCAGCAAGCCCAAGCCTCAACGCCCCAACACCACAGCCCTGGTGCTGATGGGAAAAGCGTGAAGAACCAGCCACCCCCACCAGCCTCCAGCAAGCAAAGGCCGCAAGGGGCCCAGCAGAGAAGAACTCCTGCTCAGAGGAGTGGCAGCGGGTATCTGCACTCATTTTGCCTGCTGTCCGGCCCGACTACCCCGCCCTAGCCGGGTCCTACACAGGCCAAGGTCAGGGCTTGGCCATTCCATGACGCTGGCAGGCCACAGCGGGTCTCTGTGCTGCACTTTGCTCTGCAATCCCAATCTGGGTCCACTTCTCCTACCCACTACCGTTGAGTGGGAAGGCTGAGGAGACCTGGGATCCAGGGTCGACTGAAGGAGGGGACTCCTGGGAGAGCAAGATCCTGCCTCTCCCATGCCCCTCAGAGAGGCTGGGGTACTAGGGCTGGGTGGATTTAGCGGAGTCTGGGGCCTCCTCAGGGCTCAGAAATGGGTGGCAGGGGAGGCTGGGGTGGATGGCAGGAAGGCCAAGGATGGGNCAGGTGAAGTCAGGTAGCGAGGAGGTTGCGTGCCTTCACAATTCCCTGCTGAGTGCCCTCCTTTCCCACCCAGAGCTGGGCTCCCGTAGCTTCACAACAGGCAGGTCTTCCTGCAGGGACCACTCCCCAAGAGACAGAGGAAGAGACAGAGAGAGAGATTCTCCAGTGACCCAAGGGCCCCAAGGCGCAGACCCAGAAGTTTCAGGCTGGATTCCCCTTCACCTGCAGCACTGGCCACACAGCAGGCCAGGCTGCACGTCCTCTTAGATCAGCCTTTTTTGGCTAAAGCTTGCTCTTATTCACTCAGAAACATCAGGATGTAGTTTCTTGCTCAAGGTTTTCTAGGTTTTTCTTCTGCAATGTTGACAAGGGGCTTCAGTGTTCCCTTTTTTTCCCCTTGAACATGGAACTTTAGACCCTGGGTGAGGCAGTATCCTAGCGAGCTCTAACAATTCAGCTATGTTTTCTAAAGATTGATAGTTTCAAAAAGAGAAAGAAGCAAAAACAGACTCAACAAACCCCTCCAGTAGAGTAGAGCGCTGAGATAGGGCCCTTGCAGAGAGCAACTGAGAGCCGGAACACAACGTGGCAGGGCTGTTGGACTTCAGAGCAGGGAATCCAGTACGAGCCTGGCAACACGCCTGCGCCCCTAGCCCTCCCCAGGCACTGGCCAGTACTCAGGGGGTCAGTAGGCTGATACCCACAGGGCTCTAGAGAGAACTCACTTCCCCGAGGTCTGGATGGTCTGGGCCACCCACACGGGCAACTCATATCAGAAAAACAATTTGGGGCCATGACCCTGCTAGAGATGGCTGTGCCAAGCTAGGGCTGATGCCTGTGACCTCCCCTGGCTTTGTCGGGCCTGGTAGGAACACTCTGGAGAGGGGGCACAGAGCTCAACTGCCAGGCTCCACAAGATCCAGGCTACCACACCTGGTGGCTTCCCTTTACACCCTCTGTTCCCTCCTGGGCTCACGCTGCTTGTTAGAAGTTACTTCAAATCCAGAGGTCCTGTCAGCTAAGGAAACTGCTCTCCCACCAAAGATGGCAGCGTGCTGTGGCTATTTTAAGTACCCTCCTTCATGATGGCTGTCATGACAATGATAGGCAGGGAGGCAGGTGACAACCTGGTGCTGTTTTATGTCCCACTGCCACTACTTGTGGCCTCTAGGCTGGCATGCCACCACTGAGCAGACTGCTGCTAGCACCAGCATGAGGGCTCAGGAGAGGTCAGGTGCTGACTGTGGCCAGCATGCCCAGGCCACCACTGGAGCTTCCACAGTCCAGAGAGCTGAGGGGAGTGGGGGGGAGCAGGGCATTTCTGGGGGTCTCCTGTGCCTTTCGATAGGGACTATGGTGCAGAAGGGGTATGTACTGGACCTTGCTGTGGCCCAGGGGCCCCGCCTCACTGTGGTGTCAACGCCAGCAACAACACAGGTTAGGACAGCCAAGTGACAGGCACAGGGAGGGGAGACCCAATGTGACAGACCTAGCCCCTCGGGTATCTGAAAGCTGTCTTATCAATTCCTGCCTTCTGGACACAGTCCCTAAGGGATGCCCCCTGAATCTTCGCAGTGTTCAAGTACACACAGAATCAACATCACATTCCCCAACTGGGCTGGACACAGCTGGTGAGAATTCCAAGGCTAGGGCTGCCCTCCAACCTTTTGTCCACCTGTCTCCAGGACAGAAGTGGTACAGGACCTTCAGCACCCCTGCCCAAAGGTGATTTGTTCGTAATGCCTGTATCTGGGGGAGATGGAATGTGGATGAAAGGGGGAGAAAACCCTAAGGTGCCACCTGCAGCCTTGAAACTCTAGGGGTGGGAGCTGGGGAGCAAGGGGCCTACAGGTCAGGCTGGACAGAAAGGAAATGCCACTTGAGATATGGTGTTCTTGACCACCACCATCAGTCAGCCCCAAAATCAACTGTTACAGGTCAAAGGGGGGCATGGCAGGCCCAGGACCAGATGGTGCCAAGCTGCTGGGGAGGTCAGCTTTGGAGATCAGTCCCAGGAGCCACGTTTTATGGATTTGGTGTAATTAATGCCTCAAAATCTGACCCAGCAAACCAGATGGCACCTCCCTGACAAATGGGCTGGAGAGTGGGCTCATGTGGACAGGGGTCCTCTGAGAGTGCCAGGAGCCTTTTGTCCTTGGAGGAAGAGGGACCCCAATGAACATGTTCCCTCTTCCAATTCCCATCCCTTCCTGGGGGAGGACTCAGAAGTGAAGCCCAGCAGGTGGACAGCAGAGTGGGTTTGGTTGGGGGACTTGCTTTTGCAGCATCAAGAAATGGATACGAAAATGCTAGAAAGGGCAGCTACAACTCCACAAACAGAACAGGGCAAATTCCCTTGATTCTAACCATTCTGGGAGAGACACGGTTTCATTTTTTTTTCTGAAGCTACTGATTGGAACTGTCAACTAGGGGTCCTGATCACTAAAGGACTGGCAAGGAAGTGCTAGATGGTTTCTAAGATGTTTCACTCCTTCATGGTTACACTGCAGTGAAGAAAGCTGGGGGATAGTAACTGAAATACAAGAGACAACACGCACTTGACAGTTCATGGCAGCAGCTCACGTGGGACGTGCTTGTGGGTGTTTCTGGAAGCATAAGACTGCTGTCTCGTTTGCTACTTTGATAAGGTACTTCTCAGTTGGACAGATTTAGATATAAGAGACATCTCTGTAAACACAGAAAAGGATATACCAATATGATGAAGATATGCAGCTAGATAAGGACTTCCTGAACAGAAGGTAAAAGCACGGGGTCTCAAATTGAAACTGACAAATGAACACCCCGCAGCAAGCCCAAGCCTCAACGCCCCAACACCACAGCCCTGGTGCTGATGGGAAAAGCGTGAAGAACCAGCCACCCCCACCAGCCTCCAGCAAGCAAAGGCCGCAAGGGGCCCAGCAGAGAAGAACTCCTGCTCAGAGGAGTGGCAGCGGGTATCTGCACTCATTTTGCCTGCTGTCCGGCCCGACTACCCCGCCCTAGCCGGGTCCTACACAGGCCAAGGTCAGGGCTTGGCCATTCCATGACGCTGGCAGGCCACAGCGGGTCTCTGTGCTGCACTTTGCTCTGCAATCCCAATCTGGGTCCACTTCTCCTACCCACTACCGTTGAGTGGGAAGGCTGAGGAGACCTGGGATCCAGGGTCGACTGAAGGAGGGGACTCCTGGGAGAGCAAGATCCTGCCTCTCCCATGCCCCTCAGAGAGGCTGGGGTACTAGGGCTGGGTGGATTTAGCGGAGTCTGGGGCCTCCTCAGGGCTCAGAAATGGGTGGCAGGGGAGGCTGGGGTGGATGGCAGGAAGGCCAAGGATGGGGGTAGTTCTGGGGGCCTGAGCTGACCAGTGTCAGCTCGAAGTACGGTTGGGCACTGCAGCTGCCTGGAACGGAAGGGAGCAGTGAGGATGAGGGAGGAATGGGAGAAACAAAAAAGGCTGAAATGAAAGGAGACAGAAACCAAAGGAGAAGAGAGAAACCAATCAGGAAGTCCTTATAAATTGCAGCAAACACTTAGAGTTTCGGAGCTTCGTGGGAACCCTATGTGCTGAGCCCACTTGAAAACAAGCGCAGGTATATACAGATCCAGGTAGTTGTCAACACTGTCATGTCTAGTGGCCTGAGGGACAAAGGGTCGCCAAGTCAAGCCCGCTAGCTTGCTCGCAGAGCAGGTTTGTTTTGAAGTGGGAACATGAAGATTCAATAGTGCAAATAGTTCTAAGCTGTCCCTAAAGGAGTTGAGAATTGGAAAAGTTTTGGAAGAACATTTCCCCGCCTTCCCCCTGGCCCCCGGCCCTGTCTACTAAGGCTCAAACTAGCGGCCACAACTGCCCTGAGCAGCTAGGGATGCCTTCCGCTTGGCCTGTGGCACTCCGCCAGCTGCAGCCTGGGCCAGCCTGCTGGGGCCTGAGCCTGTGGCCTTGGTGGCCTCTGTCTAGCGCTACTTGCTGGAGGCCAGCCCTGAGCCAATGTCGCCTCTGGCGCAGGCCAGTTGACACCCAGGGGGGCTCAAAGGATGCCTCCCCCCTAGCTGGGCCAGAACTGGGGCCGACAGGTGCTACGTCCCCATCCTGTGAAATGTCCTGGTCGATTTGGGATTAGGGTTGGCAGGGAGCCTTCTGTGTACCCCCATGAGTGGGATCACACGGGCTGGAGCCACTGGCTGTCTCCACCGTCTCAAAATGATCCAACTGTCTCTTTTGCCTCGGACCTCCTGGTCCCGACGTGGGTGGGCATAAGGGGGGCTGGAGGGTGGCGTGGTGGAGCTCGAGGCTGGGCGGGGTGTGGGGGGAGAGGAGAGCTGAGACTGGGGTAGCGATGGCCCCCAAACCAGGAGTGTCTTCTCAAGTGCTCTCTGTCCCTAGTGACCACATGGGGGGGACTGGGTGGGAGGGAGGTGCAGGCACACCCTAAGAAGCCTGGGCAACAGCTTGTCTGGTCAGTAGTATCTGCAGCAAGCCTTGTTGAAGGAGCCTAGTTTAGAAAAGTGCAAAGCTACTTCTGGCCCTGGTTAGGTCTTCAACCTGACTGTGCTTGTCGATAAGAAAAAAACATCCCCAATGCTCCAACTACTCCCACCCTGAAGCCACGAAACTCTAAGTTTACTGAAAGAAAAAAAAATATTTTTTATTTCAGTTAATCGGGAAGCTTTGTCAGAGCCCTACCCATAAGGAGAAGAGACAACAGCTGCCTTTATTCTTGTTGGTTTGCTTTGCAATCCGCTCTGCGTAAAGTCAGCTAACTCTCTCGGTCACGGGCGTCCGGCTGTCCACAGGCTCCTCTCTGTTTGGCCTTGGCATGGAGGATGAGACAATGTCTTTGCGCTCTCCCTCCCCTCGGTGTTTGTACTTTTCTGTGGCCGGGGCCGCAGTGGCGAGCGCGGGCTGAGTCTTAGAAGGCTCCTTGGGGCAGCCATCGCTCTCCAGTGAGCCTGCTCTCGGCATCTTCTCCTCTTTGCAGACGCTGCTGCTCAAGTCCTGGGGCTCAGGGGGGCTGGCAGGGTCCTCGGAGCTCTGAGGCTCGGGCGGGGGTGGGGGAGGGGGCAGGAGCAGCGGCGCAGGGGCCTTCGGGGGCTCCGCGTGATGGTGGTGGTGGTGGTGCTCCTTCTTGGGGGGCGAGGAGGCGCTGCCGCTACGCCCCTTGGGGCTGCTCTCCTTGCTTTTCCGCCCTGGGCTCTTGCAGGTCTTCAGTCCCTTCCCGCTCTTCTCGCCGAGTGTGGACACTAGCAGGGGCTTCACCACCTCCTTCACCTCAATGCTCACTGTCTCCCGGGTCTTGCGCTTCTTGATGGGGAGCACGGTCTCCTGCACGGACCGGATAGATGACTCCTTCACGGCTTTCTTTTTGGCCTCGGCGGCAGCGGCAGCAACCACACTGCCTGGCTTTCGGCCTCGTTTCTTGGGAATGGCCTGGGGGTCGGCCTCGGCTTTTCGCTTCCGGCCAGGGCGCTTGATTACCATGACCTGGGCCGAGGTGGTGGCCCCACCCCCTTCTGCCTTGCTGCCCGGCGCAGCTTGGAAAGGCATCTTGACGAGCAGCTTTCCTGGACTTTTCTCCAGAACCCTTTTCACCTGCACACCCTCTGACGCGGTTGCCTTGGGTCTCGTGGTGCCACTCCCTTTGGGGCGTCCCCGACCTCTGCCAGTTCCTGGAGCTTTGGGAGATTTGGGCTTCTTAGGTGGTTTCTGTTCTCGCCGGGAGGGGCTCCCTCTCCCGGTTACCGTGAAGTCAAAATCATTAGGGTCCAGGGAGGTGTCGCCTACCTTTTCGAAGTACGCAATCAACTCCACTTTAGAGCGAAAGGCTTTTCCCTGGGGACTGTGGGAACAAGCGGAGACACAAAAAGAATGGTTAGAAGCTTCCAGAGCAATGCTGGAGGTGGGGCACAGAAGAAGGTGGATGGTGAACCCTCTGACAGGAGGTGTTCTGGAACTGACATGCCCGATGATACAGCTCACTAAGAGGGACATTTAAGAGAAGCTGAGATGAGCTAAAACTAGGGAGCTGTGGTCCCACTTATACAGGAAGCAATCGGGTTGCCTGACAGCCATAGGTGCCCACATGGCCTGCTGCTACCTGGATGCCCGCGGGAGTTGCACTCCTCAGCCCCCCAAAGGGGTCTGGCCTGGGGACCCTTGTCTACCTGCCAGACTGAACTCTCCAGGAATCAGTTTCCTCATTTACCAGTAGGATGATGCTTTGCTCACTTTTATGAGTTACTGGAATTAAATGAGACTGTCTACGAGTGAATTTTCAAAAGGGCTAACCTGTCTGGAGTCATCTAAGGGGGACAAGTGAAATGAACGTAGTCTCACTCGTCCTCTAAATATCTGGCTAGGAAGTGACTCTGTTTCAACAGTAACACCCAACCACCAGCCCACAGCTGGACAAAGGCCAGAGAGACAGTGGGAAAGGCACTCCAAGCCCATCTGGGGCTCTCTCTAGGCTGTATCAGACAGCTCCCCTTTCCCAGCACACCTCACACAACAGACTGAACCCTATGAATTAGTATTTCTCAGGGCTCTGAAGTATTGGCACAGAAGGACTCTCCCACAAAGAAGAGGTTCCCACGTTCTGAGGACAGCCCCTCTGCTGGGAAATCAACAGCAGAGTATGCATGGCAGAACTCTGCGTCCCCAGTGCTATTCTCCCTCCAGACAAGGCCCTGATGGACATCTCCCTCAGGGCAGTGACCTCCCCAGGTGGTCATTCCAAGCATACCTGATCGTACCCACCAGCAGTGGTCACTACTGAAGACCCGACCGGAAGTGGGGTTACGCACACACACTTTCTTGATCCATGAGCCGCAAGGAGCTAACACTCCAAGGGGTCCCCATCAGTTTCTTAGTGGTGGTCCCTGACTCCCCCCACCCCCCACCACCACTAGCCTTCCCTGCTCTGGAGAGACAGGAATCACTCTCACTTACTTGATCAAGTACACATCATACTTCCCAGCAGAGCGGCCAGATTTCCTTTGCTTAAGCTTTCGAGTCCAACCTTCAGGCAGAGTGGGGTCATCGTACATGGGGCCCCGATCACGAATGATGGAGCGCCGCTGCTTGGGGGACGCAGAAGCTTCTGGCACGGCTGGGGCCGAGCCTGATCCTTCTGAGGTCTCTGCTTTGCCGGCTTCTGCTGGCTCGGCAGAGTGGTGGGCTGCTGGCTGCAGGGGCTCATGCTTGCCCTCTTTGTCTTCTTTCTTATCCTTCTTCACCTTTTTGAACTTCAAAGGTTTGTCCTTCAGGCCCTGGAGATCCTGCTCTTCAGACTTTTCTTCCCTGAGTGTTAAACAAGGATGTCAGTATCACAGGGAACAAACTGGTGTGCAGAAAAAAGTGGGCACTGGCAGGTCTGGGGTGCCCCGACATGGGCAGGGCCCCAGGAGAGGGGCTGTCCTGCTAGCATCCCCCAGATTGAAAAGCCCTTCCCCTTCACAAATGACTTGAGAGCCTGGGGCTGCTGACAGTGATGGCCCGCAGCACCCTACAGACACTGTGGTCACCCCGAGGCCCATCCCTAGCAGGCTTGCCAAGATGGCTTCTCAGTGTTACAAGCTAGGGCCTCTGGGTTGGATGGATGACGAGAGGCTCTCTCACCTGCTGGAGAGGGACCTACTCACTAAAATGGAAGGGGCTCCTCTTCCCCAGGGAGTGTTACTTTAAGCTTTTGTGTCTGGGGTTTTTTCAAACGGGTGTTCAATGAAAACCGCACAGTACACCTTGGTGATGGGAAGAGCCCAACACTGCCCCTGAGGAGGTGGTGCCGAGTACAGTGCTGAGGAAAAACCTGCAGATTTGGAGTAAGCCACACCGAGCCCAAATCATGATTTTTTTGCCATTTCCAAACATGGATCTGCACAAGTGACTTCAACATCCTGTGCCTCAGTCTCCTCATATCTTGACAATGGGTACCAACACCCTAGACAGAGAAGAGTGACAAAGGCATTGTCTAAACAGTGGAATGGGGCAACTAGACACTACTGCCCAGGGTTCTCACGTGAGAAGAGGAGCCGTTCCCTGCTGGGGGAGTCTTTCTCACCAGACTCTCCTGACAACACAGGGCTTTGGAACTGGGACGTGCCTGATTCCAGGGCGGGCACCTCCCCACTCCTCCATGCTGACAGACCAGTTCCTCCCCTGTGTGTGGGTCCCAACCGGTAGGGCCCCCTCCTTATCTCCTTGGACAATGGTTACTGTGAGGCTCCAGACTCTGGGATTAGAGTCTGGCCATGCTGCTCTCGTGGCTGGGCCAACAGGGTGAGAGCATCACCTGGGCCAGGGAGGTCCAGAAACCAGAACTGTGGGCTCAGAGCCAGTCACCTGCAAAGCCCTCTCTTAGAAACTCATCCTGGAAAAGAGCCAGACTCATCTGTATTCCAGATCTCAACCCCAGAGCCCCCCGGGGCCCATGAGGCTCACAACAGCCCACCCCAAGTGACTTCCCTTGCTGCCACACCCTGGAGACCACCACCAAGGCACCATCGCCTGCCCTGGCCACAAGACTCGAATGACATGGTTCAGTCCCCAAAAGTGAGTTTGCACCAGGAACTCACAGGTCGGGCTTGGGGAGATGGGGCGTAGAAAGGGCATACCCTGCCCTCCTACCTATCCTGGCTGTTTCCAGCAGAGCTCGAGGGTAAGCCTAGGCTTAGCTCTGTGTCGGGAACCCAGACAGTCCCGGGCCACAGGAAAACGTGGCCCTGATGGCCAAGTCTGGCTTCTTCAGAGCTCTCATGTGCTTTTGTGGATACTGTAACTATGGTGAGCTTCGGCATGAACCACGTGCTCCAGGAATGCCCCTTAGGTAACAACAAGGATGTCAATGCCGTTTAGGGCCAGCCCTTCTAGAAATCTACCAAGAAAATATACCTAGAGAAACACAAAACAACACTCTGCATTTGAGCACAATGATATTGGTGATAGCATTCTTTTTACTGGCCCAAGACTGCGGCCAAGCCAGATAGCCAATGCCCAAGACCTATAGGGCCAACACTGACACGTGCGCACCATGGAGAGCCAGGCAGTCTGAACCCCAAGGTGGGAACCCCAGGGTGGGACCTCCAGGAAGGGGTCCACGGTAGGCCATCCTCCAGGGGAGAAACAGAGACTTTAGGAAGCAGAGGGCAGAAATGCACAGAACTAGTCCAGCATGGGGTAGGTGGGACTGAGGTGAGGAATGGCACAGGGCCAGAACTCGCCAGGTGAGTGGACCAGAATTTCATTTTCTGAATCATGTAAAAGTTGACATAACCAAAAAGAAAATCAAGACAGAAGGGAAGAGACTAGAACACGCCTAGCATCCATCAAGGGGAAGCGCCAGGCTGGCTCAAGTCCTAGGGCAGCCTGTGCTAGGGAAAGTGAAGGTCCAAAAGCATGAATTGCATAGATTTCAGAGAAGAAAAGAACCCGCTTGGTGATGTCGGGGGGAAAGGAGGGAAAGACAGAAAGTGAGGGAGGGTCTCAAGGGTCTTATGGGGAAGAAGGTTTTGGGCAGCAGGGAGGTCTCAAGGAGGGGGGAGGTCATGGAGCTGTGTCGGGTTTGATTCTGGGTGTGATGGGAATGGCAAACCACTTCAGTATTCTTGCCTTGAGAACCCCATGAACAGTATGAAAAGGCAAAATGATAGGATACTGAAAGAGGAACTCCCCAGGTCAGTAGGTGTCCAACATGCTACTGGAGATCAGTGGAGAAATAACTCCAGAAAGAATGAAGGGATGGAGCCAAAGCAAAAACAATATCCAGCTGTGGATGTGACTGGTGACAGAAGCAAGGTCCGATGCTGTAAAGAGCAATATTGCATAGGAAGCTGGGAATGTCAGATCCATGAATCAAGGCAAATTAGAAGTGGTTAAACAAGAGATGGCAAGAGTGAACGTCGACACTCTAGGAATCAGCGAACTAAAATGGACTGGAATGGGTGAATTTAACTCAGATGACCATTTTATCTACTACTGTGGGCAGGAATCCCTCAGAAGAAATGGAGCAGCCATCATGGTCAATGAAAAGAGTCTGAAATGCAGTACCTGGATGCAATCTCAAAAACGGCAGAATGATCTCTGTTATCTCCAAGGCAAACCATTCAATATCACAGTTATCCAAATCTATGCCCTAACCAGTAACACTGAATAAGCTGAAGTTGAACGGTTTTATGAAGACCTACAAGATCTTTTAGAACTAACACCCAAAAAAGATGTCCTTTTCATTTATAGGGGACTGGAATGCAAAAGTAGGAAGTCAAGAAACACCTGGAGTAACAGGCAAATTTGGCCTTGGAATGTGGAATGGAGCAGGGCAAANTCATGGGGTTGCAAAGAGTCGGACACAACTGAGCAACTGAACTGAACTGAACTGAACTGAACTGAACTGTGATGGGATTCCTTCAGCTGCTTTGTGGAGAGTGGCCTGCGGAGACCCCAGAGGGCAGCAGGTGGCCTGGGGGACTCTGAGGCCTGCTGGACTCCATGCCACAGCAGCCCTGCAGCAGCGTCACCTTGATGATCTGGGGCAGGGGATGGCAATTCCTCAGGGGGCAATGCCCAGGGCAGAGCAGACCACTCCAGGGGCTCTTGAGGCACAGTCCCAGGTGTAGGTAGTGGGGACTCGGACGTGACCAGGAGGTGGACCAACACAGCTGGCCAGTGTGGGGACAAGTGCCACCAACTGAGGATAGGGAAACCTGGGCCAGCAGCACGGTGGAGCGATAGCCAGCCCTGCGAGGAGAAACTGCAGGAGCAGCGAACACCACATTACAAGCAGTCTCCACCTCAAAACAAAGGAACAACTAAAAAGAAGCTCAAGGAGGGAAGGAGAGAATTCTTTGGCTACTAAGTGGGGAGACTCCTGTGCCCAGACTGCAACTTGGCCTCAACGAATTGTGTGGGCTTTGAAAGATTTTTATTACAATCACATAGACATAAAGTAAAACCTGCCCTTTCACCAAAATGATCAATAAATGAGTTTTTAATAGCACCAAAGATGGGACTAAGACAGCCTTTAACTATCTATGACGTCCTGGCTCTTTCAAATTGAAATTGCTTGAAGCTGCTATGAAAATATGGTGATTTTCAATTCTGTGGACTGACGGGCATAGAGGTGGTTTGGCACTTTGATTTTCTGACTGCTACTGAAAACAAATAAAAGCCCACAAAGAAGCCTGGAAGCCATTCTGCTGGGTGTGAAGTAGAGGCAAAAAGGGTGCCAAACAGGTAATCCAAGTGAGCTACCCCTGGCTCAGTTGCCTGCTCAGTGGCAGGGTAACCTGAAGGAGGGAGGCCAGGCAAATACTCGAGGGCCCCCAGCAGAAGGGTTATGGAGTTTGTTAAAACACAGTTTCAAAGAAACCAAACAGCCCTCTCTTCACCCCCTGTTTCATCAGACTGTATCTCTGTGTGCATGTGCGCGCACACACACACTGTCCCAGAGAGGACCGTGAGAACTGAGTACCTAGTTCTTAAGTTCATCCATTTGAGACTTGCGGGTATCCACCTGATCAACTCTTCGATGTTACAGGTCAAAAGAAAAGCAGAGATAACCAGACAAGGTCACCTGTCTGAGGTCACATCTGAGATGACACATGCTCGCCGATGGCCCTTGCCTGAAGCCAGCCTCAGTTCTGGGTGGGGACACCAGGGTAGAACCAGACTCACACTCTAGGTTTCAAGTGCTCCCCATTTGGGGGTGCGGATGAGGGGAGGCAGCCAAGGGTGACCCTGTCCTCTGTCCCAGGCAAAGAGGAAGGCCAGACACAGCGGGTCTTCAGGGCTGATGAGTGCTTCGGGCAGGGCAGACCAGTTGGGCCTGGGTGACCCCAGCAACAGCTCTATCCTGCCACCACTGGGACACCACTCCCTGGAGGAATGAATGAGTCGGGGTAAGCCCCATGTGTCACCCTGGCTCTCGACTTCTGAGAGGCCTTTCCTGCTCCCCACAGCGCCCCAGAGAGCACACACGTCCTCTTTCCTGTCGTCCCCTCGCTCAGGAACTGTGTGCCAAGGGAAGATGACACCCTCCGCCCATCAGCTTCAAGGAGGCGGCCAGGACATGCCGACTATGGGTGCCTGGGCCCTAGGGTTGGCAGGAGAGAGTGCCGGAGCAGCCACTGAAGGCCCAGGAAAGCCAAGAATGATGCCTACAGCGACGGAGAGTGTGTGGCCACAGAGGACGGTCATGCTGGAGGTGCAGGTCCATGGATCGGTTCCCCGCAGTGAGGCAGAGAGACCTGCAGAGACTCCTCTGGCTGAAACTACCAAAATTGCCGGACTGAACGTCTTCAAGAAGATGCTATAGAAGACAGTGCTTACAAAGGTTGACTGATACTCACTAACTGGCCAGAGACTAAGGAATACATAGGCTAAAGAGGCTGGGAAGGGAGGGAGGGAGTCCTGTTTGGTGAGGACTCCGGCAGGCGCCCCATGGCCGACCAGCAGAAGAGCCGGGGACAGGGAAAAGCGGGGACAGGGAAAAGCGGGGACAGCAGCACCTCCTGAGGCCATGAGGAAAGGCCTAGAAATAGAGGGGCATCCCACGTAGCGGCAGGCATGGACTCTTCAGAATGGGTTGCAGCTTGCGCAGAAAAAGGGATGGTGACTAAAGACATGGGCCACCCAGGAGCGCCATGCCAGCCTGGACTGGCTCACTGAAGGCAGCCAGAGAGGTGATGCTGAAGTCCTTGAGGGCTCCAACTGCCCCAAATGGATGCTCGGAGCAGAGTCAGCCTTCAGGCCTCAGGAGGGTGATGGCATGTCTGCAGAGGCAGACGTGACAGCAACATGACTGGAAACTGTGCTGCCTGATACCAAGATTTCAAAGCTGTTTCACCCAGGTTGTCTCACAATTAAAGAGGATCCCTTCACTTCACGTGGATATATTAAGAGAAAAGGCTGGAAACCTTGCAGAAGTGCCTTCTTTTAGTGGCTCAAAGTACTGCAACGTTTTCAATAGCATTATGCTNAACATGACTGGAAACTGTGCTGCCTGATACCAAGATTTCAAAGCTGTTTCACCCAGGTTGTCTCACAATTAAAGAGGATCCCTTCACTTCACGTGGATATATTAAGAGAAAAGGCTGGAAACCTTGCAGAAGTGCCTTCTTTTAGTGGCTCAAAGTACTGCAACGTTTTCAATAGCATTATGCTCTAGATGGTACAGCTATGAGTGTGAAAGAAAAGTGTTGACATGTTTCCCTGTGTTTAAAAAAAAAAAAATCACTGCCAAAGGCAGCCTTGCCCAGGACCCAGCTTTTAATATCAACAGAAAAACTAACCTGTGCAATGCAGGGAAGGAAGCACCAATCTGGAGATCATGGCAAAAACCAGTCAGCTGATGTTGATGCCACTGGTAAATGCCAACAGAGCCTTCATTGAGCCCTGGTGCTTCTTTAACCACAATGGTTACTGGTTTTGTGAGCTATGATTACCAAATCACATAGGTTTCTCATGGTCTACCCCGATCCAGTTTTTCCCATAACAACTTCTGTTTTTCAATGTGTGATTAGCAAAACACATGATTTGGGGAGGAAATGACTATCACATTAAAGCAGAAGAGCTACACAAATCTTAAACATCTACAAAAACTGAGAGAAGGCTCTTGTATAAATAAAATCATTCGCTAATTATGCTTGTGAAACAAAAAACATTAGATCAAATCCTTGCTTTGATCTACCAAAGGAAAAAGAGTTGCAGGAATCTTGACTTCAGTCCAAATCACTGTATCCCAAGGGGTCTGATGGCGAGAACTGACTGTATTTTCCTAATGAAAGGAACCTCTAGTAATCATGCGGCAGGCAGCCTTGGGATGCAGTACCAGGCACTCTTTGGATCCAAGGCTCCTGTGAATTCCAGGGGTGTGATCGCTAACATCTGGCACTTGCACTGATCAGACCATGGACGCTCAGGTGGGATTACTCAACCCCCAAGGATTTCAGATTAAAGACAGACAGACCACAAAACCAGGTGAAGGCTGTAGCTGAAAAGGTATTCTTCCCTTGAAGTGGAATTAGGCTCCCCCAGAGTGAGCTCTAGAACACTTCCAGAGCCCCAGTGACATCCTGACATTTCCTAATTTTAGTCATGCTTGCATCAGGCCCATGTTGGGAGATGCGTGTCTCAGCACCTTTCATTTCTAGTCAGCCACCCCATAGAGTCGGTCAGAAGCCCAAGCATCACTACAAAGCCACGAACCGGAAGGATGAGGGGGTGGCTACTTCCCCACGTCAACAGTCTGGGACCCGAGTTGAGAACAGGCCTCCCAGCAGAGGCTACTTCTGTCCCAAAGAGTCACTCATTGGGGCTTCCAATTCTTTCTCCCTCCAGTATGAGCTGCAGCATCTCAGAATCCAGGAGGCTTCTCTGCACAAATCATCAAGACAGCAGCACTGTGAGTCTCCAGCTTTGGCCCCTTTAAAGATCTGAGAGCAATCAAACTGGCACTGCAAGATGGTCTCAGAGGTCTCTGCAGAGGAGGAAGAGGGACGAGGTTCTGCTTGAAGGCTTCAACAGTGGAACCTAAAGTTTAGTGGCCCTGTTCTGAACTCAGTGTATTCTTTAATAGCCCAGTTTTTAGAAGATGCAAGAAACTATGCTTTGAAAAGCTGTACAAAACACAGTTCACGCCGCCAAAAGATAGAACCCTCCCCAAATGAAGGCAGTCAGTGCCATACGGTAAGTCTCCTCGTCAGAGCACGAAACCCATCACATGTGGGAAAGATAAGCAAGTGTGAAAACACACTGCCACTGTGGAGAATAGTCAGGCAGTTAGTTCCTCAAAAAGGTAAATGTGGAGTTCCCACGTGACCCAGAGATTCCACTCCAAGGTATGGACCCTGGAGAGTTGAGAACAGGGACTCAAACAAGAGCCCATGGATGACGATGTTCCTAACAGCACACATCACAGCAGCCAGAAGGTCCCAAGAAAGACCTGGCGCTCTGACTGCCAAAAGCCAGAGTTCAATCCCCGGTCAGGAAACAAAGACTCCACAAGCCCCATGGTGGCCAAAAGGGAAAAAAAAAAGAAGGAAACTCTGACACCTGGTACAGCATGGATGGATCATGAACTGAAGATGTTAATGCTAAGTGAAGTAAGCCAGACACAAAAGGACAAATATTATGAGAGTTCATGTATATGAAATATCCAGAAATAGGAAAATCCAGAGACTGCAAGTAGGATATTCACTGCCAAGGGCCAGAGGTAGTAAGTAATAGAGAATGACTCCTAATGGACACAGGGGATTTTTTTGGGAGGGAGGGGTGATACAAATATTCTGGAACTAGATAGAAGCAATGGTTGCACATTTGTTACTGTTGTTCAGTCCCTAAGTCGTGCCTGATTCTTTATGACCCCATGGACTACAGCACGCCAGGCTCCTCTGTCCTCCACTATCTCCCGGAGTTTGCTCAAACTCATGTTCATTGAGTAGGTGATGCTGTCTAACCATCTCATCCTCTGCTACCCCCTTTTCCTTCTGCCTTCAATCTTTCCCATTAGAATGCACATTACAAATGTACTAAATGGTACTGAGCCCTTTAAATGGGTGAATGTCATGATATGTGAATTCGACCTTAAATTTTGTGAGAACCCACTAAAATGATAGCCGACTTCACCAATTACCCTATATCATTACGGTAGGTTTTCTGATGCTCTGCCAAGTAGCTCTGCTGTCTCATTCAAGAGAAAGAGGTGAGCGTGGGGACCTATGGGGACACATGGTAGACTGGACCACGCTGACCCAAATGAAATCTCCGAAGCCCAGAACATGGTAACCATGACAGTCAGAAAGGAATTTAGTCCAAGAAGTTGAATGATTAGGCATGTAGCCAAGTTGAAGGTTGTTGGCTAAATATTCTGAGGGCGTTTGATCAATCTTTTTTTTTAAAATTGTGGTAAAACCCATGATACAAAATTTACCATTAGCAGCACTTAGTACATTCACAATGTTGTGCAAGCATCACCACTATTTAGTTTCGGAACATTTTGTCACCCCCCGGGTGGAAACCTCACACCCACTAAGCAGGTACTTACCAAGCCCCTGGCAACCACTAATCTCCTTTATGTTTCTATGGATCTGCTTGGACCTTTCATATAAATGGAATCATACAATATATGGCTTTCTGTGACAGGCTCCTTTCACTCAGCATAATGTGTTCAAGGTTCTTCCATGTTGTGGCATGTATTAGAACTTCTTCCCTTTTTCTGCTGAATAACATTCCACTGTATAGACACACCATGCTGTGTTCATCCATTCATCTGTTGATAGACATCTGGGTTGCTTCTACCTTTTAGCTGCTGTGGATATTTGTGTACAAGTTTTTGCACAGGTGTATATTTTCGATTCTCTTGGGTCTATACTTAGAGTGGAATTTCTGGGTCACACGGGCATTCCACGTGTAACCTTTTGAGGAAACGTCAGGCTGTCTTCCACATGGCTTCCTCTAGGGGTGATGAAAATGTTCTAGAACTCCATAGGAATAAAGCAGGGTGGCAGAAACAGCTTTTACTCTGGAATGCCCAGCAGGGAGGGGCAAACTTTGAACACAGTTGTCACAACCAGGACCCTGGGAGTGGGGAGAAGTGTTTCACGTCACCCCCTCATTCACTCCATAGTGGATGCTCTGACAACAAGACATGCTTTCTACCTGCATCTGTTTCTTCTCTTTATTTCCAGTACAAACAATCTTATAAAGCAAAGAGTCAATAACAAAATCACAGCGCTTTTGATGTGTGTTGTCAGGAGATACCAGAAGCCAGGGGAGAGCTCTGGAAGGTGGTGTGGCTTGCTTGGGGTGGGAAGGATTGGGTCTCATGTGAGAAGCTGGTAAACTTGTAGACCATGACTAAAGCCAAGCTGGGTGGCTTCACCACCCACTGTTCCCATGTAGGTCATTGCAGGGGGGCTGGATAAATGTGCTAAGAATGAGAGGAAACCCAGAACTCAAGTCTTATGACTGACATTTTTGTTACTTCGTCTCTTCCCAGCCTCCATATCTAGCTACTTCTCTCCCACCACGTTTCTGGGCCCCTGTGTACATCTGTGCTGCAGACTACTCATGTCAAGCCCTCCCACAAAGAGACGGATGCTCATCAGGGCAAAGCTGGCCCCTGGGGCCCCCTCATCATATATCCAGCTTCAGGTCCCCACGGCCTGTGTGCACAGACACTCAGGTCGCGCCTGCCTCTCTGGTTCCCAGCAACAGACTCCCACAGCTCTTGCCTGCTGCAGTTTTTCTCTCAATACCGTTTGTTTTCCTCTCACTAGTGGAGGTCACCCCACAGCTACAGGTCTGACAGCCTTGCTTTCTGATGACAACACAGGAGCCGCTGAAGAAAAGGAGCAGCAAAAGACAAAAAGAAGGGGTGATACCCATGGCTGAGGCACCATGAGTGACCTGCCGAGGGGCGGTCTGGGACAGGACCCCCCCCTGCCCCCACCAGCAGAGCCCAAGGAAATCTTAAAGGTCACAACAGGGGGACCTGGAGCCAGGCTGGCTGAAAAGCACGGTCTGCCCGTGGCAGATGGAAAGGCCGAGAAGCCTGCAGGGCAAGGGCACCAGCAGGCTGCGGGGTTTCTGTGGGTCACTGGCAGGGACTGAATCTCGCTCCCTGAAACAACTCTGGGAACCAGAGAAAAAGTGAGAAGACACATACCAGTAAGTCAGCGGTGGCCCTGTGTACAAGCACTAATGGGGTAGAAAATACAATGGAAGACTGACTTCCAGCCTGCCGGTGGAGAGTCCCCTGGAATCTGCACCTGGGAAGAGCTGAAGACAACAGAGGGTGGTGGGGCTGGGATGTGCTTCCGGGGACCCCGAGTCAGCAGCCACACGACACGATCAAGTCACCGCAGATGAGAGCATCTGGTCCAAACGGCAGCTTTCAACCTCCCACGTACCTGCTCTGTCCCGATCCCAGAGAAGATGGGGAAACACACAGACAACGAGGAGTGGGAAGGGCAGATTTCATTCTGCGAAGGCAAGGGATGTAACGTTGCATGCAGCACATGCCACAACCTGGCAGCTGAGGAAAGGGCTCCAGAGAACAAAGCAGCTGCAGGGCTGCTCCACCCCTAGAAGCCATGTCAGGGAGCTCACGAGAGCCCTGAGACCTCTCCTCCACTAAGCTGGAACGGAGGAACTGGGGAGGCATCTCTCACTCTTGAAAACTCCTTTTGAATTGGAATAGAATTGCTTTATAGTAGTGTGCTGGTCTCTGCAGGGTGACAGTTTGAACCAGGCACAAGCACACGTATGTCCCAGGTCTAGTAGCTAGCAGGCCAGGCCAGCACTGCAGGAGGTGCCTGTGCTTGGGGCCACCCAGCTCAGGGAACCAGCAGGAGCCTGAGGTGCCCCTTTCCAGGAATGGCATGCATGTCCTTCAAGGGGCTAGAGCAAGCCATGACATAAAACACTGAACACTGTTCCTAAGCTAGCGACTCCAGATGTGCCGAAGAGTCCCCCTGCCTGCAGTTCCCCTGGTTGTGCAACTTGGTTCTGACCACAAGAGCCAAGCTCATGACAGCCCAGAGGGGAAAGCACCGAGACAGGCCAGCGGACCAGGAGGAGACAGCCAAAACTCCCCTCTGCAGCAAAGCCAACAAACAGAACTGGATGGAGCTGTCGAAGCCTGAGCCAAGTTGACAAAAAAAAACACATGGTACTTCTAGAAACATTTTATGGCCAAAAGCTAAAAAAAAAAAAAAAAAAAAAAAGGGAGAAGAGAGACAGGGAGGGCTCAGGAAAGGCAAACTTTCACCAAGGAGCGAATACACAAAAAGGAGAGAAGGAAATTCCTTACAATTTTATAAGAACATGTTCTCAATAAGAGTTCAAAGATGAGAAGATAAAACGGAGTAAGATGAAAGGGCAAATTCCCAACCTAGGGAAACAAACTGCAGACCAAGATGCACCATTACGGAACTAATAAGTACATTTAAAAACAGCCAGAGGTGGTGTTAAACATGTACACGAGACAGCAAGAGAAACACAGATGTGTAGAACAGACTTTTGGACTCCGTGGGAGAGGGAGAGGGTGGGAGGATTTGGGAATATGGCAATGTAACATGTATGATATCATAAGGGAAACAGATTGCCGGTCTAGGTTCGATGCAGAAGGCTTGGGACTGATGAGTGGGGATGATCTGGAGGGATGGTGTGGGGAGGGAGGGGGAAGGGAGGGGGTCCGGATTGGGAACTCAGGTACACTTATGGCTGATTTACGTCATGTATGGCAAAATGAATACAGTATTGTAAAGCAAAACAAACTAAAAAAATAAAAATTAATTAAAAAAAAAAAAAAAAAAAAAAAAAATAAAAACAGCCAGAAACAGAAATATGCATAGCTGAAAATCCAATCAGGCAAACACTGTATGCAGATGAAAGAGATGCAAAAGCAATTAGAGTGACGCTAACAGCACTGGAAGAGAGACAAAGACAACCCAACATAAGGATAATTCGTGTCCCTGCAGTAGGGAACCCCAAATGGCACATAGACACCATCAAAGATATATAAGTGAACTAATTTGAGTCAAAGGTGACCTGCATCTGCAGGCTGAAAGAACACACCATGCTTCCAAAAAAAAAACAACCTCATCAGTGAGGGGGATGGTGGTCAATGTCCTGAACATAAAGGGTAAAGAATTCTTCAGGCGCCTCAAGGGATCATGTAAAGAGGGGTCCAGGCTTAAGGACTAGGAAGAGCCAAGGCCCCAAACTCCAGGAACAATCTGGCAGGTTCCAGGAAACGCAAGAATGATGGGCTGGAGTCAAGTGAGCAAGGCGGAGAAAAGGAGCTCAACATGAGGCAGGCCTGGCTACCTCGTTTGCAGGACACTGTATCAAATGAGAATGCAGGACTTCTTAAAAAATGGAGACTTTGGAGCTGGTCGCAGTGGAGCATTAAACCAAGCATGGCTCTTCTAAACCCTGTGTATGATATAGGCTGCATGTCTACAAATAGATGAGATTTTATTCTGTGAGGGATGAGAAGCCCTCAGAGGGTTTTTCTCAGAGAAGCAAACATGATCAGATGAACAGTCTGAAGAGGGTCATCGTTCATGGAAGACAGAGTGTGAGGTAGGATAAGCGGCAGGGAGACACGAGGCACTGCAGGTGCACTCACAGTGTGGGGCGCTACATGTTTCTTAGGGACTGACACCCATGCACGGAAGGAAGAGCAAGCAGACCAGGGCAGGGGAAGAAGTTGAAGTGCAATGCAGGCTCCAGAGCTTTCTGGAGCCTTGGGCAGTGATGGTAGGGCAGGGGTTTGGTACCCACTCTCTCCTTCACCCACCCACGGCCCTGGGATCGGCCTGACCAGGTGAGGAAGCTCACACAGCTGAGGCCAAGGCCAAGGCCAAAGGGGCCGGCAGCTGGGGGTGGCCTATAGACTGCACTCCTTCTGCGGATCTGCATGGTCATCCCCTTGACTGCCATGGGGGTACTGCAGAGTCTAAGCAGGGGACACTGTGGTTGGCCTAGGTGCCATCAGGGGAGGGTATGTGTGTGCCAGCGGAGCGCTGGAGATTCAGGATTCTGACTTTCATATTTTTTTCCATGTTGAGGCATTTCGCCTTTGAGGGTTCAAGGCTAGAGACAGAGATCTGGTAGTCCTCAGCACGGATGTCTGAAGAGGCCAGGAGCAAGTGAGGGTCCCTTAGATATGAGTATGGACAATTTCCCTCCCGTTATCTGGCCCTGTGATGAGGAGAAAGAATCAGCAAAGGAGACAAAGAGGAGCAAGGCAGGAGAAGAAAGACAAGGTGGATCTGTCCAGATTATTGGTAGTAAGCAACAGAGACCAACTCTAGCTGATTTATGGATTAAACAGCTCCTGGAAGATGGAAGGTGGTAATGTTCGTACAATATGAATATACCTAATACCATGGAACTTTACACTTAAAATGGGGGCTTCCATGGTGGCTCAGGTGGTAAACATCTGCCTGCAATGTAGGAGATCCAGGTTTGATCCCTGGGTCAGGAAGATCCCCTGGAGAAGGAAATGGTCAGCCACTCCAGTACTCTTGCCTGAAAAATTCCATGGACAGAGGAGCCTGGTGGGCTATAGACCATGGGGTCGCAAAGAGTCAGGCATGACTGAGCAACTTCTCTTTCTTTCTTTACACTTCAACGGTAATTATTTTTCAATTGTATTTTACCCCAGTAACAAAAATTGGGGGGAATGAAAGCCTATTAGGTGGGCCAGAGGGCTGGAGAAACAGGTTTGAATCTAGTTAGCCGGGAACAATATTCCAAATTCTGCTGCCAAGGTGGCTCAGGGCAGCTAGCACTGTGTCTGCCACTGTGGCCAGGGAGCTGGCCCTGCTCCCTTGGGGAGGGGGGGGGTCTGATAAGCCAGCCAGCGACACATGGCCATACCTCCGTGCAGGGCTTAGGGCATTTTTATCTGCCAAGAGCCACATAGGAAGCATTTTCTGCTTTACAGGAGGCACTCAACTTGCCAGTGAAGTGGGAGAGTAGCCTCAGACAATGCATACGGGAAGGAGGAGGGCAGGGTTGCAAGAAAATTTTCTTTACAAAAAAAGGTGGTGGGCCAGATTTGACCTTCAGATGTACTGTACTGACCGCAGTTCAAGCTGAAAGGGCAACTATGAAAAAGAAGCATAGAGCATTTGCAGTGACTCCAGTCAGAGTCTCTCATCAAATTTCTAAGATGAGGTGGCTCAGATGTGAAGAAAACCAAATGAAGGTAGTGATTCTGCACCAGGAGAGGGTGTCGGTGGGACCCCTGAAGAGACGCAGGAAGGGGATTCCAGGAGAGAACAAGCCTGTTGGGAGAAATTCCCACTGGCCCAGGTAAGGCAAACATCCACTAGGGGAGGAGGAAACTTGGGAGGTGGGAAAGGGGAATATTCAGTAGACAAGTAGTGAAAAGCTTAGGCAAAGAGGGAACAGAGAACTGGGCAGGAGCTAAGGCGGGAGTGCTCTGTGAAGCTGGGAAACTAGAAAACATGTTTGTACAGTGATGGGCAGGATTCATAAAACGAGGGAAAACTGACAGATGCCAGTAAGTCTTTGTCACCAGGGGAGCTGTGTGCTAGCGCTCCAAGGGTGGGGCAGTCTCCAGGGACAGGACGAAGTACAGGCTGTGACCTTGGTAGTGGGTGGCTGAGGTCACTGGAGGCGAGATGATCAAAAGTTGAGAGCCAAGCACCAGAAGGGCCCTCTGTTACTGTTAGTTAGTCATGTCCAACTCTTTGTGGCCCTGTGGACTATAGCCCGCCAGGCTCCTCTGTCCATGGAATTCTCCAAGCCATGCCCTCCTCCAGGGGATCTTCCCAACCCAGGGATTGAATGCAGTTCTCTTGCACTGCAGGCAGCTTCTTTCCTGTCTGAACCATCAGGGAAGCCCACTACGTGCCTGTTTAAGTTACCTGTGGGATGAGATGGTTGGGAACAGCCAGATAAAGCCTGTGAGCCTGGCATCAAGTTTTCGATAGAGGGGGGTGTCCAGGGGGTGAGCAGGCTCGCCACGGGGACTTGAGGAGTTTGAGCATCACAGCCCATGTTCCTCATAGACTGGCTCATGACCGTAGGGGACACACTTCTGCTCCTCCTCCCGCCAGGGGTGTGCAGGGTGGGACAGTCAACACTGTCCTCCTATTGGGAGGGAGCTGCAGGAAGCTGTAGCTTAAGAGGAGAGATCTGACCCCAAGGGGGCAGGCAGAGGAGGAGGGCAGCACGGGAGCTCTTCATGGCTGGGAGGGGCAGGAGTCAGCTAAGAGGTC
Organism: Neotragus moschatus; assembly: GCA_006410615.1. Classification (NCBI taxonomy): domain Eukaryota; kingdom Metazoa; phylum Chordata; class Mammalia; order Artiodactyla; family Bovidae; genus Neotragus; species Neotragus moschatus. The sequence goes on from SJYA01003444.1 coordinate 70,370, forward strand.
ATGACGGCACCCACGGAGGACGGCACCCCACTCTGGGGGTCAAGCAGTGGAGTGAGGCCTGACACTAGACCCCATGGGGCTGGGAGAGACGCGAGGGAGAGCTGGAAGACTTGAACTAGGCCAGGGAGGCAAGGGCAGAGAGGTGGGAGAGAGAAAGGGCGGAGCAGAGCTGGCGAGGGAGGCCTATTCCCAGATGGCGGACCGGTGCTGCCTTCCACTACCATAGAGACCAGATGACCCAGGTCTCACCTGCCCGCCCTCCCTCAATCCATCTTCTTTCTGGGGTTGGAGGTGGGAGGGCGGGTAGTGGGCTGAGGAGAAGGGAAGGGAGAAAAAAAGGGCCAGTGCCCTAAGTGCCTTGCGTGGTCAAATCTGCTGAATGCACACACACACACCCAGTGAACTTTACACACACACATGCACCCTGTGAGCCTTACACACACACATACACACCCTGTGAGCCTTACACACACACACACAGGCACCCTGTGAGCCTTATACACACACACACGCACCCTGTCAGCCTTACACACACACACACACACCCTGTGAGCCTTACACACACACACACACACACACACACCCTGTGAGCCTTACACACACACATCCACACCCTGAGGCTTACACACACACACACACCACCTGTGAGCCTTACACACACACATACACACCCTGTAAGCCTTTCTTTTATAAACACCAACCCACACACCTTGTGAGCCTTTCTCGCGTGCACACACACACACCCTGTAAGTCTTTCTCTTTCACACACACATATACTGTAAGCCTTTCTCTCTCTCTCTCACACACACACGGTAAAATTTGATGGACACACACACACACACACCCCCCATCCTGTGAGCCTTTCTCACATACACACACCCTGTGAGCCTCTCTCTCTCTCTCACACACACACACACTGAGCCTTTCTCTCTCTCTCTCTCTCTCTCACACACACCCTATGAACCTTTCTCTCACACAAGGAAAAACAAGTTCAATTCCGT
>SJYA01003445.1:8428-27917 GCA_006410615.1 Neotragus moschatus
GTGCCCTCCGCCCCTGCCCGCCAGCCGCCCCTGCCCCGGCCCCCGCCCGCCACCGAGCCCTGCCTCTCCCCGCAGAAGGAGGAGCGCGTGCAGGGCCACGTGGCCATCGTCACGGCGCGCAGCCGCTGGCTCCGCAGGAAGATCGCGCAGGCGCGGGTGAGGCCGCGCGCACCCCGCGGCGCCCCTGCCCGGCCCGTCCGCCGCTTCCGTGGCGCCCTGAGCCCTCTTCCTCTGCCCACAGAAGCTGGAGGAGGAGGCGGCCCCGGCGCCCAGGGAGGGCCCTGCGGCTGCTGCGGGAGCGGCCCGGCCGGCCCTGCTGCGCGTGGCCATCCGCGAAGCGGAGGCGCGGCCGTTCGCGGTTCTCATGCAGTTCCTCTACACCGACAAGATCCAGTACCCGCGGAAAGGTTGGCGCGCCGCGGCGGGACGCGCCCGGGGGGCGGGCCCTGGGGGGCAGGTGGGGCTCCCCGCGCAGCCGAGCTCAGGGGGCGCTGGGGGCGCAGGTCACGTGGAAGACGTGCTGCTTATCATGGACGTGTACAAGCTGGCGCTGGGCTTCCAGCTCTGCCGCCTGGAGCAGCTGTGCCGCCAGTACATCGAGGCCTCGGTGGACCTGCAGAACGTGCTGGTCGTGTGCGAGAGCGCCGCCCGGCTGCAGCTCAGCCAGCTCAAGGTGCCGGCGGGGTCCCCCAGGGGCCCCCACCCCCGCCCCTCCCGCCGCGGCCCGGCGCCGGGAGCCTGACCCGGCGCCCACCGCCTGTGTGTGCAGGAGCACTGCCTGAACTTTGTGGTGAAGGAGTCGCACTTCAACCAGGTGATCATGATGAAGGAATTCGAGCGTCTCTCCTCCCCTCTGATTGTGGAGATTGTGCGGCGGAAGCAGCAGCCGCCGCCCCGCGCCCCCTCCGACCAGCCGGTGGACATCGGTAGGGAGCCCTCCTCTTCCGAGGGCGGAGGCACCTTGGGCACAGGGTCCAACCGCAGGCGACTCATGCTCGGGCAAGGCGGAGCCCCTCCAAGTGGGCTGGGCGCCAGGGCTGCACCTCCAGGGGCGTTCCTGGGGGCGCATGGGCCCTCGCTGGCAGCTGCTGTCCTGACTGGGGCGCCAGGCCTGAGGGTCTGTCTTTAGTGGGCCAGCTTCTCTTCCAGGTGCGCCCAGGTCTGGGGCCTGGTGAGGGGTGGGCGCGGCCTTCAGATGCTCGGTGCCTCCTTGCCCTGTCCCCACCGAGCGGAGAAGGGACCTTAGGCTCCTCACCCCCTGGCCCCGGCTCCAGGTGACACAGAACAGGGGCCGGTGGGCGGTCTCCAGGGGCCAAGTCAGAGAGGCGGCCAGGCTGCGGAGTCGGGGGCGGAGCCCCAAGGGCCAGAGCAGGGGGAGAGGCTTGTGTGGGAGGCTCTGCCACGTGCCAGATGCGCAGGGGGCGGGTCTCAAGCCCGAAGTCAGGGGCAGCCCTCTAGCAGGCTCCCTCCACGCCCCCAGGCACGTCACTGATCCAGGACATGAAAGCATACTTGGAGGGCGCAGGCGCGGAGTTCTGCGACATCACCCTCCTGCTGGATGGGCACCCGCGGCCAGCCCACAAGGCCATCCTGGCCGCGCGCTCCAGGTTGGTGGGGTGCGGCGTGGGGGCTCTGGGTCGCACGCCGGCTGCCTTGCTGAGGCTGCCTGCTGCCCACAGCTACTTCGAGGCTATGTTCCGGTCCTTCATGCCCGAGGACGGCCAGGTGAACATCTCCATCGGGGAGATGGTGCCCAGCAGGCAGGCCTTCGAGTCCATGCTGCGCTACATCTACTACGGCGAGGTCAACATGCCGCCCGAGGACTCTCTGCATCCTAGCCTCAGGGCTCCCGGCCACGCCCGGCAGCCTTGGACCCCGCCGGCTGGCCGGGCGGTTTCCCAAAGATTCCTGGTGCCCCCATCTCCCCTGAGCTCTCTGGAGCAGTCAGTCCAGCTCAGAGGGTTCTGCAGCCAGGAGGGATGGGGCCTCCGAGGACGCATGGCTCCTGGCCACATCTGCTCTGTGATGGTCGGAGCAGGGGAGGGCGAGGGTGGGTCTGCAGGTGCGTGGGGCTTTCCCTGGGAGAGGAGCCGGGGGTGTTCTTTGGATCCTGAATTGGGCCCTGGACCGCCAAGTGCTTCAGAGCCCAGGCAGAGGGCAGGTCTGCCCTGCCTGGATGGGAGCCCGGCATGCTGGTGGTGGGCGGGCCTCTCGTCCGGAGGTGGCGGCAGCCCAGGCTCAGGGTGGCCCTCTCCGGGGAGGGGAGGCAGGCTCGCTTGGCCGGAGGCTCCTTAACCAGCCCCCAGCTACCTGTTCTCGGCGCCCTACTACTACGGCTTCTACAACAACCGCCTGCAGGCCTACTGCAAGCAGAACCTGGAGATGAACGTGACGGTGCAGAACGTGCTACAGGTGGCCGCCCTGGATCTGGGCCCCGCCCTCTGCGTCTGGGCGGGGGCGGGAGGGGCGGGGAGGGGGCGGGGCCTGTGGGCCCAGGCAGCGCCTCAGGGAGCCCGCCATTGCAGATCCTGGAGGCGGCGGACAAGACGCAGGCCCTGGACATGAAGCGACACTGCCTGCACATCATCGTGCACCAGTTCACCAAGGTCAGGGCTCGGCGCGCGCCCCTCGTCGGCAGCCAGGCCGGGTCGGGTGCAGGGGACTGGAGCCCGGCCCCCCGCAGCAGTGGGCGCTGGGGATAACCAGACGGAGAGATCCACCCGCTGGCCGCTCCTCGCCCCCCAGAAGACCGCGGTCACCTGGCCCCGGGCAGAAGGGAGAACCTGGCTCCACCCTCTGGCCTCTGGTTGCCTCCGCAGGTTTCCAAGCTGCCCACGCTGCGCTCGCTGAGCCAGCAGCTGCTGCTGGACATCATCGACTCGCTGGCCTCCCACATCTCAGACAAGCAGTGTGCAGAGCTGGGGGCCGACATATGAGGGCCGAGCGACGCTGCACTGCCCTGCCCGCTGCCGGCCATCCCGCTCACACTTGGGCCTGCAGCTGAGGGGCCCAGTGCCCAGAGCCTCCCAAAGGGGGCTGAGCGGACACGGTGGTGTCCCAAACCACCCCCTCATGGCTGAGGACACAGGTCCCCCAGGAAACGGCCAGTGAAGCAGGCCTCTGGCGTGCACCCGCTCCCAGGGTGGGGTGCCAGGCCTCAATGGTGAGGACACTACAGGGGGAAGGGCCTGGCCAGGTCCCAAAGGGGCAGAGGAGCCCAGCAGGGAGCTGGCTTTGGGTCCCCCACCGTCTTGCAGGGACCCAGCATGGCTTGTGCCTCCCGCCACTGGGTCATGTTGCCAAGACGCCTTGATGTGGGCCACACAGCAACCCCCAACCCTCGTCAAGGTCGGTGTAAGTAAGGGTCTTGTCCTGCCACCCAGAGCTTGGGCAGGTGGAGTCCAACTCCGGATGAATTGTGAGGCGTGAACAGCTCTGAGCTCACTCCCAGCCAGAGGGTCAGCATCTCGGGACAGCTGGGCACCCCCCGGCGCGGGCGCACATCGGGGCCCTGGGTGTCCCAGGACGAAGTCAGAGACGTCCCAGGTCCCCACCTGTTCCCACTATTTACTGTCAATAGGCTTGCCTCCATTAAAGCCACAGCAGCACCACCTGTACCCACAGCTTGCCGCACAGTCCTCCCGAGGCCAGGCCAGGCCAGGCCGCCCGAGGGCTCAGGACATGCCAGCCTCCCGTGGCTCTCTGTTCACGCCAGCTGCTCCCCCCCCCCACAGGCTGGGCTGCGGCCTCTCCCGGCCCCTGCTGGCTGCCTTGGTCCTGGGCTGCCTGGAGGTTCCTGCCTGGGCGAGGCCGGGCCGCCGCATCCTCTGCTGCGTCCCCCCCAGTGGGTAAGGGACCGCTCTGCCTCCCTTATGGGAAGAACTCTGGTGCCCAGGCTGCCAGGAAGCCACTTGGGGGGAACAGTCTTCTGAGCCTTAAAGCTGGTTTCCTGCCTCGGGTCGTGCCCCCAGGATAAACAGAGTCTGCCACAGCTCCGGCCTGACTGAGGAGCCCCGGGTGTGGTGGGTGGGTGGACAGCCTTAGTAGAGGGGTGCTCACCTGGAGGCACAGGAAGTTCGGCAACGGCCCGAGTGAGGTGGACCTCGGCTGGCCTGGGGGCTCGGGAATCACGGTGACTGCGGGGCCGAGCCCTGGGGGGGGAGAGGGGGGGAGCTCTAGCCAGCCAGGGGAGATGGACGTGGTACCCAGGGGGCAGGGCCCCGACGCTCAGCTGAGCCAGAGAGCAGGGCTTCTTTTCGGGTTCCCCTTTATTGTGGCAGACACGGCTCAGGGCAGCTCCCTCTCCAGGTGGCTCCTCAGGCCATGCTGCTGCTCAGCTGCGTGGCGAAGCCTTGCACGTGCTCCTTCAGGGTCTGCCGGGCGTCGGCCTGTGCCCGCTTCTCCCGGGCTCGCTCCTGCTGCAGTTTGGTCAGCCGCAGCCGCAGCCGCTGCTCCCGCCGCTTGCAGGCCTGCAGCTGGCGCTGGGCCTTGTCCAGGGCGTCAAGGGCAGCCTCGGCCCGCCGCTTCCAGAGCAGGGCGCTGCCCACCTGGTAGCTGTGCTCGTTCTGGATGTAGGCACCGGCGGGCGGCGGGAGGCGCAGCATGTAGGCCGAGGGCGAGACAGGCCGCGGCTCCAGGGGGGACGGCTGGCGCTCCGGGGAGGGCTGAGCGCTGCAGCCCGCTTCATCCGCCTGGGCGCCCAGGGGCCCCAGGAGGTCAGAGAAGGGGCTGCTGAGGCCAGGCTCCAGCCTCCCGGCTGGGGAGGCAGACAAGGCGGCAGGTGCCGAGGCCTCTTCCACAGGAAAGCAGGCGACGTCGGCAGGTGGAGGCGGGGAAAATGGAGCGGCGGGCCCTCGGCCCTCAGAGCAGCTGGGAAGAGACAGACAGACTGACAGGCCGGGCCAGGCGCAGGGCACCCTGACCCGTTTCACAGCTCCCTTAACCCCCATCCCTGAACCCACTGCACAGGCTCCCAGCCCCGCCCAGGAAGGCTGCTGGCCAGCACCCTGAAGGCCAGTCCCTCGGGGGCTGCACAGAGGGATGGCNGCAGTACAGCTCCCAGCAGGCGTTGCCGATCTGGACGCCCGCCTGCCCCACGTGGATGGAGATGCACTCACGCTGGAAGCAGAGCAGAGTGAGGCCCGGCGGCCCGGCAGGGGCCTCTGCGGGGCACGCGTGTCTAACAGCGTTTGTATGTGCCTCAGAGTGTCTCAGGCTTTCTCAAGCCTTGTTTTCAAGGAGCCTTATGTGACCCTTTTAACCCTGTGAAAACTGCTTGCTCCAAAGCATCTGAGCTGATAGCACCAGAATTAGCCCCAAAGCCTATGTGTTTGCTACCACAGGTAAATTTAGTTACTTTAAAACTTGCCGACCATATAGTGTCAATAACAAACTCCATGTTATGGCTAGTCCCAGTACTTCTCTGAAGAATACAGCAATTTTGATTGTATCCTGACCAGAGGATAAGCTGTGATGGAGCTGGAAAGGAAAAGTGGATAGGACCAAGTCACAGCTCCACCTGCCCCTCTAGGTCTACCCTCTGTTCTCTGTCCAGCCTGTGCTCCCTAGCTTTTGGTTGTGTTAGCCCGTGTCAGTCAGCAGCAAGAGATGGAGGTTAGAGGAAGGTGTGGCCAGTGTGTTTGCTCCTGGCTCCCTCCCCACCAGGCTGTCTTGGGTTCCTTTTCAAGGGCTTAGACTGGGGTCAATCAGCAGTCGCCAAGAGCCCACCCACTCAGCTCCTTGTAAGCGCTGCCGCCGCTCACTCCTTACAGCCTAGGATTAATGGCTCCCAGAACGCCACGTGTTGGGACACTGCGCCGTCCTTTGGTGGTTTCCGTAAACACTGCCGTCTTTGTAAGTACTGTCTTCTAACAGACTGCACTCACAGTATCTATTAAATATTTTGAATGTACCCTCTATTTCCTGCTGGGAATGTAACTCTACATTCCCTAGCTGTCTGGCTGATTTTAGACACAACATCCGAACAAATACATAGAGAAGACCAAGTGAGCTCTGAGGAGGGCCACCCACCCTGGATCCTAACTTACAGTCCTAGGAGCTTGGTCCTGTTTCTATCCCACAAGCACCGTATGCCAGAGATCAGCGTGAGTCAGCAGTCCCTGCGCCTCATTCCGGAGGGAAGCAATGGGCTCTGGAAAGACCTCCTCCAGTGCCAGAGCGCTCACTGCTGCAGGGCAGACTCTGACAGGGCCCTGGGAGGCTTCTGCAATCCACCCAGCCACACGGTTTTCACGCACTCGGTGTTCGCTTTGAATCCAGAACGGCTGTATTTCACAGCAGACCTCTGTCACTCTTCCCTCCTCAGCCCGTGTGTTCGGGGTCAGCTCTGTGACCCAATGTCTTCATTTACAAAGTGCGGCTGGGGAGCTCCGTGGTCAGTAGAGGCCATGTCCACCCGATTGACTAACAATGAAAGGAATCGCTCGGGGAAATCATGCCTCACTGTCCACAGGAAGGCAAGCACACCGGCGTCCTCGCCTGCATCACTGAAGTTTGGTTAATGACATTCTTGTCCCTGGCTCCATTTCCTCTCCCAAAGCTCCCGCAGACCAAACCCTGTGTCCCCGGTTCTCGGGAGATGACCTCCTTTCCGAGCACAACCCCCCTCCAACCTCTGGAGCCCAGCACTACCACTGTCTGCGCCTCGAGCTGGCCCTGGGGCTGCCTGCCTCCTGAGCCCCGGGGACACACGCTGCGAAGCCCTGGCCGCCGAGGCCCTGGGACGCCGATACTCTTGGGAACTACGGCCCTGCCCTCGCAGTTTCTTTCTCAGCCTCCGTTCCGGTCGCCGCGTGATTCACACCAGAAGCCCACACGAGGCTTCTCCAGGGTCCCCGGTCTGAGCCCCCCACCAGGAGCACGGCCCCCAGGCCTGGCCCGCCCGCCCGCTCGGTCCATCCGTACCATGCTGAGCTCAACCGCCGCCGCTGCTACACAAACCCCAACCGGTCTCGCCGACGCCGCTGCTCAACTGCCGACGCCAAGCCTCGCGCTCCTTGGACGATCCCCCCACGTCGTCGTATACCGCACGCCGCCGCCGCCGATGCCCATTGGTGCAGAGCGCTGTGGGGCGGGGCGGAGTCTAGAATCCCGCTTCTGATTGGCTGACATGGGACTCCCGGTTTGTGGTGCGTTCTGATCGGACATGGGTTTGGCGGGAAGGCTGCGCGCGCAGGGCGGAGCGCGCCCGGCTCCTTGTTCAGTCTCCTGAAACTCGTCCCGCCCCTGCCGCTCCCGCACCTTGCTGCAGGCCTGCTCTGCTCTACGCGAGCTCGCCCGCGGCTCACCGCCCGGGGCCTCCTTGTTAACTCGGGAGGACGCCGGGCCTTCGTGCAAGGACTGGCTTGGTTGTTTGCAGGCCCTACAGGGAGGCGGCGGAGAAGGCGATGGCACCCCACTCCAGTACTCTTGCCTGGAGAATCCCAGGGACGGGGGAGCCTGGTGGGCTGCCGTCTGTGGGGTCGCACAGGGTCGGACACGACTGAAGCGACTTAGCAGCAGCAGCAGCGGCTTCTCTTGTACAGTATATAACGTGCCTACTGGGCAAGTCACCCAGTAAAGCGGCACAGTAAGCGGTCCTTTATGAGCACCTGCTTTCACTGAGGGTACTGGCTCATCCGCGTTGTCGCACGTGCCATTATTTCTTTCCATTTTCCTTAACAGTATACGACACAGTTCGCATAAGTACAATTCATCTAGTTAAAGCACACAATTCAGACACTTTAGTATGTTATCGAAATGGTGCAACCGTTACCATAATCAATTTTAGAACACTTCCATCACACCAAATTTCATCCTTTTTATTGCCAAGTAATATTCCACTGTATAAGTACACTACGTTCTGTTTCTCCACTCATCAGTTGGTGGGTGTTTGCATTCTGTGGCTATCGCGGGTAATGCTGCCATGAACATGTATGTCCAGGTTTTTGTGTGGACATGTCCTCATTGCTCTAGGAGCACAAATCTGGGACCTGAGTGAGAACAACGGAAGACCCTGGTCCACACTGGTGTCTCAGTCACCGTGAAGGCCAGCTCTGTAGGACTTCCACCTGGTTGACGTGGGGCCTCAATGCACGTGTGTTGAAAGGCACCTTGAAGTTGAAGTGGCCCATGGGAGAGAGAAGAAAGTCACACAGCACAGTCACTCAGATGGTGTGAAGACGGCCAGCAGTTCTTTTTTGTACTCCACTCTGCGGGCAGCCGTCTTTATGCAAAGCCCTGGAAGAATGACCTTCACTGAACTGGCGAGGTCATCAAACTCTCTGTTCACCTGGATATCCTGAGGAGAAACCCATCACCAGGCAGGATGTTATCACTTTCTGAGAACTTGACCATTTTACACACACAAAGTCTCAAAAAGTGGCATCAGTTTGTCCCAAGTTTGAACGATTGAAACTAAACACATCTCTGAACAGGCTTTGACTCAAGCCTGGGTTGAAATAAATCAGAGTGAGAATGAGCAGTGATTTGTAACTAGACTCTTCATGATTCGTATTTGGGGATTCTCTCATTTGTGTTCAACCACCTTAGAAAAGAGTGATATTTTTCCTACGTTAAAAGGCAAAACTGGAACTTTCTTGGTGGTCCAGTGGCTGAGACTCCACACTGCCGATAAAGAATTTTTTAGGGCAAAATGGGGTGAAACAGGGTTATCATCTGTTGTGCAGCCCCCAAGTGAATCTCCAGCGCTAGGATCCACTTGCAGGCACTGCTGGCTGGGAGGGGGCTGCCTTCCGAGAGCTGAACCTGCAAATCCAAACATCAGTGGGCACGGGCCTCTGAGCCACCTGTTCTCTCTCTGCCAATGAAGAACCCAGGGGTCCGAGGTCAGACCACCATGACGCCCTGCACAGGGGCAGGAGCGGAGTCACAGTGGCCAGGTTGGAACTCGGATGTGGCCACACCGTATACCTGAGCCAGGCACTCTCTCCAATCCCCATTTCTTTCTTTCTAAAATGGAGAAAGTCATATCTCCCAGGACTGTTGGGAGGGTCAGAGACAAGTTTATGAGAAACTCACAGAAAAGTCCAGAAGCTCCAGTGCAGACTGTGGATTAGCCTGGACAGACTCGAGCACGCTAGAGCAGCCTTCACTTCGCATGGGATTCCTGGACACCTGAGAAGCACACAAGTCCCTCCCGAGCCCAGGGCAGCAGGAGGGATCCCCCATCTTTGTGGATGTGGCTCTGGGCGGCCCCACTATCTCAGCTCAAAAGGCTCCTCCCTGCGACATGGTGCCTTTGGTGGTGCTGGATCCAGGAATAGCGGAAGGGAGTGGGCACTGGCCGCACACCCACCCTGCGCCCACTCTGTGTCAGGAGTCAGACACACTAGACATGCCCTACCCTTAAAGAGCTCACTGTCTCAGGGAGGAGAGGGGAGCAAACAGAACAAGGCAGTGTGGAGTGCTCAGAGACCCCTGCACCAACGCTCCATGGAAAGTGGGGGGTGGATGGTTCCAGGCCAAGGTGGGTTGTGTTGGGCATTTCAACAAGAGCCACAGGCGCAAAGCAGGGTTGAGAGGTTGTACCGCATGGCAGGAAACTGCAAGCAGCTTGGGCTGAGAGTCTTTTCATGCTGTTCATGGGGTTCTCAAGGCAAGAAGACTGGAGTGGTTTGCCATCCCCTTCTCCAGGGGACCACGTCTTGTCAGAACTCTCTGCCGTGACCTGTCCATCTTGGGTGGCCCCACATGGCACGGCTCGGCTCATGGTTTCAGTGACTTAAGTAAGGCTGTGGTCCATGAGATCAGTTTGATTAGTTTTCTGTGACTGTGGTTTTCAGTCTGTCTGCCCTCTGATGGAGAAGGATAAGAGGCTTATGGAAGCTTCCTGATGGCAGAGACTGACTGTGGGGGAAATTCTTTTGTTCTGATGGGTGGGGCCATGCTCAGTAAATCTTCAATCCAAATTTCTGTTGATGGGCGGGGCTGTTCCCTCCTTGTTTGACAACAGACTGGTTCCAAATTGGGAAAGAAGTACGTCAAGGCTGTATATTGTCACCCTGCTTATTTAACTTATATGCAGAGTATATCATGAGAAATGCTGGACTGGATGAAGCATAAGCTGGAATCAAGATTGCCGGGAGAAATATCAATAACCTCAGATATGCAGATGACACCACCCTTATGGCAGAAAGTGAAGAGGAACTGAAGATCCTCTTGAAAGTGAAAGAGGAGAGTGGAAAAGGTGGCTTAAAACTCAACATTCAAAAACGAAGGTTGTGGCATCCAGTCCCATCACTTCATGGCAAATAGATGGGGAAACAATGAAAAGAGTCTCAGACTTAATTTTGGGGGGCTCCAAAATCACTGCAGATGGTGACTGCAGTTGTGAAATTAAAAGACGCTTGCTCCTTGGAAGAAAAGCTATGACCAACCTAGACAGCATATTAAAAAGCAGAGACATTATTTTTCCAGCAAAGGTCCGTCTAGTCAAGGCTATGGTTTTTCCAGTGGTCATGTATGGATGTGAAAGTTGGACTATAAACAAAGCTGAGCACCAAAGAATTGATGCTTTTGAACTGTGGTGTTGGAGAAGACTCTTGAGAGTCCCTTGGACTGCAAAGAGATCCAACCGGTCCATCCTAAAGGAGATCAGTCCTGGATGTTCATTGGAAGGACTGATGCTGAAGCTGAAAACCCAATACTTTGGCCACCTCATGCGAAAAACTGAGTCACAGGAAAAAACCACGATCCTGGGAAAGGTTGAAGGCAGGAGGTGAAGGGGACGACAGAGGATGAGATGGTTGGACGGTATATCACTGACTCGATGAACATGGGTTTGAGCAAGCTCTGGGAGTTGGTGATGGACAGGGAAGCCTGGTGTGCTACAATCCATGGGGTCACAAAGAGTCGGACACAACTGAGAGACTGAACTGAACTGGGCTGAGAGTGAAGGGCCTCAAGGTGGGGAGGAGGGTGGGGCTGGCGGAGCAGCAGAGCCCGTGTGCTGCAAGTGAGCAGATGACTAAGCCTGGCGTTTTCCAGAGAGATTTAAAGCCGGGGCCGTTTCCTGTTTAGAAAGATGACCCGATGGCAGACAGGGAGGAGGAGCAGCGGGCAACCCATCCCCCTCCCCGGAGGGAAGGTGTGGGACGAGAGGGGTCAGCACTGGGCCCCAGCTGACAGGATGCGAAGGAGCCCCCCACCTAGAGGCAGCCCTTGGGTGGCACGGCGAGATCAGGTTTGACTCCCAGAATCCCGTGCGCCTGTTCTCATCTAGGGGGCCATCTGGCAGGTGGCTGGAAAAGGAGACTCAGAGCTTAGAGAGAGGTCTGGGTTCTCAGGGGCAAGAGTGAGCCTCGGGCTGGGGAAGTGGGGTTGCTGGGGGCTCCTGGGCTCCCTGAGAGCCAGGCAGGGCTGAGGTCCCCAGACCTGCTGGCACAGTCCTCGGGGTACACGCAGCTGGCAGAGAGGTCCTGGAGGGCCTGCTCCGGCCTCCCTTCACTGCCTTCTGCTCTGTGGTCAGCTACATCCTCCCCACGGGAGACGGAAAACCTGCGTGGCCCCGGGTTCCAGCAAGGCCAGGGGGAGGTGAGGGGAAGCCTGGTGGGCCTGGGGGGAGTCCGAAGGAACTTGTGGGCCAGGCCAGAGATGGGTGAGTGGATGAGAGGTTGCAGGAGGAAGCCGGGCACCCCCTCCCCCGTGTGTCCGTGGGCACCAGGGTGAGATGTGGCGGGGAGGGGGCTGTGTGGACAGGCACAGGCAGGTCTGTGCCGGGGCCTCCCCCATCAGGCTGGCACTCACAGCAAGAATCCTCAGTGTCTGGTTGACACGCAGGCCCAGGCCCAGGCTCAGGGCTCCGGCCACAGAGATGCGGTTGTTGCTGCAACAGAAAGACATGTGCCTTGCGCTGCCTTGCAGGCAGCTGTGCAGAGCCACAGTGCCCCAGGGCCGCGGCTGGAGCTGCTGGTGCAACCCCCAGGTCCAGCCTCCAAGCACGCCCCAGGGCCCCTGGGCAGGTCAGTGTGTAGACGCTTGAGTGGAGTCTCTGGTGTTCAGGGTCCAGCAGACATGCCTAGAGGGTGGTTCCCCCCACCTCCACCCCCAGTGGAGCCCAGCTGCTGCTCCGGGCCCGCAGCGCTCAGCAAGTCTGCACCCTGGCTCGGCCCACACACAGCCACCAGCTCCCTCCCCACCTTCTGCTCCAGGCCCCCTCGCTGCTCTTGGCTACTTTGTCTCCAGGTCAGCTCCACTTCCCTCTGTCTTCTTGGACCCCAGCTTTCTCCCACCGGGAGGGGAAAATGGGTAGGATGGAGCAGATGCCTGTGCCGATGGTGGACAGCCCACGACCTGTCTAACCACCTCCTCCCTTCCCTCTGGTTTTCCTAGGGGGCCTGGGACCCTGCCTGGGCTTGGAGGAGCAGCCCAGCCGTGGCAGGCCCCCAGCAGCCACGTGCTGGACAGGGCACAAACCCCTCCTGAAAGGGAGGAGCACACACGTGGAGCGCTCCCACCCGCACCGGCTCTGCTAGAGAGGTTTCCCTGTTTGCACCTCCCACACCCCAGCCACGCGGTAGGAATTACGAATCCCCCAGGTACAAAGGATGGGCTTCCCTAGCGGCTCAGAGGGTAAAGAATCTGCCTGCAATGCAGGAGACCCAGGTTCAGTCCCTGAGTTGGGAAGATCCCCTGGAGGGGGGCATGGCAACCCACTCCAGTATTCTGGCCTGCAGAATCCCACGGACAGAGGAGCCTGGCGGGCTACACTCCATAGGGCGACGGAGTCGGACACGGCTGAGCCATTGACGCTTCCACTAGCGAGGATGAGCTTGAGTGAGAGGGACAGAGCGGCTCGCGCTGGGGCCGAGGAGGTTCCAGCCCTGAGGGTGAGCAGCAGCAGCAGCAGCAGCAGCAGCAGCAGCAGCAGCAGCGGTGGCGGGCGGCCTGGGGGCAGGGCCGGGGCCCCTGCTCTCACCTCATGTACAGCTCCTCCAGCGCGTTGTTGGCCTTGAGCGCCTCCCCCACCGCGGCGGCTCCAGAATCCCCNAGCAGCAGCAGCAGCAGCAGCAGCAGCAGCAGCAGCGGTGGCGGGCGGCCTGGGGGCAGGGCCGGGGCCCCTGCTCTCACCTCATGTACAGCTCCTCCAGCGCGTTGTTGGCCTTGAGCGCCTCCCCCACCGCGGCGGCTCCAGAATCCCCACAGCCGTTGTACGAGATGTCCAGGACCCGCAGGAAGATGTTTGCCTGGGACACAAAGGAGCAGCCCCATGGGCCCACACGTGCCGGTGGAGGAAGCCAGGCCCCCGCCTCCGAGTCCAGGAGAGCTGCGGAGCAGAGAGTGGACCGGAAGCAGAAGACCACAGAGGTCGCAGGGGAGAGCCCTGGGCTCGGGCAGTGGTGGCCCAGGTGTCGGGACCAGGGAGCAGGCAGAGCCGTGAGAGGGTGTGCAGGGGGCCCGCGGCCCAGGGCCGTCATCTCAGGCAAGCGTCTGCCCAGCGGTGAGTGTGCGTCACGGGACCGCACGGTGCCCCCCTACCCCGAGCGTCCAGGGCGTCTCTGGAGGCGTGCGTCTCCAGCTGTGGGCCCTCCCTCAGCGCCCCGAGAGAGTACAGGAAAACCAAACTGCCGTCGTTAAATAGAGCCAGCGGAGCTGAAGCCACCTGGAGAAGCATCCCCTGAGTGCTGCTGGAAAGAGCCAAGCCTCCTTCCTTCCTTTTTTTGTTTTATTTTTATTTTTTTGACTGTACCATGAGGCATGTGGGACCTTAGTTCCCCAACCAGGAATTGAACCTGTGCCCCCTGAAGTGAAAGCACATAGTCGTAGCCACTGGACTGCCAGGGAAGTCCCTAAGGCTCATTTCTGAAGAGCTACAAGAGATGAGGGGCTGGTGCCTGGGAGACCCACCCCCGAAGGAGGCCAGAGGGGCTTGCTGGGCGGGGCCTCGTACCTCCAGTCCTCTGGCGAAGGCTACAGCTCCGAGGCCTCGCAGGTGATTCCAGCTCACGTTGAGCTCCGTGAGTCCTGTGTTTTCTGCCAGGGCTGGTCCAAGTGTCTCCCCTTCAGAAACACCACGACAGACTTATTCACTCTGATCATTCCTTCAGGAACTGATAGTGATACTCGCTGTGGGCCAGGGCCTCCGCTGTGCACGTGCGTCAGGGCATCCAACCCCAGGTGGGCCTGCCCTGCCCTCAAGGCATTCGGATGGAATAGAGAAGCTACAAACACAGATTTGTGGAATGTGAGCCATCCAATCACAAACCTGGAGGCTTTGGGACAGAATGGGGACTGACCCTGCCTTGGGGGGGCGTGTCAGGAAAGCGGAGAGAGCCTTGAAGGTGAAGGGACACCCCGAGCACCCGTGGAGAGCAAATGTGGAGAGGAAAAGGGGGGACAGGGAGCCTGGGGCTCGTGGGAACGCACGCAGGCCTGGCGCCGGGTCCCCGGGGCGAGGCTCTGAGGGGACGTAGGAGTGATGGGCACTAGAGAGACGCTTTGAGAGACAAGGTTATAGTGGGTGGGGGCGGGAACCAGAGGTCAGGGAGGCAGCGGTGGAGAAAAGGAGAGGACTTCCCTGGTGGTGCAGTGGCTAAGACTCCTGAGCTCCCAAGGCGGGGGCCCAGGTCGGATCCCCGGTCAGGGAGCTAGGTCGCCCCTGCTGCAGCTGAAGAGCCTGTGTGGCACAGCTGTGAGCTAGTGTAGCCAGATAAAAGTAGTGAAGTGAGAGTCACTCAGCCGTGTCCGACTCTCTGCAACCCCATGGACTGCAGCCCACCAGGCTCCTCTGCCCGTGGGGTCCTCCAGGCAAGAACACTGGAGTGGGTTGCCATGCCCTTCTCCAAATAAATAAGTAAGTAAATCGTAAAAAGAGGGAGAACAAAAGGAAAGGAAAGAGCAGGGCTGGGTGGGTAAGAAACTCGAGAGCTATTTTACATGTAAGATGGGCAGAAGCCCTGCCCACCCTCTCTGCCAGGCTCAGCGGGTCTGACCGGCTCCTGGTTCTCAGCTCCGGCTGCCCCTGCTCCCCCCCACCTCCGTGTGCAACTGCTGACGCCCTTCTTTACCTGGGGAACAGCGCCTCGTTCCCACCCAGGAAGGCTTGCTCACTCAGCCAGGCCGGGCCGGGCCACCTCGGACCCCTTGTCTGGTCTGTGTCCATCCTTCCGGGCTCTGAGCATCAGACCGCCCTTCCCGGCCCCTCTCCATGGTGCTGCACCCAGCACACAGCAGCAAGCTCGGCGGCCAGGTCCACAGACGCGGCAGCACCTTGGAGAGCTCCCTGCAAGACCCCGAGGACTCCTGGCACCTCCCTGAGATCTGGACCCCCCACCCCGCGTCCAGCGCCAGGTCTGACAGCCGCAGGGTCTCAGACACGTCCAGGGCTGGGAGAGGCAGGCGGTAGCGGCACCTGCTTTGGTGGGAAGCCCCTTCTCTGCTGAGCAGCGGGAGAGTGAGCGGAACCTACAGCCGTGAATCAGCCTTCTGTGGTCCCCGTGCGTGTTCTTCACGACCCCCGCAGCCACGTCACAGGGTCGGTGCCACCCTGGCCTCCGGTCAGGTGGGGAGGCTGAAATCCCTCAGGGAGGCGGGCCCACCCACAGACCCCCACGCGCCGTGCAGCCTTCAAAGGGCCTCGAGTCCCAAGCCCCTCCAACCTCACTGACTCTCTGGTGCTGACCGAGAGGGACACCTAGACTTACTTTGTTGAAAGCCTGAAATGAGCTTCTCTTTTAATTTGCCTGTTCCCACAGCAGGTTTCTTAGAAGGCAGACTGTCTGTCTTGCAGTTGAACTCTAGGACTGACTCTCCCACAGCGAGGCTAGCACCAGTCACTCAGGCTCAGCAGGCAGAGCCGCGATTCCTGAACTTTCTGGATCAGGCGAATCTCCTGGGGCAGATGTTACAACGCGGACGCACAGGCATTCCCCCAAGAGGGTTCGGAGGCCCAGCAGGTCCCAGGCCATGGAGTCTGCATTCCTAACCCAGGGTCCCGGGGGATTTTTTTTTTTTTAATGTTTTTAAAAATTCTATTTGGCCGCACTAGGCCTTAGTTGAAACACATTAGATCTAGTTCCCTGGCCAAGGGTTGAACCCAGGCCCCCTGCGTTGGGAAAGCAAAGTCTTAGCCGCTGGAGCCTCAGGGAAGGCCCCCCGGTGACGCTCAGAATCGACTGGGTGGGTGAGGACAGGCGGGTAGCAGTGTATGCTCCTGGCAGGGCGGCCAGCCCGTGCAGAGGCCCCGGGGCAGGGGAGAAGGTGCTGAGGTGGGGCAGTCCCACCGACGTCTCCCACCGCACTTGGAGCAGCGTCCTCGCGTCCCGCCTTGGCGTGGGCCCTGCAGCCGCCCCTCTGCCGCTGCGCCCCACGCCGGGCCCCCCTCTCCTGGCCCAGCCACCCTGGTGTCTGTCTGTCTCTCTGGGAAGTGGTCCCTCTGCTTGAAACGCTCTCCCTCTGGTCCCTCCTGCACACTGCAGCTGAAACGCCACCTCCTCACAGAGTCCACCCCGGTGGTCACCTCTCTAAAGTAGTGGGGAGCGTCCATTCTTCTCCAGAATCCCGCCCTGCTTCTTTCTTGTGTAGCACCGAAAATTATGGAAGGTAATCCTGTTAACATGTGTCCAGTGAGGGCATGCTTGCTAAATTGCTTCAGTCGTGTCTGACTCTCTGCGACCCCATGGACTGTAGCCCGCCAGGCTCCTCTGTCCATGGGATTCTCCAGGCAAGAGCACTGGAGAGGACTGCCGTGCCCCCTCCAGGGGACCTCCCTGACCCAAGGATTGAACCCGAGTCTCTTGCATCTCCTGCGTCGGCAAGCANCTGACTCTCTGCGACCCCATGGACTGTAGCCCGCCAGGCTCCTCTGTCCATGGGATTCTCCAGGCAAGAGCACTGGAGAGGACTGCCGTGCCCCCTCCAGGGGACCTCCCTGACCCAAGGATTGAACCCGAGTCTCTTGCATCTCCTGCGTCGGCAAGCAGGTTCTTTACCATTAGCACCATCTGGGAAGCCCTCCGAGAGGGCAAGGGCTTTGTGGAGTTCCTGGTTGGATCCCTAGTGGCCATCAGGGCCCACGGGCAGTGCTGGGCAGAGAAATAGCTGGGGAATGGACTGAGAGTCCAGGGGTGGGGGTGCAGGAACAGGAGCCGGGCATGGATGCTCGGGGTGGTCCTGCCTACCCCCGCCCACCCTGCCCCAGGAAGACGGTCAGAGCACCACTGTGCTGACCCTGGCCGGCGGCCGGCTGGTACCTGCTTGGTCATTCAGCTGGTTGTAGCTCAGGTCCAGGGATTTCAGGCCCGTGTGGGCCAGCAGGAGCTCAGCCAGGCACTGGGCTGCCTGCTCTTCCAGGCTGTTCCCTGCCAGCTGCACCCTCTGCACAGCTGGGCTCACTGCCAGGGCAGCACAGATGGCTCGGACTCCCTCCACTCCCAGGCGGTTCTCCGACAGGTCCACATCTGGGGGCAGCACCACTCCTCAGGGGCGGCTCCAGAGCCAGGCCCTGCCGGTTCCGTCCCCCACAGCTGCGCAACCCGTCCCAGCATGGGGGACTTGGTGGCTGGACTGTCTCGGGGTGGGTGGTGAGTCTGCCCCATCGGCTGGGTCCCCTGCGGCCCCAGGCAGCTCCCCGAGCCCCGTCCCCAGGCCATGTGTCCACAAGCTTTGTCCAGGGGCTCACACCGCCTATTCTGCGGGGCTGTAATGTAGATAAACTCAGCCCCTCGGTGGGCGACTCACGCCTGGCAGCGGTGTGGCCGCCCGAGGAAACCCCACTGCCACGTTTCCGGGGACTGGCAGTGACGCCCAGGTGGCTGCGTGTAGAGGGCTTATGTGAGCAGACACTCTGCTGAGCGTGTGTCCCCGCGTCTCCAAGGGCTGAGTGTTGGAAACTGAGGCTCAGCAAGGCTGGCTCCTTGCCCAGGGTCTCCCTGCCCTTCCGTGGCAGAGGCGGTGTCTGGATCCAGCCCCTCTCCTCTCGCCCTGCCCGGCCCCTGCCCGTCTGCCCCCTGCCCGTCTGCCCCCAGGCACTGGGAGGCCACCACACACCGGGGGTGCTGGCTGGCCGAAGACAGTGGAGGAGGCCCCACAACTCCGGGTGCCCCATGGGGGGGCCTGGCCCCACCCCACCCTCCCTGTGATGAAGCCCTGCCCCCGAGCAGCAGCAGCAGCTGGGAGCAGGGTGAGAAGGCCCAGTGGGGTGGCCCAGCCCCACCCCAGGCTCAGAACCCACCACAGATGCTGTGGCTTTTGCTCAGAGCACCCGCCAGGGCCTCTGCGCCGGCCCCACAGAGTCCGTTGTCCCGAAGGTCCAGCCGCTTGATGTAGGGATTGGAGGTCAGTGCACGGGCCAGGGCCCGGGCCCCCTGGGACAGAGAGGGACCTGAGGGGCCTGGTCCTTCCTGGGGCCGCAGACACGGCGGGGTGCTCCACGGGCCCTGCCTGCGGGGCTCAGCCCGCTCGGTTCATTCCCACAGGCCCAGGGATGCCAGCTTCTCCCTCTTGGTCTCCCTAGGGGCTCAACCCAACAAATCAGGGGTGCCCTGCAGGCCCCACAGTCCTCGTACCGAACTCTGTTATAGCCCCGATCCCACCTGCCGCTCAGTGTGGGGTCTGGGACATGCCTGGGACCCCGATCAGGGCTGGGGGCGTGTGGGGGGTGGGCTCAGGAAGGGATCCCTCCCCAGGCTGCTGCCTCCCAGGTCCTCACGCTCCAAGCCTGCCCGAGGGTCCCTCCCGGGGTACCTGGGGCCCCAGGCCACGGTGCCGCAGGCTGAGTTCTGAGGTGCTCCCTTGGCACAGAAAGNCGATCAGGGCTGGGGGCGTGTGGGGGGTGGGCTCAGGAAGGGATCCCTCCCCAGGCTGCTGCCTCCCAGGTCCTCACGCTCCAAGCCTGCCCGAGGGTCCCTCCCGGGGTACCTGGGGCCCCAGGCCACGGTGCCGCAGGCTGAGTTCTGAGGTGCTCCCTTGGCACAGAAAGCGGGAGGCGGGCACGATGCTGTGGGCCCGGCAGGACCTCAGGTACAGGGTGTCCTTGCCCACCTCGCCAGGCTTGCAGGCGTCTGATGGGAGACGGGCTTCACGTGGCTTCCTCCGGCCGGCCCCACTGCCCAGCCTGTTCTCCCCTCTGGCGGCGTTTCCTCCTGTGCTGGCGGGGGCCGCAGCCCCAGTGCAGTCCCACCACTTGTGTAGCTGGTCCTGGGCCTCCCCTCCCCGCCCACCCCCGGGACCCCGCAGTGGATGCTGTCTCTTCCACCAGATTGCAGACCACAGGGCTGTGGGAGCGAAACTGAAGCAATTCTAAGTCCCCTACCTCCATTCCTTCAGTTTTTTTCTGATGGCGGGGTGAGACAGCCCTTCTTACACTGTTTGGGAGGAGTTGCCTCTTAACCTCATTCTAGAAGGCTATTCTAAGGATGGGACTGACGCCGCCAGGAGCATGGTGGGAAAGCACAGGGCGAGAGCCGCCCCCAGCCCCACGGAGGGGTGCGCACGGGGTCCCCCGCCTACATGGCCCCAGCCTGCCCACAGC